>CM070822.1:32509719-32839632 GCA_036326025.1 Chrosomus eos
TACTGCCATCTAGTGGTAGCAGGTTTTCTCAGACAGCTGTGTGTGGATCGTGCAAGGCGAAACCCGCGAAATGAAAGTCTCAAAATCCAAATGAATCAAAATAGGATCGACTCAGAAACGAGTCAATGAATGCACGCGCGTCACCTGATCAACACATGCACATCTTCTGTGTTGTATGTCCAAATTATGATACACTAATACAAAGGAAAACATTTGTATTCACAAAAATGTCTCTATTTGTACAAAATGCTTCACATTCATTCAATTTTGAATTTTGCACACACAAGTTGAAAGGCATGGATAAAACATTTCTGCAACATGTATCAAGTTCATTGATAAGTGCGCTTGCACGTGTTAATTATTTTGATACTATAATCATCCCATAGTATAGTGTCTTGCTCAGGGACACATTGGTGTCTCACAGTGGATTTGAACCCGGGTCTCTCACACCAAAGGCATGTCTCTTATCCACTGCTCCATCACCATGTTAGTTTCAGTCACGATAGTTAACTGAGATAACGTCACGCATCACTGACATATGGAGGGATTATTGGGTCAGATTGAAAACTAAAAGTCTAAAACTAAAAGTCTTAATCGAAAACCAAAAGTCTAAGTTTGAAACTAAAAGTCTAAGTCGAAAACTAAAAGTCTAAGTCGAAAACGAATTTGGTATTTAGGATAGGGCTTTTGGTCATTTAGCCATTTAGGATTTAGGATTGGGCATTTAGGGATTTAGGATTGGGCATTTAATCATTTAGCCATTTAGTATTGAGCATTTGAGGATTGAGGATTGAGGAGTGTATGCAAATAAGGAGGAGTGGCCCAAATACTGGAGGCTGGGTTGAAATGGCTGGTGCGCAGATGCACCTTATGGACAGCAGAGGGAGCTCCAGTGCTAAGGAGCACACTGTAAACCAAACACAGCGAGTGAGCAGGTCTGCAGCGAGGACTGTACTTTATAATGTTATACACACTTTGCAGTTTGAACTTTGTGCTGTTTATTATGCTGCGTTCACACCAGACGCGAATAGAGCGAAATGTATCGCTATTTATTTATTTTTATACCGTGTATTCTCCGTGTAAATTCGTGCACCGAACCGTGACGCCCGTAGCCGTTCCAGTACCCCTATACAACGCTGCCATTAAGTTGAAGTTATCACATTATAAAGTACAGTCCTCGCTGCAGACCTGCTCACTCGCTGTGTTTGGTTTACAGTGTGCTCCTTAGCACTGGAGCTCCCTCTGCTGTCCATAAGGTGCATCTGCGCACCAGCCATTTCAAACCCCGCCTCCAGTATTTGGGCCACGCCTCCTTATTTGCATACACTCCTCAATCCTCAATCCTCAAATGCTCAATACTAAATGGCTAAATGATTAAATGCACAATCCTAAATCCCTAAATGCCCAATCCTAAATCCTAAATGGCTAAATGACCAAATGCCCAATTCTAAATACCAAATGCCCAATCCTAAATACCAAATTTGTTTTCGACTTAGACTTTTAGTTTTCGACTTTGACTTTTAGTTTCAAACTTAGACTTTTGGTTTTCGTTTAAGACTTTTAGTTTTAGACTTTTAGTTTTCAATCTGACCCAATAATCCCTCCATACTGACAAGCATACATTTACCAAAAAAAAAAAAAAAAAAGTTTTTCAACATAAATCTGTCAACGAACTAACCTATAACTTTCATTAGTAACGTTAAACACATAGCGTTTGTATCTCACAACTCTAACGTTACCCTGCCAGTACATACAAAAATAGATCTAAGTGACATTGTTAACCAACCATTCAGAAACGTCCTGTTCAAGCCTTATTGTCGAACTTCTTCGGGCCGTCATCTTGTTTAGGGTCCAACTCCGGTTCAAACTGATACGGTTGCACAGATGTGTCCTCAGAGAGAATCCCGCTGCCATAATAAACCCTCAACTGTTGACAAGTGAACACTTCAGGCGCGTTGTGTTAAAGCGCCCGCAGAACAGAGGGGCGGAGTCAGCGAAGCTCATTATCATTTAAAGGCATATGCACTTAAACGGCGTGCTGAAAACAGAGCTGTTTTTGAGCAGGTAAAATGAGTGTTTTCTTAAAATACTAATGAGAATTTTTAATAAAAGTATATTACAAAGTTTTCATTTAAACCCTAAAGATTCATATTAACTTGTACAAAAATGGCATTATATGACCCCTTTAAAGGGGTGGTTCGGAATTTTGGACATCGGGCCTCATTTCCAAGTAAGCCTTAGTGTTATCTATCAGTAGAGACATTTTTAAAAAAAAATGCATCCAGTCGTCCCAGTTGCGTAGTTGGCCGGTGCTAGGCTAGCGCGAATCAATGGTACCAGCTTTAACATGCCATTAAAACAGTTTAACCCACTCCACAGTACACTAAAAGCAAATCAATTATAACGGCAGACTATCGATGTAAGTGTCTGTTGAGAGAATAATGTTAGAAATCAAACTATCCTTTTCATCGCATTGCAATAATTATATTGTTTTACCTATCCACCTTTTTCCTGGTTAGCGAATTTACCCATGATTCATAGCGGGTTTGAACCGGAATCCGGTTGTCCTTTTCCGGTTCTAAGCTTTATGAAGATTGCGCCGCTTGCTCAGAACGCCGCAGTGATGTGCTGATTAGAAAATATGTGAAATAAATAAGTAGGGTTGCCCCTGCCCGTGCACGACTGAAGTTTGGTTGGAAGTTATGTATACTATAAGGGAGAGAATACTAAACCATAATGAGCGTTTTCGTAATATTGCCTATTCTGCATCACAACGCGCTTGCCACAATAAAAAAAACGGCAAAAGTAATGATTATGCATTAAACATTTGAATTGTTTATTAATAACTAGTGTTTTCTGTAAGTATCGACTGCAAAGATAAATTTGATGATGCTGACTCGCCATCTTCGCAAGTGAACGCGCCTAGAGAGAAATGCACACTTCATACGAATTAACCTACATAAGCAGAGAGCAGCCCATTTCTGCTCGTTTTTTTGTTTAAAAGTACACATTTCAAGCTTTCTATATACTTCTCATGTATGTGAGGCAAGTAGCCTAACTTATACGCTGAGTTTCGTTTATTAATAAGACGCGCTATATTTGTCATATGTCATATTTATTATTCTAGGCAATTTGTGGATAAAACATTGATACAAATGAAGATACAGTTTTTACTAAACGAATTTCACTTTACAGAAAGGCTTTCTACAAATCATGTCTGAGCCATTCCAAATGTTTTCCGATATATTGGGCATTATGATCATATCTGACTCATCTCATGCGGTTCCCTTTTCATATAATCAACATAGATGAAATAAATAAACAAATAAATAAAAAACATTATATTGTGAAACTTAAATATAAAAAGTATGTTTAGTTTTTTTTTTAAATATATTTATTATATTTATTTAAAAATATGTAGGCTATGTGTGCGTGATGTGATGGAGGGGTGCTATTTTCGAATAATAATAATACCCAGCGATCTTCGAATATTATTTTTGCTTGAAATGCCCATCCATACTGGTAACGTATTACACCTTTTTCGTTGGATGCTTCAGTTTTAGCGCAGCTAACCAAAAACGTCTACTCTCTGGCACTGAATGTAGCTGATTTTAATCTTATGCTCAAAGCACCCAGTTTCTAAAGTTTTTTTTTTTTTTTTATCTTATTTGAATTGTAAAATCAACCAACAGCAGCACATAGATAGAGCCTGAACTCATTCTCTCACTGCTAATACAGTGCAAACCGGAAGTAGGCAACCGGAGTCGTCGTCATGGCGGCGCGCATTGTTTAGAGCAGAATAAGGTGGATATTATTAGCACAGTCTACAGCAACGGCAGAGTGATATGTTACCTAGGCAACCGGTCCACACGACATTCACGCAAGTTTATTTACCTGCCGCTGACACTCATCACTACAGAAGCAGAGTATAATTTATGATATATGTAATAAGAGAGAGGAATATGGCAACGTTTGAAAGCAATACCATTGTTTCGGACTTTGAAGACGATGAAGACGAAGAATGTGAGTTATTCAATGAACCATATATGTATGAGCCAGAATACACAGATGAAGAATTATTCGAGATGGATGCTAAAAGGGCAGAAAGAGAAAGAATGTCTGTAGAGACAGCAGCCAGTGGAGATGCCATAGAGAACTGGGACAGAACATCGGGAGACTGGTGGTGCCCGTGCAGAAAATGTATACAAATGCCGACGGAAGACGAGTGTTTTTGCTGCAAGGAGTGGAACTTATCACACAGATAACAGAACTGGAGCTGGACACTAGTTTCCAAAATTGAAAGTTTAAAGTTTCCGGGCACAGCGCCTCCCGAGACAGACCAATGTGCATAACGGAGCACCCGTTGTCAGTGTCGATCTATCAGTTATGAAAGGGCTAGCTTCATTAGCTAGCTAGAGTAGCCTAACAAAAGTTATTACCTGTACATCTGTAGCTGTTGGTGCATCTGGAAACACGGCTGGAACTGCATTCCTTGTCATAAACCTGTGACCGTTTCGATTAAATGGTTCTTTAAAGTCGTTTGGTCTAAAATGGTCACTGCAAATCCTTTTTTAATTAGAGTCCAAATTTAGAATCTCTGCCGGTGTCTCCTTGTCCAAGCCCGAAGAAATAATCCAAAGTTGAATCCTTTCTGGATCTTCAAAATGAAATTTGTGAGAAACTAGTTCCTGTAAATGTAATGCAATCATTAAGATGAAAAGGATAGTTTGATTTCTAACATTATTCTCTCAACGGACACTAGTGTTGTAGTTCTCGAGACCGGTCTTGGTCTCGAGACCACTTTTTGATGGTCTCGGTCTCGTCTCGGACTCGACCGCATTTGGTCTCGGTCTTGTCTCGGTCTCGGACATTGAGGACTCGCGATTTTTTTTCAAGACCAGTCAAGACCATAACTGTGAAAATGTCACTAAATTGCCAGAATATTGTCTAATTTTTTTTGTTAACATCCTTGCTTTTATTAGATGTAAAACGATCGATGAGTAATGTAGACGAACTGCTGCGCGTGTGAGAGAGAGAGAGAGAGAGAGAGAGAGAGAGAGAGAGAGAGAGAGAGAGAGAAAGAGAGAGAGAGAGAGAGAGAGCGAGAGCGCGGCCCGGTCACTCTTTCTCTTCTGAGCCAGGCGAAAGTATAAACAAGTGTTCACCGTCTCCTAAGCGCTGTCTTGCATGGCACATATTAATAAAAATAAATCGACACGATGGTAAAAGATCGGAAGACCATATAGTTTCATGTGGAGCATTCGGATATTTTTTCCTGAATTACCGCTGGTTGTGAATTGTGCTAAAATACATTTAAAAAAGGATTGTTGTAGGTTTAAAAACAACATAACTTTATGTATTGTTTATAAAAGGTGGAGAAAAGTGAAGACTTTAGTGATGAACAATGAATAATTGTTTTGCATACTGTACTAAATGATGGAAGTCACCCATGAGTGTTGAATAAAGATGGTTACGTTTATTTAAACTTTAAATCTAGGCTATGTGTTTTTATGGGAATGTGGATCTTTCAGAACAATTTGAGAAGCTCTTTTGATCATGTTTCACAATTTTTTGTAGTGTGGGGCGCTGGTCTTGGTCTTGGTCTTGGTCTTGGTCTCGTACTCCCTCGGTCTTGGTCTCGACTTGGTCTCGGCCCCTAAAAGTCTTGGTCTTGTCTCGGTCTCGATACACTCTGGTCTTGGTCTTGTCTTGGTCTCGGGTTAGGTGGTCTTGACTACAACAATAACGGACACTTACATCGATAGTCTGGCGTTATAATTGATTTGCTTTTAGTGAACTGTGGAGTGGGTAAAACTGTTTTAATGGCATGCTAAAACTGGTCCCATTGATTCACGCTAGCCTAGCACCGGCCAACTACGCAACTGGGACGACTGGATGAATTTTAAAAAAAAATGTCTACTGATAAATAACACTAAAGGCCTGTTCACACTGGGACGAATTTCGCGCGCGTTATTCGCCGACGTTTAACGCCTCGTGACTAAACAAAGGGCGCCAATGTGAGTGTTCACACCGACGCGTAAAACGCCACGCGTAAAAGCGTCATTTTTAAAAAAAATGCCTCGGGTTCGTTTTTTCAGTTTGACGCGCCGCGTCAAAAACTTTCTGACCAATGAGACTGGCGCTTTTGCTCACATGTCTGAAGCTTCTGAAGTTACAGTAAAACACAACTTGGGGGTGCTCAAACACAAAACAGTCTTGCCGAGCACACAAACGTAATGGTGAAGAAGATATACAGCGTCCGTCTACTACACTCTGCCGGGAAGAAATAAGAGGAGGAAGATGCAAGGCCAGATGAATGTAGAGCTGCTTGTCTTGTTGGTGTCTTTATAAAGAGACACCAACGAGAATAAAGAACTATATGAGGAGCTCTTTTCCAAAACGCGATAAACGGCATTTTTTAAAAAAAAATGAGTTTGTCATGTCATTTTGCTGTGTTCTGAACCTATTCACTGCTCCATCAATGTTTCATGCCAAATCGCTATATTTCCTTGTTTAAAATGTACTGCAAGATGCAGTTCTTTTCCAAACCGCGATAAGCGCCAACCTATTTTTAGCCTAAACGCGATAAATCCTCTCTCGACAATCAGAATTCGGTGAGCGTTCTACGCAATCCAACATCGGCGTGCCGAACAGAGGGTTGTTTTATGTTCATTCATTCCTCAAAATGAGTGCTTTAAACGGTGATAACACTTTTGATGCCCTTGATGAGCCAGTGAGACCTCCATATGGGGGTAGATGCTGCTGCCAAAGGTTTCTGTCTATTTTATAATTTCTGCCAAAAATGGCATTCGGCGATCAAGGAGCAAAAGTCGAATATTGTCGAAAATCGATTTTTTTTATTTTATTTTTTATTAATCAACTGTTTTCTGTGTGTCAGTGTCTGCAAATATGAAATTGACGATCTGCATCTCTGTAGTAACGCGCCTAGAGAGAAATGCGTGTAGCCGAATGGATTACATAATCAGAGAGTAGGCTATTTATTTTCGTTTTTAATTGTTTCGTTTAAAGACATTACAAGCTTTCTATATAGATATATTTCTCATGTCTGCTGTGAGGCATAGGCTACGCTGAATTTCGGTTAATTTATGATGAGATGCGCTCCAGCTCGCGTGCAATGCAAGTGACGGCTGCGGCGCCTCCATGTCATGATTATATTGTCTATTTGCTTCTTATTTACTAAATCCAGGCAATTGGTTAATGAAAACATTATTAAAATTAAGATACAATTTATACAAAACGAAATTCACTTTAAAGAAAGGCTTTCTACAAAACAAAACTTAATTAAGTGGGCAAAATCCTCCATTTTTTTGTGTGTGGATTTATAGCGTTTTGAAGAAAAAAAATTAACTTTGAATTTATCATCAACAATATTGTTGTTTGATTTAATAATCATTGTTCAACATGTTCAGACAGGGGAAAAAAACATTTTAACAAAATAAATTGAACATTCACAAGATGTGTGGGTCTAGGTAAAAAATGTAATTTTCCTGAAAACTATTGAAATGGATTTATCGCGTTTTGGAAAAGAGCTCCTCAAACGCGACAAACTTGCTCTCTTCTTCTGAGTGACAAGCGAGTGTCAGAAGCACTTTGTGGACCGGGGTATTTCCGTACATTAAGCGCCATCTAATGTCAGGGAATGAATTTGCATGTTCACTCGGCTCATCGTCAGTGAAAAACGCTTGGGTGTGAACACAAAAAACGCGTTGAAAAACGCTGACGAATAACGCGAGCCGATATTCGTCCCAGTGTGTACGAGCCTTAAGGCTCACTTGGAAATGAGGCCCGATGTCCAAAATTCCGAACCACCCCTTTAATCTCCTCTAGTGTACTGACTAAATATCTGTCAATACCTGAAAAGGAAGAAACATTTAAAACTGAGCACAAAGACTGTTTTAGCAGAATAATAGGCCAACTATAAACTCACAATAGGAGTCTAAAAAAACAGTGTGCCCCTAGAGTCCAGTATTGTACAGCATTTTGGTACAGTGACCCAAATCCGAACAGCGCTAGTCACATGGAATTTGGGTAAAAGTTTACATTATAGCGATTATCTGTTCAAAAAATGTTCTATGCAAAATGTTCTATTAAAAAAAAGAGAGAAAATAAATATTTGTATGTGTGCTGTTAAGTGGTTAGAAAAAATGAAATCGGAATCAGCAGGTCAAACTCAATGAAAGACCGGAAATCAGAATCGGCCAAGAAAATTGTAATCGGTATATCTATACTAATGAAACAATAAGATCCACAGACATACATTACAGACAAATTCCAAATATTATTAGGTAATGTAAGGCCTAGCCTAATAAGAAAGAAATGGATACTAACACTGGGTTCTTCTTTCAAGAACCAATTCTCAATGAATAACCATCATTACAAGATGTAGCCACAAAAGAGTAAAAAATACTTTTGCTTCCAACTGGCTGAAAGTGACTTGCTAAAAATAATGTGCACAAAAAGGATGTATATTTTTGTTTAAAGGGACCTGAGCTGTCAGAACAACAAATAATTTATAAAAATACAAATCAGAAAACTTAACAGGATTTGTTTGAACATCAGAACTTGTTCTCTACACTACACTCACAAACTTATGTTTTGTTTTTTGTCAAAGATGTTATCTTTAACAAAATGTTTGACATTTGACAAGCAAATGCACAAAAAAGATGAGTCTCGCGCATGGATAATAGGTAATAATAATAGCAATAATGATGAAAGCTGCTAGCAGCATTTATCGGTGTTCAAGCAGTTAAGCAGAAAAGCATCAAGACATTAAGTTTTATGTAGCAAGCATTTAACCACTGACATCATAGATGGAATAGACCATGTTTTAGCATGATTTACCATGATATACCAAATTTAGTGTGATTTTTCATGATTTGCCATGTTCCAGTAGGATTTACCATGAATCTAGCATGATTTACCATAGTTTACCATCCTATACCAAATTCTAGTATGATTCACCATGATTTACCCTGTTCTAGCATGGTTCACCATGAGGCCAATCGATGCAGTTTTTTTTACTGTAATCCCAGACTGTCCTCATACATATGGCTGTCGAAAAACCTAGGACTATTTCGCAAAAGTAGGTTTTGACAAAATTCAAAATGGCGGAATAATTTGCATACCAGAAATGGTTCTCCAGCTTTCCATTGATATAAGACACTTGAGTCTACAAACTTACGGTTAAGGAGTTATGAGCAGGTCATATTCTCTAAACCTTTCCTCGATTTTTGTACTACCATCTGGCAAAGTTTCAAGTCTCCAGCACTTACGGTTTGGTCTGCACGATGCGTTTTACGGGAGAATAATAAAACAAAAGTGTAAATATATATATATCATGAATTTGAATAGGCTGCAAATGAAAATGATTTAAAATTTATATTTTTGCAGGTACCAATATTCATAAATCTACCTGTCTTTCTCACGAGTGTAACCCCTCTCACCCGGGTCCCACTCGACCCGCTCCAAGCGGGCCTAGAACCCGGGTCTCCGGCATGAGAGTCAGGCGCTCTAACAAGGAGGCTAAAGACTGCAGCCTCTAGCATCTGTCGCCAGAGAGCCTATTGAGATCAGAGGAGTGAGGTTTACTCGCACAGGAACTACTAGCTGGCCTCCGTTACACGAGACACACCCATTTCAAGTCTTGCAATCTCTAGTAATGAGCTGATAAGTTGAATCAGGTGTGTTAAATGAGGGAGACATGAAAAATGTGCAGTGATGAGGGGTCACCAGGACAGGGTTGAGAAACAATGAAGCACAGAAAGGAACATGATAAAGAAGCAGTGGTACGTATTTAGTTTAACTTTTTATGTAACAACCAATATAAATAATGTAACATTTTACATTGGGGTGTATAACATAACAAAATGTCAACAGTAGAGAAAAACATTTAACTGAACTTTTAACGGTGGAAAAAAATAACAACATATTTATAATTTATTACTTTAAGCTTTACTTTACTTTCGACAGGTATGTGTGTATAAGTGTGATGTGTCATGGGAATTGTGGTGGAGTGTTTAATTTTCTAGGAACATCTGTGCCATGTCTTCAAGAGTGGTTTCGTCGTCATCAGTCATGTTCAGGACTCTTTGGGTTTCGGTAGGTTTTCTTATTTTTTTGTGGTGTTGGACACTTGTTGTCAGCAGGATGTTTTTGTGGAATTGTGGGTGTTGGGTCAGAGGTTGAAGGTCTTTGTCTTCAGTGAGGTTTGTGATCTGTTTCTCCGCAGTGTACGTAACTCTGAGAGGTCCGGCACTCAGTAAAAATTCTTCCACATCCACTGCATCCATTGCATTCATGTCCTTTAGACTTTAGAGAGAAAACTCTCTCAGGACAGAATTGACCCTTCGCGTGGAGCTTGATTGACAGGTGTTCTAACCAATCATACTTCGCCATCCGCCATTTTGTCCGAAAAAGCAGCCAGTAGAGTTAGGAGGATTTTAACTTGGTAAAATGAATATACTGACGCCTTTCCGCGGTTAAAACAACATTACTTCTTATGTTCGTTCATGTTTATTTGATGCTATAAATGAACTAGAAGGAAGAGATGATCGGATCAGGAGCAGCTTTAACTGATGCTCTACAGCGATCTGTCACGGCACATTAAAGAGCCCCAAAACGGTATTTATTGTTTAAATTTCTTTCAAAAAATGACCAGATTTGAAAGCTGAGACTTTGTTTAATATGTTTAATATCAAAAGTAACCGAAAAGTAACCTGGTCTGTCCTGTCTGTCCGCGTGTTGTCAGTCTCCTCTCTGCTCCGCGATGTATTTTTCACTGCGTGAGAACATGGTGAGAGCATGAGAGCAGCGTAGCTTGTCGGAACATAGCGACAGTAACTAAGGAGGGCGGGTCTTTGCGAAGGGTCAATTGGTTACCGTTAGCTCAACTGTTTTGCTGGGTGTTGTAAAACTCAGCAGTCCCGCTGCATGTGCTGATGTAGGCTGTTGATTTTTGGTTCACTTTACATTTTTGGCAGCGGTGGAAACTGTTTTGTAAGGTGACTTGTGTATGTGTATTGCATTTCGGGCATTTCTTTGACAGATTTATCACTGTCCCTTCAACCTCTCCTGTGATTTCTAGTAGTGGAGGTTGGTCTTGGGTGGTGTGTGGAGAGATGGATTGAATTGGGTTTTGTAATAGAGTTATGGTGGTTTGTTGTGAGGCTTAGGGTGCTGTTAAAGATGCGTGTGAAAAGGTTTGTGAAATGATAGGAGTGGTTTATTTCAATTAGTGGAATGCGTCTGTCCCACAAGGAAATCTCAATCTGTCTGGTGTTGTCTGATATGGTGCATATTTTCAACTCGCATTCCACTCCAAAAGCAGTGATTGGCTGCTGTGTACTGCTGCACATAGGTTTGAAATCTGTAAAGAAAGTAAATTAGAATCAAGATGGGAGAACAGGTGAAATATGAATTTACAGCTTATAATTGTAGGGTTGCATACTGTACTGTATTTGATTTCTAATTTTTGATGGCCCTAATGTTACCTCATTGTTTCACTCTTTATGTACAAAATAATCGTTTGTATGATTTTTAATGTAGACTAAAGCAAAATTAAAGTATTTACATTTTAAGCGAATAGAGCATCTGGCACGAGTGATTTCATGTTAAGACGCGTTTATGCGCGTGTAGAGGTTCCTGTCTCTGTATGTAAATAGTTTGAACATATTGAATTTTTTTCAGTTTATAATGTTATTTTATATGTTTGGCCTCAATAAATGATTTTATAATATGACTAAATTCCTGTTGTGGTTCTAATGCACAACAAAGCAAATATTTGATTGCATAAAAACTTGATTTCAATATATGAGACACAGTGGATTCGAACCTGGGTCTCTCACACCAAAGGCATGTTTCTCTCTGATTAAACACTGGCCCCAGAAAACGGACCGTCTTTGGCCAGGTCATGTGACCTGGAGAACGTATCGTACGGCCATATACTTATGGAGGTAAGGCTTTTGCTACTATTTTTCCGCCTGCTCGACTACTGGCTATGGGTGAGGCAAGAAACATATTTAAAACTGCTTCTGAGGAGGCCAAAAAAAAAAAAGAACGCGAGAGGGATCGTGCTTGAGGGAAAACTAGAGTCGATATTGGAAAAGAGTTTGCTTGTTGGCGTAGGTTGAAAGAAGCTGGATGTAAAACCGATTCTCTTCTCTTAACTTTATTATTAGACTGGCAACGACGTCACACACATGTTCACCGCGTTCGGAAGAGACTAGGAAAACAGAATCTGACTGCGTAAGGAACCGGACTAGAGTCACACTCGGTCAGGCTTTCATTTGTTGACGCGAGCTAAAAAGCAGCACTTTTGTTGATGGACTAGTGAATAAATGTCTTATTTGTAAACTTGATTGCGTTCTAATCTCCTCCACGGAGGTTTTTTTTCTTTGATATGGCCCTAATCGCCTGAGGGATATCAGACGACGCTGTTGACGTTGATTCCTGCGATTATCATGAGAACAGTTGTCAATATCTCACATAATTATCAGGACATGTATAAGCCTAGAGCAGTGTTTCTCAAACTTTTTCAGCCCAAGGACCACTTTATCTTCCAATTTTTTTCTGAGGACCACCTGTTGACGTTGATTCCTGCGATTATCATGAGAACAGTTGTCAATATCTCACATAATTATCAGGACATGTATAAGCCTAGAGCAGTGTTTCTCAAACTTTTTCAGCCCAAGGACCACTTTATCTTCCAATTTTTTTCTGAGGACCACCTAACAAAATCCCACTCTAACACGCCCCCAAAAAACAACAAAATTGTAAGGATAAGCTAAATTTAAGTTTAATATGCATATAACAAGCCAAAAACTAGTTATTCAAACACAAATGCAATAATATGAACAGAAATTATATGAATTTTATTTTATTACTTTTTATATTTGAAAAAGTAAATGTAAAATGAGCTGCAGCTTAATATGAACAACAAACTGCACATGTGGGGAAAAAAACTGCAATTAAACATACTGTAACGGCCTAGGTCCCCCATTACAAAAGTAATAGATCTGTAGATTTTATATTGAGATTTCCATCTAAAACTTAACATTTGTGGTGCTGTAGTCTTGCTGCATTCAGTGGACGCTTGGTCTTTTCTTTTGACTCCTCTTTGGTTTAGCCATCGATCCATTTTTACGTTATTAAAACAGAATGGCAAGAACTGTTATCACAGTTTTGTGTCGCTTTAATGTTTCCATGGTGACGCGTCATTGCTTGTCACGTGACACAGCGCAAACATAACACAGCACTGAATGAATCATGATCTGCTTTTATGTCATTTTACCTTTTTTATTCAAAATAATCACAAATGTATTAGCTTTAACATGAAACACTGATATTCCGATTGTCAAATATGTGCAAGTGGATGTGTTTTGTTGTTTAAACACCTTTATAACGATCGCGTTAGTTGAGCTGTATGTGCGATGGGCGGCGCCATGTTAGTTTACAACGCGTAAATTCCTCAACTTCTCACAAAATACACGAAAGTAAGTGGCCGGCGAACTGGGAGAAGAATAGGGTAAAATGTAAAGCTACTTACACAATGTATATCTGATATGAATAAAACGTGTCGTCTTTTTATAATGGAAAGGATTATTATTGCCGCTTCCATAGACATCAGTGTGTATTTTATTCATATCAGATTGTTTTGCTAGTATTTATGTGTATTTAAATGCCTGAAACCTAAAATAAACATAATGTGGTTGAAAACACTGAATAGGTGTGATATATGACAGCAGTGAGTGCGTCTGTCTCTGTCTCAGCGCCAGCCAACGCGCGAAAGCACATTTGAATTTAGCAGTTGATCTAGGGCTGGACCAGAATATTCGAATATTCGTTCGGTGGGTTGGTATTCGATTTGAAAATGTGACATTCGAATATTCGTTTTTGTTTTGTTTTGTGTTTTGCAAACCTGGCATCCCCTCGAAACGGTTCTCATTCGCGCTTGTATATGTTTTACAATATAAAATCTGGTGAAATGCAATACTTTACATATAAATTCGTTATAGCTACTTAATAAATAGATATTTGCTTCTTATTGGACTACTAAAAGTGTTCCTGCAACGGGAGTATTCTCTGGCTACAGCGCAGAACAGCACTCAGAGTTTGTATGGACAGAAGTGAATGCCTGAGTTTGTATTTTGGGTTAAGCTGCATTGCTTTGACATTGTGGAAAATAGAATAATAGAAACAAAATATATTAAAATGTATGTAGTATTAAAATGTATAAATGTATGTATTAGTGTGTTATATCACTAGCGCAGTGTCCATTCTCGGAGCATATAAGATAGCATATCGGAGTCCATTCTCTGCTCGCGTGAGGCGCGCCGCTTCTTTATTTACATCTACCCTACTTTGTCAGTAATTTGTTAGTGAGACTATTAGACTAGCCTACCTTATTAGAAATGTTAGTGAGACTATTAGACTAGCCTACCTTATTGGAAATGTTAGTGAGACTATTAGACTAGCCTACCTTATTAGAAATATTGCTTAAGTTACAGACCTGTGTGTGTTTTATATCACTAGTGCAGAGCAGTGTCCGTTCTCGGAGCATATAAGCTCTGCTCACGTGAGGCGCGCTGCTTCCCGCTCGCGCTGTCCTGTAGTTTATTAAAAGTTTATTAATTCTGAACGTGTCGCGTCTCGCCTGTCTATCTATAGAGATTGCTAATGTGACGTCACCAGTGACGTATTACCAGTGGTGAACGCAAAGCATTTTGGGGATCCGCGGCACAAACAGAAGGCGCCAGTATTGATTGCATGGAGGGAAGAACGCAGTGTACAAGATTCCGTCTACCTGCTGTGTTGTAAACTGCAGTAGTCGTTCTCACCATAGAAGTGGCATAAAGCTTAATAACGGAAAATCCTTTTATCGTTTTCCAGCGTGGAAAAATAATAACTACAAGCCATGTTTCAGAGGTGACAAAAAGGCGACGAATGCCTGGCATGGATAGCAGCAGAGTTTAGAGTGTGACAAAAGCACAATGTTTGTGTTTTATTGCGAGTGTACACAAATATAATTAAACACTTTGCAGTTCTGTTTTAATGATGTCCTGTTATTAACAAAATGACGGAGTATGTTCTTATGTTTCCACCAGTCGATCGCGTCTCTCTCTCAAATACCTCAAATATATAATCTTTGGAAGCCGAAATCTAAAATAAAATCAGACTAATATCACAGATCTAAAGTGTAACCATATAGGCTACGTTTGAATGTTTAGTGGTTCTGTCCTCCGTCCGTCGTCACTCATAAGCAGGGCTCTCTCTCTCTCTCTCTCTCTCTCCGCTCGCGCCCTCTCGCGGACACGCGATTTTATTTATTTTTTTTGTAATTGAGAATATATTGTCGAGTCTGATTTATATATATCTCATATCATATCATGTAGTTGAATATGGGTGCTGGAAGTTGGGCAACAGGTTGACGTCTCCTGACCAGTCACTCATAAGGATCCAGTCCCTTGATTTCCCTTATTTTCTCCTCATATCTCGTCTTTGCATTAGGATTTAGTTTTAGGCGGTATGGTCCGACAATGTTATCTTTAGCCCGCTGCATTGTGTAGGATTATAATATGTTTTTTCACACTACTGTTTTATTTTTTTTCATGCCAGAAAGCAAGCCTGCTATGCCAGCCCATCTAAACTCTGTGTAAACTGGCCAAACATACCCATAATTCTTTGCGTTCTGATGACGTTGCCGCCCAGTTGGTCACATGTCTTAGCGATCATTATATTGCACCAAATACACTGCACTCCCTTGTGAAGTCGTTTGGATGAACGGTTCTCGAAATAATAATCATGCGCTGATTATGATCACGCGCATTTTACAAGCGCTTTAAGAGGCACACACGCACACTTGCACACACACACACACACACACATTTGCACACAAGACACACACAAGGTCTCTCCCTCTCTTTGTCGTGCGTGCGCTACACGGTTTGGAGCTCGCGAGCAGCTAGATTCCGGGAGATTTTAACTAATTTGCGGGCATCAGGGAGCCGCTATCAATATGCGGGAGACAGGGGATGTCTGAGACGTACGATAGCCTATAGAGATTCCGAAGCTTCGAATATTCGATGTTCATTCCTACCAAAGCTTCGAAGCTCAAAAAATGGTATTCGGACCAGCCCTAAGTTGATCACGTAATGCACTGACCGTGACCGTTCTAATAACACCGGTGTGATCGTACGCTCCAGGGACCAGCCAAGACTGATCACACCGTTGTGATCGTACGTGCGAAAGGGTTAAATAAGTGACGATTTTGTAAACACTTGCCTAGTTTAGGTCATCTTTTCGCGGACCACGAGGGGGCGATGGCGGGCCACACTTTGAGAATTACTGGCCTAGAGGTTGTAAATAGTGTAAACGAGCACAATTGCATACTATTATGATAAATTGCAATAATAATGTCTAATGACATCATAACGACCAATGTTGTGAAATAATGCGACGTAGATTTAACTTGATGTCATCTGGCATACAGTAGGTCTAGGCCAGGTGTGCCCAACCCTGCTCCTGGCGATGGACTGTCCTGCCAGTTCATCTTCAACCCTAATCAAACACACCTGAAGGTCTTCAATAAAGGTCTTAACAACCAATTAAGGTCTTCAGGATTACTTGAAAATTAAAGGCAGGTGTGTTTGATCAGGGTTAGAGAGAAAGGCCCTGTCCCAAATGGAACCCTAAGCACTCGCGGTCTTCCTCTGAGTCCGCACTTTCGTAACGTAATGCCGCTTTGACTGTCGGGAAGAAGTCTGCTGTGGAGTCCGCATCAGCGCGGGCTCGGCAAAAGTGCGGATCAAGGGCGCAAATCGACCACACGGGGCGCTCGCAAGCACCCTTCTGAGATCTAAAAATGACAAATGGGACACACTACGGTCTCACGGACTTAACGGACACGCGCACGCGGCAGCCATTGTAAGTCCACAAGACCGAAAGTGCACATGAAGTGTGCCATTTGGGATTGGGCCAAACTGTGCAGGACAGTCGATCGCCAGGAGCAGGGTTGGGCACACCTGGTCTAGGCTATAGGCTATTTATTGTGATTTAGCAGCAATCATGTAAAAACATTATAAGGCAGCAAACGCGTTAGGCTATTTTATTATTAGTCTAACACTTGACATCGTTGTTTTTATTATCTTATTGCCATCATCAGTGGTTCAGTATAGTGTTGGGCGATATGCTCCATTTGCCTATTGTCAGCCTGTGAGATCGGCGATACAAGATTTTATCGTGAGGGGTCGGGGCTTACTTTACTTTTTACTTTATTAACTTGATTATTTACTCATTAATTTGCTTATTTTATTACTTCATTTTATATACGATAATCTTTTTCTCTTTTGCTAGCAAAGGTGGAGTGTTTATTAATAGGCTAACACCATGTCCACACTAATACGTTTTCGTTTGAAAACGTATATTTTTCTCTCCGTTTTGGCCTTCCGTCCACACTGAAACGGCGTTTTAAGTCAACGAAAACGTAGCTTTTGGAAAATGCTCTCCAAAGTGGATAAATTTGAAAACGCCGTTTTCACGTTGTAGGGGTGTCACGATTCTCCAAATCCTCGATTCGATTCCATTTTCGATTCTAAGGTCACGGTTCGATTCGATTCTCGATTTTTACATTTATTTTTTTTAAGCACAGTTTGCGATGACATTTTTAGACTAGACTTATGTAATAATTTATGACCTTTGTTCGCAATGTACCACACTACATTGTCAAATTTAAAACATTTATTAACAAAATAATGTTACAATAACTTATATTTTCAGTCAATTAGAAACTTAAGCAAAATAACCTGCCATGTAGTTTCTCTTTTGTAACTGCAGTCTTATTCACAGAAGATGACATTCAAGTTCACAACAAAACAAACACGTGTTAACAGAAACATCTATGTTTTCCTTGCTTTACCTCGGTCTTAAAGTACAAACATGACTGTGAAAAAATTATTTCATTTAGAATTTAATTACATGCATTTATGATGAAATTACAACACTTTCATGTCATGTTCATTTTGACCACGAACTGTGCGCTGTCGCTTTAACTCGGCGCGTGCAGCAGAAATAGACTAGGTGCGGAAATGAACGACACTCGTCTCATTCGTGGAGGTGGAGAATCAAGTTATTTGTGACATGCAAGATTTATTGTATAAAGATTTATACTGTTCTGAGTCTGCTGTTTTTGTCAATTTAAAGTTGTAATTTAAAAAGTGGAAGAATATGGTACACGCACACTGACGCACATCCAGTAGCAGAGCCTTTTTTACAGTCTATGAGCAGAGCTTGCAAACTGTGGCTTTTTTGAAGCGCGAACTTTGAACGCGAATGTGAACGTTGTCAACATAACTCACTGGAAATCAGAAATACTCCCACCGTGGAGTATTTCAATGTCTCACACCGGCGACTTTAGTGAAAGAGGAGGTCAGAAGTCCTGTCGATGGGTCTCCTGCATCTGCAGCAGCCATGCTATCTTTTGACTGGCTTTAGCCATAGCTCTAGCTGAGGTAGAGGACTCGCAGCACTTCAACACGTGTGCTTTTTTCCGCTTTGCAAACCGACTGGACGTGACATGGGGGCGTGGCAGTATCGACGATTCCATTTTTGAATTCGATTATCGAGATTGTGACTTAATTTCGATCGATTTCGATTTAAAATCGAAATCGTGACACCCCTATCGCGTTGTAGTGTGGACTGTGAAGCCGGAGGTATTTGAAAACGATGACGTAAGTTTAGTCATGTGATCCATGTTGTACCAATAGATATTCATGTTTACCGGTATTGTGCCTGTTAATTATGTGCGATTCACTTTTACAATGTTGCTAAAATGTTACTTTCCACACTCTTCATATCACAGTAGCCTACTGCAAAGATGACAGAAAATGTACTCACATTTGCTGTCCTGCGTCAATACAGGAGAGCAGTCGCGTTTTAGACCAAACATAAGGTGACTGAGTGCGACCTGGACGCATCAGTAAATGGTGAGATATTTTGCTAAATAAAATTATCATGTTAGAAGAATTGCGCGATACCTTTATTATTTATTTTTCCATCTGTATCTCAGTGAGCTTTTGTGAGGTTTCACGCATGCGCAGTAAGGTGAATTTCTAAGTTTCTCATCCACAATGAAACGTCTGAAAACGCTAGTGTGGACGGAGAGCGTTTTTCAACGAAAACTCCGTTATCTTACGAGAGTATCTCTCGTACTGCGTAATAGCTTACGCTATGGGGAAAACTCTTTTCATCGAGACATTGAAGCCAAAAAAATTATCCATAATTTTTAATCAATGTAAAGCGCTTTGCAGCAGCAAGCAGACCTTAGGCGAGACAGCTCGCGCGCCTATTGGCTGTCTTGCGGCAAAAGCAGCAGCCTATCGAGAGCAGCTCTGCGTGACGTCATGACGAATGGGGGCACTTCGCGCCCATTTCGTCACGTCCCGCCAGAAAGGGCGTGGTCTCGCCCTATAAATAAGCTCGATATCCTGCTATACACTGATTTTTCAACTCTTCAGCGAAGCTCACGCATCGCTGGATCTGGATTGAGAAGCCGCGCCGTCGACCTGCCTTCAGCGGGACGTGCCTTGAGGGTGGAGTCGCTGGCCTCGCCGCCTTCAGCCGCCGTACCTGCTGCGCTTTCCGGCGTATTATATCCTTTCCATTGCATTGTATTTCTCTGTTGAGAGTGTGTGTGTGCTTACGTGACGCAACACACACTTCTCCCTAAAAGAGCTGCGTCTTTTTAAAGATGCCTTCTTGTGGCTCGTGCCGCGCCCAACTCAGCGACGAGGACCGTCATGTCATCTGCGTGTCCTGCCTGGGTGAGGATCACGCGGCTATCGCGCTCGCTGACGGCGGATGCCCCCACTGCGAGCTTTTGCCCATGGTGACTCTGAGGACTCGCCTGGCATCGTTCTCTGAGCCCGCCTCCCAGCCTTCCGTGGCGCCGCGCCGCAAGAAGCGCCGCGCCCAGCGCGCTCCCGAGCCTTCTCCAGCCCGCCAAAGCTCGCCGGTTCGCCTGCCTGCTTCGCCGGCTTCACCAGAGTCGCTCCCGGATGGACAACGGCCGCCGTCTGCCACCGCGTCCGCCCCCGAGTTCGACGAACCTGAGGTATGCTCTCTCGTGGCTTCTGACAGCGAGGATTGGGCGAGCTCCGCGGACCTCCCCCCCGCTGACGTTTCCTGCCAACCCCCCGGGAAGAGAGCCGGCATTGAGGCTGAGCTGATGCGTCTGCTCACCCAGGCCGTGGAAAGCATCGGCCTCGAGTGGGAAGCGCCCGCCCTTTCCTCCCCGAACTTCACGACGAAGTCTCCAAGTCGTGGAACGCCCCATTCTCCGCCAGGCTGCGTACCTCTGTCTCCGCGGCATTCTCCACTGTCGACGGTGCGGGAGATAGAGGGTACACCTCCATTCCTCCGGTGGAGGTAGCGGTAGCGTCACATCTCTGCCCGCCCTCTGCTGGACGGCGCGCGCAGACAACGCTCCCATCTAAGGCCTGCCGGGTGACGTCATCGCTGCACGGGCGCGCTTACACTGCCGCCGGACAAGCAGTCTCAGCGCTGCACACGATGGCTGTCTTGCAGATCTACCAGGCTGACCTTCTCCTTAAACTGGACGAGGAAGGACCCGGGGCTATCTGCGTGGCGGATTTGCGGAGCGCTACGGATCTCGCTCTACGCGCCGCTAAAGCCGCTGCACAGGCCATGGGGCGGAATATGGCCTCTCTCGCCGTCGCCGAGAGACGTCTATGGTTGACGCTGTCAGAGATGACGGAAGCCGAGCGCTCTGTATTCCTCGACGCGCCCATTTCTCCAGCGGGCCTCTTTGGATCTGCCGTCAAGGATTTCGCGGACAGATACACTGAGGTGCAGAAGACTTCGCAGGCCATGAAGCACTTCCTCCCGAAGCGCTCGAGCTCCGCTTCAGGTCGCCCTAAACAGCCGCCTGTTCGCAGCTCTCAGCCGCAGCATGCACCGCCCGCCGCAGCCGCTTCACAGCGCCGCCAGGCCCGAGACCAGAGACCGCGCTCTCGCTCTGCTGGACGCGGGCCCCGGCCGAGGATTGAGCTCAAGCCCGAGGCCTCGAAGCTTTCCTAGCCACTCTAGGAAAACGACGGTGTTCAGATCCCGCTGCGGCCGGATTTCCACCAAAACTCCTCGCTCGTTCAGTCCCATGCGATGTGACTGTCCCAGTGTATTTAGCAGCGAAGCAGCCGGTGTCTCAGCCCACTTGCCTGCACACAAAAGCCGTTTTTACGGCTACCCAGATAAATCCAATAAAGAGTGTATTTTCTGGTGTCCCGGCCACGGCCGATGGTGTTATGTGTGTTGTAAGAATGCCCACGCCCCAGTGCCCATTCCCACACCCAGACACAGCCCGCCACGGTGCAGGGCTTGCACACATAAAATCGACCCAGTTCGATTGTGCAAACAATGTAGTGAATGCGCCCATACATTGCCCGCTTACACTACACGCCGCGTGTCCCTTGGTTTCTGTAAAAACGAAACCAACACACATCCAATCGGCTCCAGCCGAAAGCATGTGCAGTGCAGTAAATGTGCCCGTACTCTCGCGCCCACATTTCCCCGCAGACATGCCGAATCCCACGGGATTCGCCCCGCTCACTCTCGTTGCGAGTCCCGCCATAGAGAGGCTGAGTGCGGCCAGGCTGCCCGCTGTGATCAGCGCGCCCCCCGCCTCAGACGCTGTAAACACGGCGTCGTGTTCTCAGGACACCGGGGCTCTCGAGCTGCCGCTTTGTCGCGGCCAGAGCCCGGTTTCCATTCTACCTCTAGCTATTCACGCGGACGCATGGTCAAAGCTTCCCGGGGTATCAGAATGGGTGCTGAACACTATAAAGAGAGGCTATTCGCTACAGTTTGCTCGACGCCCCCTCCGCTATACGGCGCGCGTCGAGACTACGGTGGGAAACGAAGTATCTCATCTACTTCGAGCCGAGATAGCGAAACTACTGAGCAAAGGGGCTATAGAACCCTTATCTCAGGCTCAGAGCGAGGGGGGCTTATACAGCAGATATTTTCTGGTACCGAAAAAAGATGGGGGTTTCAGACCCATTCTAGATCTGCGACAGCTGAACAGAGCGCTTGTGAAGCGCCAGTTCAGGATGCTTACGACCAGGAAAATCCTCGCGCAAGTGCGCCACGGGGACTGGTTTATGTCAATAGATCTGAAAGACGCCTATTTCCAAATACAAATAGCGTCCCATCACAGGCGATTCTTGAGATTCGCATTCGAGGGCCAGGCATATCAATACACAGTCCTGCCATTTGGCCTGTCCCTAGCACCACGTACATTCACGAAGTGCATGGACGCGGCTCTCGCTCCCCTGAGACTTCGGGGCATGCGAGTTATGAACTACTTGGACGATTGGCTGGTTCTAGCTCGATCACGATCGGAGCTCATAGAACACAGGGCCACATTACTCGAGCACCTCGAGAAGCTGGGCCTTACGGTCAATTGGGCAAAGAGTGCACTGTCTCCCAGCCAGAAAATTCCCTTTCTGGGAACAGTGTTAGACTCGCTATCCATGACGGCACGCCTGTCACCGGAGCGCGGACTAAATATTCAGCGCGTCGCGAAATCCTTCCGCCATGGCTCTATAGTCCCACTCAGGTTTCAGAAAATGCTGGGCCTAATGGCCTCAGCGGCCTCTGTACTCCAGCTGGGCCTGCTTCGCATGCGCCCGCTGCAGATGTGGCTGAAAGCACGGGTTCCGCCCCGGGCATGGACCACGGGTCTGTTTCGCCTCAGGGTCGGCCAGCAGTGCGTTTCAGCTCTGAGACCTTGGAAGGTGTCCACCTGGTACCAGTCAGGTGTGAGTCTGGGGACCGCCTCGAGTGTAAAGGTGGTGTCTACGGACGCCTCCACCTCGGGGTGGGGGGCGCTGCTCGAGGGCAGACCGCTAGCTGGCCTATGGTCAGAGCGGGAGAAGCTCCTTCACATAAACTGCTTAGAGATGATAGCAGTCGACAGAGCGCTGCGGCGCTTCTGTCCCCAGATAAGAGGCCACCACGTCTTGGTCCGGTCGGACAACATGTCAGTGGTGGCGTATATAAATCGCCAGGGTGGGAGTGGTCATGGCGTCTGAGAGCAGCGCATGTGCCCGGTCACCTAAATGTGGGACCGGACAGACTGTCCAGGAACAATGTACCAGCAGGGGAATGGTCGCTGCACCCGCAGACGGTCCAGCTGCTGTGGGAAACATTCGGCAGAGCGCAGGTGGACTTATTTGCGTCCCACGAAAACGCTCACTGCCCGAAGTTTTTCTCGAAAAACAAGGACGCGCTGGCCCATGTCTGGCCCCGCTGTCCTCTGTATGCTTTTCCCCCGGTCTCGCTCCTGGGAAAACGAATCAGGGAAAACGGATGCCCAGTGCTGCTCGTAGCTCCGCTCTGGACGAACCAGGCTTGGTTCCCTGTCCTGATGCAGCTGACCAGCGCTGCTCCATGGCCTGTGCCGTTGAGGAGAGACCTCCTCTCTCAGGCGGAGGGCTCGATTTGGCATCCTCGCCCGGATCTGTGGTCCCTGCACGCATGGGCCATCAACGGGTACCCGCTAGCCTCCCAGAGGGAGTGCTGAACACGATCACGCAGGCTAGAGGTCCGTCTACTAGACGGCTCTACTCCTCGAAATGGTCGGTGTTCTCTGCCTGGTGTCAAGCCCGAGGCTTTTCGCCAGTGGACTGCGGGGTTACGGAGGTACTGTCCTTCCTTCAAGAGCTGCTGGATAAGGGCAGGACCCCATCCACACTCAAGGTCTATGTGGCGGCCATAGCAACGTTTGCAAAACCGGTGTCTGGCCAGTCGCTAGGGAAGAACGACTTTGTCGTGCGTTTCCTAAGAGGAGCCAGGAGGCTAAACCCTCCCAGGCCCCCTTCAGTCCCGTCATGGGACCTTTCCATGGTCTTGGAGGCCATGAAGGGTGCCCCATTCGAGCCGATCCAGTTATCGGACATGAAGCACTTGTCTTTCAAGGCGGTGTTTCTCACGGCTCTCGCTTCAGTGAAGCGCATAGGGGACTTACAGGCGCTTTCTGTAAGCGCGTCATGTATGGAGTTTGGGCCTAACGACTCAAAGGTCATACTCAAACCTAAGCACGGCTACGTGCCAAAATCCCTCAACACACCGTTCAGGGCCCAGGTGATTTCCCTGTCTGCCCTTCCGGTTATCAATGAGGAGGAGGATGCGAATCTTCTTTGCCCAGTTAGGGCATTAAGAGCTTATGTGTCCCGCTCGTCTGGGTTCAGACAGACCGAGCAGCTTTTCGTTTCGTTCAGTGGGCGTTCCAAGGGACTTGCTGCTTCGAAACAGAGCCTATCCAGATGGATAGTCGATGCCATTGCGCTGGCTTACACTTCAAAGGGCCTGCAGTGCCCCTTGGGTGTCAGGGCGCACTCCACAAGAGGCGTGGCCTCGTCGTGGGCATGGTCTAGCGGGGTCACCCTGCAAGATATCTGTACGGCCGCGGGCTGGGCCTCGCCGTCTACATTTATAAAATACTACAACCTGGAGGTGCCTGCCTTACAAGCTAAGCTTTTGGCTATTTAAACTTCAGTGCTATCTGCCCGCTGTGCGGCTCGGATGCTGAGTGTTTGGCCGGCGCATCGTTCAGACTGATGCAGCAGCTCCATGAGTACTGGCACAAGTAGGGCCACCCAGTTCAGGCTGAATGCTTTCACCCTGGCTGGGTGGTTTAACGGTCATATGGTGCCCCTGTGGGCCTATCTATAGGGAGAAATGCTTCCAGCCTCTCCTTTTTTACTCTCTGTGAGTGTATTGTGATTATGCACTATATGCGCCCCGGGCTTTGCCCCTGGGACTGTGGTGTTGGATCCTTATCAGCACGGCGTGTTACACTGTGTTCCCCATAGCGTAAGCTATTACGCAGTACGAGAGATACTCTCGTAAGAGAACGTACTCGGTTACTAACGTAACCTCGGTTCTCTCTAGAGAGGGAACGAGTACTGCGTATCTTGCCGTGCTTGGAATACGCTCTGGTTCGCTTCGGCGATGAAAAATCAGTGTATAGCAGGATATCGAGCTTATTTATAGGGCGAGACCACGCCCTTTCTGGCGGGACGTGACGAAATGGGCGCGAAGTGCCCCCATTCGTCATGACGTCACGCAGAGCTGCTCTCGATAGGCTGCTGCTTTTGCCGCAAGACAGCCAATAGGCGCGCGAGCTGTCTCGCCTAAGGTCTGCTTGCTGCTGCAAAGCGCTTTACATTGATTAAAAATTAAGGATAATTTTTTTGGCTTCAATGTCTCGATGAAAAGAGTTTTCCCCATAGCGTAAGCTATTACGCAGTACTCGTTCCCTCTCTAGAGAGAACCGAGGTTACGTTAGTAACCGAGTACGTTTTCAAATGTATCCGGATTAATGTAGACGTAGCCTAGATCATGTTATTTCCTGGGATAGTGAGGTAAAAAAAAAAAAAAGATCCTAATCATTTTTGTATCTTATTTGTATTTTGTATTTTTCTACTATTTAGTAGGCTATTTCAACATGTCAGCGCGAAATTTACTGCAACACATTCACACTCTCATGCGTTACAGATGCAGCATTTTGAACACTACATTTGCACAAGATGAGAACACGATTTAATAGTTTTTTGTGTCAAGAAAGATGTATGTATATATATATATATATATAATATATATATATATATATATATATATATATAAGATATATATTTGGATATATGTCCTCCAGTGCTCTCTCTGTCTGGATGCCCTCCACATATGCGCACTTCAATAAGCCCAAAGAACGCGGGTTCATGTGTTTTACATGCTGGGAGAATTCAAAGTAACGGGCAGAAATCTAGTCGATTGGTTTATATTAAGGTTATGACCTGACTCCGATAAAGGAAACGCGGCTATTGACTTGACCCGTTGCTTCGTTCATGAATAAATAAGCAGTTTGAATGAATCTGTTGAAGCTTAGTGACTCACCTAGTGGCAGTTTTAATTTCACATTTAAAGTATAGCTTTAATTATTTTAAAAATAAACATTAAACGTTATGTTTAAAACAAATCATTGTTAATGAATTATTAATAGGTATTAATTAATTATTACAACAGCCAAGTCTCGCTTATAGCAGCAATATCCACTCTGAGGCGAAATAGTTCGCAATCAATGACGGCTGATTTACGAGGAGCACTGTTGAGGTCGGAGTGCACCCCAAGACTTCTGATGTTCCAGCACGCCAAATTCAGAGAAGAGGAGGCAGTTGCAGAATGTCGACCTGACTGTGCGTGTCCTGCCGAGCAAAAACAGCCCTTGAATACAAGGGCTCCCGATTTGCCAGTCGTTGAATATGTGTATGACTTTCCATGCATGTTATAGCACCGAGTGCCAGGGCAGAAAACAGAAGACGGATGTTTGCCCAGGACAAACGCCTCCCTCTGGGTCCTACGCCACTGAATTTGATGGGAGTGCAAGCACGACAGTCAAGAGCAACGCAGGATCGCCCTGCAGTAGCCTGCTAACTTGGCCTTATACTCGCTGACCGTTGTACCGCAAAGGATCATCCGCCCACCGAGAAAGCTGTAGTAGACCAACCAGGAAAATGTTCCAATGCTCTACAACAGCTGCCAACTCCTGCTGCCGAATTGACATCTACTGTTTAACCCATAGTTGGGAGGCAAAAAGGGGTACTGTCACTTGCCTAAGGTGAGCCCCTATGACTTGTGGTAGGGCGGGGTCGTTTTACTCTCCCTTACAGGTCCGTTAGATCTGCCCACTGCCCAGCACAACTTTAGGCAAGGCAAGGCAAGTTTATTTATATAGCACATTTCATACACAATGGTAATTCAAAGTGCTTTACATAGGAGAAAATAAAATAATCAAAACAAATAAGAATAATTAAAACAGTTTAGAATAAAAATTAAAATAAAGTACAGTAAAAACAGTCGGACGAACAGTGGCACAGTGCTCATTCAGTAAATGCATAGCTAAACAGAAGTGTTTTGAGTCTGGATTTGAATGTGACTACTGTAGGAGCACATCTGATCTCTTCTGGAAGCTGGTTCCAGCTGCGGCTGGCATAGTAGCTAAAAGCACTCTCCTTGCTTAGAGTGAACCCTTGGTATTTCTAGCTGATGTGATCCTAATGATCTGAGTGATCTGTTGGGTTTATATTCAGTGAGCATATTTGCAATATATTGAGGTCCTAGCCCATTGAATGATTTATATACCAGTAATAATACTTTAAAATCAATCCTAAATGTAACTGGGAGCCAGTGTAAAGACCTGAGGACTGGTGTGATATGTTCATATTTTCTGGTTCTGCTCAGAATCCTGGCAGCAGCGTTCTGTATGAGCTGCAACTGTCTTATGGTCTTTTTAGGAAGGCCAGTGAGGAGTCCATTACAATAATCCACCCTGTTGGTGATGAAAGCATGCACAAGTTTCTCTAAGTCTTGACTGGAAACAAAGCATCTAATTCTTGCAGTATTTTTCAGATGATAGTATGCTGATTTTAGTAATTGCTTTGACATGACTACTGAAACTGAGGTTTGACTCTAGAGACGCACCAAGATTCCTGACTTGATTTTTAGTTGTTAGACCCCTAGAGTGAAGGTATGCATGCACCTTGAGAACTTCATCTTTGTTTCCAAACGCAATGACTTCAGTTTTGTCTTTGTTTAACTGAAGAAAGTTTTGGCACATCCAACCATTTACTTCATCAATGCATTGGCACAGGGAGTCAATGGGCTGTAATCGTTAGGCGATAGGGCTAAGTAGAGCTGTGTGTCGTCTGCATAGCTGTGGTAAGAGATTCGGTTCTTTCTCATTATTTGGCTCATTGGGAGCATATACAGGTTGAATAGGTGTGGTGCAAGAATTGAGCCTTGGGGGACTCCGCATGTCATTGATGTCCACTCAGACTTATGGTCTCCTATACTCACATAATAACCTCTCCCTTCTAAGTATGACCTGAACCATTTTAGGGCTATCCCAGAAAGCCCCACCCAGTTTTCCAGCCTGTCAATAAGTATGTTGTGATCGACAGTGTCAAATGCAGCACTGAGGTCGAGTAGTACCAGCACTGATAATTTGCCTGTATCAGTATTTAAGCGAATATCGTTTATTATCTTTATGAGAGCTGTCTCTGTGCTGTGATGCGATCGGAAACCAGATTGAAAATTGTCAAAGTATCCATTCAAGCTTAGGAATTTGTTCAGCTGATTGAAGACAACTTTTTCAATGATCTTGCCTATGAAAGGAAGATTTGAGATCGGTCTATAATTGCTTAAGATGGTCTTATCAAGATTGCTCTTTTTCAGGAGGGGCTTGACAACTGCAGTTTTCAGGGAGTTTGGAAAACTCCCAGAGAGAAGTGAGGCATTTACCACTTCTAGGAGATCTGCTTCTAAGCTGTTTAACACACTTTTGAAAAAAGATGTGGGAAGTGTGTCAAGGGCGCAGGTTGATGTTTTAAGGTGCTGTACGGTTTCTTCCAAAATTTTGCCATCAATTTCTTCGAAAACAGACATAGTAACTACTTTCTCAGGTAGTGGTCTGATCTGTTTGACCCCAGCGCAACTCAAGGATGAGCTGATCACCTTTCTAATATTATTGATTTTCTCAGAGAAGAAAGAGGCAAACTCACTGCACTTGCTGTCTGAGAGCATTTCACTGGGAATCTGGCTTGGGGGGTTTGTCAGTCTCTCTACAGTAGCAAAAAGAGTGCGTGTGTTGTTTAAATTGCTGTTTATAATATTCGAGAAGAAAGTCTGTCTAGCTTTGCCTAGTTTCATATTAAAAGCATGGATGCTGTCTTTGTAGATGTTATAATGGACTACAAGTTTTGTCTTCCGCCACATGCGCTCTGCTCTTCTGCATTGTCTTTTCATATTTTGCACTGCTGTTGAGTTTCTCCAAGGTGCTTTTTGTCTACCACCATTCTTCCTGACTTTCACAGGAGCAATATCATCAATTACACTTTTAATTTTTGAGTTAAAATATTCAAGGAGAAAATCAACAGAGTCAGCAGATATGCTTGGTTTTAAAGATATAGCCTTCATAAATAGCACACTAGTGTTCTCATTTAAGCATCTCTTCTTGACAGACACAGATCTAGCTTCAATGGCAGGAGAGATCAAAATATCAAAGAAAATACAGAAATGATCAAACAGTGCTACATCCTTAATAACAATCGATGAGATGTTTAGACCCTTACTGATAAGTAGATCTAGAGTGTGTCCACGATTATGTGTGGGTCCATGTACATGCTGAGTCAGATCAAAAGTTTTTAAAACAGTTTTGATTTCTTTTGCCATATTGGTTTCTGCATTATCTAAGTAAGTAAGTAAGTAAGTAAGGAACTTTATTGCCAAGTAGTGTTTTACACACACGAGGAATTTGCTTTGGTCATGATAGGGTGCTACACATAGACAAACATACAATTGACATAAATAAATATAGAAAAATAAATAAGGAATGGACAATAGTATAAAAAAAAAATATACGACAACAAGATTAAAATAAACAACAAATATGTGCAATGTGTCAAGTTGTGCATGATATGAGATGTGTTGAGACATTTGTATAATTTATGTAATTTGCAAAAGGGAAGTGTCAGTAGAGGACCGGGCCTTGTTAGTGAAGCTAACTGCATGTGAATGTTAAAATCTCCAGCAATGGCAAAACAGTCAAACTCAGAGGAAATTCTTGATAACAGTTCTGTAAAGTCCTCAGCAAAGGCTGGAGAGTATTTTGGAGGCCTGTAAACAATGATAAGTAAAATACGTGGAGCACCTTTTAACACAATACCCAGATATTCGAAAGACGGGCAATTCCCAAATGATATTTGCTTACATTGATAGGCATCTTTAAAAAGAGCAGCTAAGCCCCCGCCTCTCTTACCCGCTCTGCAAACACTCATAAAAGTAAAGTTAGGAGGGGATGTTTCATTGAGGACTGTTGCACTGCAGCTGTCTTCTAGCCAAGTTTCATTTAGCAACATAAAGTCCAGGTTGTATGTGGTTATTAAGTCGTTGACTAGAAGTGATTTATTTTTAAGTGAGCGGATGTTTAAAAGTGCTAACTTAACAGTCTTACTTTTTGTCCCCACAGCGATCTTAGTTTGGCGTGTAATAGGCACCAGATTAGATGGGTTTGCTGTACGGCTTTTGAAGGCCTTAGACCTTCTATCATGTAATTGAACAGCAATAGAGAAAGATACAGGCACACTGGGTTCCCGCTTGTTTTGTAAACATTTAAGAAAGTTACTGTTATCATAGCGGGGACCCGCCACATATCACTGAGAGCTGGTATCAGTTGTTTTTGGTTCACCGCGAGCCGCTAGAGGATGGTGTTGGCCCTGGCGCTGTGGCAGAGGCCGAAGAGCTCTCACAGGAGGAGGAGGAGGGCGAGCTGGGCCCGCAGGCTTTGGTGGTTGTGGGGCCTGCCGTTTTTTGGTTGACATCTGGGGGCTTGCAAAAGAGTGGGATAGTTTGGTTCCAGCATACACCAGTTGTTCCATTTTCTCTGAGAAGCACAGAAGTGGAGTTGCTGGAGAGAGGGATAACGTGTCTGGTGAACCCGGGTTTTGCTCTGGTGTTATCGGAGGCTGTAATATGCTGTCCTGGATTTCCTGGCTTTTTTCCAGAAAGTCGTCCTTGGGTGCTGAATCTTCTAGCAGTTCTAGTATGCCACAGTCTGTCTGTGGTGAGCTCTGTGGGCAGGACTCAGCTGAGATTGTGTCCGTCAGCAGAGGTTGTTGTGGCTGAGTGGTGTTATCATAGTCCTTGTGTGATGTGTCAGCCGCATGTCCATTCAGGTGCTTGATGGTGCATGCTGGTGCATGTCCATTTAATGCTTTTGTCCATTTAATGCATGTCCATTTAATGCTTTTCACTTCCGTTGCCTATGACAGATCCTTGGCCTGTCATGGCAGGGTTGGGTCCCGAACACCACCATGCTGAAGCTCACTAACAGCAGTGACATGTACACCATGTTCCGGAGGAGGCGACTCGGATGGATCCGCCATGTACGTCATATGCCAGATGAACATCTCCCAAAGTCCATCTTCCATGGGGAGTTAGCTGTGGGACACCGCCCTCGTGGCCGACCCAAGCTCCGCTTTAAGGATGTCGTCAAGCGGGAATGTCTTTAACATCAATTTTGACCAATGGCATCACCTTGCGGAAGACCGGGCAGCTTGGCGGTCTGCGCTGACAGAAGGCATGACTCTGTCCTGCCATGCTTACACCAGCTTTTGCGCAGAACGACGGCGTGCTGTAAAAGGCCTTGATGATGATAATTCATTATTAACTCCAAGTGAGCATTGCAAAGATTAATTTTGATACTGAATTTATGAGCTCTATTGTGTCTTGTTACTCTAAATTACTGATTAAATTGTAAGAATTGTACACAAAAGAGATGCATACATATAGCACAGCATTCTCAGAAAGGTTGAATATGTTATGATAGCATTTTTTTTTAACTAATAACTGAAAAAACATTCCGATTATTGCTCTTGATGATTTATTAAAATGGAAAGAACAATTTAGGAAAGAGTTAATTGCTTTCTACGCATTAGAAAAACAAGACAGTTATTTTAGTAGCATTAAAAAACAAAAGGATCATGAATTAATATCTTACTTACAGCGTATGTACACTTTTCCTCGAGCAAATTGGTAGAATCCAGTCAGAGTGTCTGACTGACTGACTGAGGTGAGCAGCACATGATGTTGAATGCGGCAAAAACTCCCGCGAACCAGCAGTGTTTTTCTTCATCGGAAACTAAACTAAACTAATCTGATTGGTTATTTCATTATGAGCTCAACAGAGACTTGTGTGATTGGTGATAATGTCGACGCTGGAAAAAAAAAGTATAAAAAGTAATCTTGCATGCCACGTGAGGATCCTTACCTGTAATGCCGCAACATTTCCTTGACTTTCACTATTGAAGTGAAATGTGAAAATAGATTAATTTTGACTGTGTAGGGGGAATTTTTAAACTATTTTATTTTCTAATGTTGTTGCTATAAAAGTTATGATTTTAAAATATGCTCAATTATAAATTTGAACCATTGAGGCTGTAATCTATCTATCTTTCTATCTATCTATTTATCTTTAAACTATTTAAAACTTTAAACTACTTCAAACTAATTTAAACTTTAAACAACTTTTTAACTTTACACTATTTAAAACTTTAAACTAATTTAAACTTTAAACTAATTTACACTTTAGACTTCAAACTACTTTAAACTTCTTCAAACTTTCTGGTCAAAACTTTCACAAGCCAACTTAAAGTTTGTCTCGACGAACTTTTTAATCGAGTTTTGGATTACATTACAAACATCATATCCAGTAAAAATAACAGTCTTTTTAAAGTAAGATTTGTCGTTAGAGTTGTTAGAGAAGCCTAAACGTAATGAAAGTGGGCTACCTAAACAAAACCTGCATGGGCCCAAAGGTACAAAAGCTGCTCTGGGCTAGCCTGGCAAGCCAGACCTACATCAAATTGTTAGGTTTGGGAACTCCCAATTGGCATACCTCAATCCGAGGGGCGGGATAAACGGTTGTCTTTCAAATTCCCTCTGCATGCAATAGGACAGGGCTACAACCAACCAGAGCAACGAACGGCTGTGGCTGAGTGAGTCCCATGCGTTTTTCCACCAGCGGAGCTAGTTGATATATTAAACTTTTGCCGTATCCGGTCGTCAAAACTCCGAACACATCTTCCTTTTTTAAGAAATGACTTAAGTGACGTTCTCTTAACTCCAAATCATCCAGAGTCGCGTCCAAAGCCGATTCGAAAGACCGCTGTTCGCCAGCAGCATCTTCTTTGTTTTCCAGTAGCAGGGAATTCAAATCTCCTATGGAAATCACGCGGGGGAACCATCACAACTCTGCCGTCATTATGTTAAGCCCGCCCACCAACTCTGTACACGATGTGATTGGCCTGACCAGAGTTTGTTTTTTCCAGCTCGAATGCCAACAGAGAGTAGGACAACCCCATGGCTGGAACAGTCCATTAACATACATGCCCTCACTTCTGTGCTCACTCCTCGATGCAGCTGTCAAGAGGCAAAACAACATTAGGAAGTCCTGTTATTAATTTTAAATGCCGATTTACTGCTCAAGAAGCATATATTATCATTATCAATGTTGAAAATAGTTGTGTGCAATTTATTTTTCAGGATTATTTAATGAATAGAAAGTTCAAAAGAACAGCATTTATCTGAAATATAAAGCTTTTGCAAAATTATAAATGTCTATACTGTCACTTGATCAATTGAATGCATCCTTGCTGAATAAATGTATTAAATTTCTTTAAGCTCTCCCCCACAAAAAATTCTTACTGACCCAAAACTTTTGAACGTTTTGAATGTTACAAAAGCTTTATATTTCAGAAAAATACTGCTCTTTTGAACTTTCTATTCATCAAAGAATCCAAAAAAAGGGAGAATGTTTTACACAACTGCTTTCAACATTAAGAACAACATTAAGAATATTCTTTTTTGTTAAAGAATAATAACAAAATAAATGTTTGTTGAGCATCAAATCATTATATCAGAATGATTTGTGAAGGATCATGTGAAATTGAAGACTGGAGTAATGATGATAAATTCAGCTTTGATCACTGTAATACATTAAATTATTAAAAATAAAATATATTAAAATAGAAAAGTTATTAAAATGTAAAATAATATTTCAGAATATTACAGCTTTTTTATGTATTTTTAATAACAAAATATGCAGCGTTGGTGATCAGAAGAGTATGGAAGCTTGTTTCCGCCACAGAATGAAAAATAAAAAAGGTAATTGCGACTTTTTATCTCACAATTCTGACCTTTTTTTTTCTCACAATTGCGAGTTTACATCTCGCAATTCTGACTTTATTTCTCAGAATTGTGAGATATAAAGTCAGAATTGCGTGATATAAAGTCGCAATTGCGTGATATAAAGTCAGAATTCTGAGATATAAAGTCAGAATTGCGAGATATAAAGTCGCAATTGCGTGTTATAAAGTCGCAATTGTGAGAGAAACTATTCTGAGGAAAAAAAATCTGTATTTTTTCCCCCATAGAATTGGACTTTATAACTCGCAATTGCGAGTTTATATCTCACAATTCTGACTTTATATCTCGCAATTCTGACTTTATATTTTGCAATTCTGACTTTATATCACGCAATTGCGACTTTATATCACGCAATTCTGACTTTATATCTCACAATTCTGACTTTATATCACGCAATTGGGAGTTTATTTCACGCAACTCTGACTTTATATCTCGCAATTCTGAGAAATAAAGTGAGAATTGCGAGATGTAAACTCGCAATTGTGAGAGAAAATATCAGAATTGTGAGATAAGTCACTATTATTATTATTATTATTATTTATTTATTTAGTGGCGGAAACAAGCTTCCATAGAACAGACTTTAAAAAAACAATCAAATTAGTAAATTTTCCAAACTTTTGACTGGTAGTGTATATTAGGCTGTGTTGTCACTAAGGTAGACTTCGTTTTTAAATAAGATGCGACTGTAAAGTTCTCACATACAATGGGGTGTTCTCTGGGACTGGGGTTCCCTCTGGGACTGGGGCGTCCTCTGGTACTGGGGTGTCAGTGAAGAATTTGGGACAGGAGAAAATACTGAATAGACATTAAAAACAAAAGTGTGAAAAATACAATTTTCCAAACTTTTGACTGGTAGTGTATATTAGGCTGTGTTGTCACTAAGGTAGACTTCGTTTTTAAATAAGATGCGACTGTAAAGTTCATACAGTGGGGTGCCCTCTGGGACTGGGGTTCCCCCTGGGACTGGGGCTCCTCTGGGACTGGGGCGTTCTCTGGTACTGGGCGTCAGTGAAGAATTTGGGACAGGAGACAATACTGAATAGACATTAAAATCAAAAGTGTGAAAAATAAAATTTTCCAAACTTTTGACTGGTAGTGTATATTAGGCTGTGTTGTCACTAAGGTAGACTTCGTTTTTTAAATAAGATGCGACTGTAAAGTTCATACAGTGGGGTGCCCTCTGGGACTGGGGTTCCCCCTGGGACTGGGGCGTCCTCTGGGACTGGGGTTCCCCCTGGGACTGGGGCGTCCTCTGGGACTGGGGTTCCCCCTGGGACTGGGGCGTCCTCTGGGACTGGGGTTCACTCTGGGACTGAGTTTTCACTCTGGTACTGGGGCTTCAGTGAAGAATTTGGGACAGGAGACAATACTGAATAGACATTAAAAACAAAAGTGTGAAAAATAAAATTTTCCAAACTTTGACTAGTAGTGTATATTAGGCTGTGTTGTCACTAAGTTAGACTTCGTTTTTAAATAAGATGCGACTGTAAAGTTCTCACATACAGTGGGGTGCCCTCTGTGACTGGGGCGTCCTCTGGGACTGGGTTCCCTCTGGGACTGGGGCGTCCTCTGGGACTTGGGGGTCCTCTGGGACTGGGGTTCCCTCTGGGACTGGGGCGCCTCTGGGACTGGGGTTCACTCTGGGACTGGGGGTCCTCTGGGACTGGGGCGCCCTCTGGGACTGGGGTTCACTCTGGGACTGGGGCGTCCTCTGGGTCTGGGTGTCCCTCTGGGACTGGTGATTCACTCTGAGAATGGGGCGTCCTTGGTACTGGGGCGTCAGTGAAGAATTTGGGACAGGAGACAATACTGAATAGACAAAAACAAAAGTGTTAAAAATAAAAAAGTTTTTTAAAGGGGTCATAATGCCATTTTTGTACAAGTTAATATGAATCTTTAGGGTCTAAATGAAAATTCTGTAATATATTTTTATTAAAGGAGAACTCCGGTCAATTTTAACATTGAGCTCATTTTTTTGTTAATTTGGAGTGCTGTCAGTACAGAGAACAACGACAAAAATCGGTGTTGCCTACACCGTGTTATTTTCTTTTTAAAATTTGCACCCTGTTGACTTCAATGGGGCAAGTTTTAAACCTGCTTTTAGCCTCTTAACATCCTTGATATGTCATTACAAGTGCACAGCCATGTGAGTGGTGTTATTAAGAGTGACCATGGTCAAACTGACTGCAGTAGATGTGAAAGATATTAATAAAAATGATGTTAATTTAGCCAGCTCGCATACCTGTATTTTCTTCCTGTTTTCGGACGAAGTCCAAAGTAATCGATTATCGAGTTGGGAGAATGGGATCTCATACAGCCTGGTCCCGCGCGCGACTACTACTTTGTGTCTTCCTCCTCTACATCACTGCAACTGTCATCACTTGAGAAAAAAAAGTCCTCATCGTGGTCCTCAAAGGACACCTCATCCTCTACTACTTCACTGCAGCTTTGCTCAAATGACACTTCCTGAGTGTGCTGTGGTGTTGAGGTTCTGGGGACTGATTTGTTGTCAGGGTGGCCAAAGTGTTCCACAGCAGGGCAATTGCTGCCTAACTCATAATCATACACTGTTCATTCGTTGGCCAAAGGAGGACTGGCCCCCCGACTGAGCCTGGGTTCTCCCAAGGTTTTTTTCTCCATTCTGTCACCTGATGGAGTTTTGGTTCCTTGCCACTGTTGCCTTCGCCTTTTGGCTTGCTTAGTTGGGGACATTTAATTTTCAATTGAACAATACTATTACAACATTGTTTTCCTGTTATCTCTGTAAAGCTGCTTTGAAACAATTTGTATTGTAAAAAGCGCTATATAAATAAAGGTGACTTGACTTGACTAGAGATGATCATTGACGAGTGTTGTAATGTTGACCAGGTCATCAGTTAGTGTAGCTATGCTCCTGAACTGCTTTTTTTCTGTCCTCACAAATGTTCTCCTCAACTAGGTCTGTCTGGGTACCAACAGATAAACTGACACTAGCTTAATAGACCAATTTTGCGCCGACGTCACAGTGACGTCACGTGCAGCTGTGGTGGCAGGAAAACAATGGAAACAAACGACCATCTGAGTGAATCGGGCGAGACTCCCCACAAAAATTTCTTGTTGTGCTGTTGGATGTCAGAATAGAAATGCCAAAAAAGATGACTTACATTTTTTAAAGAATACCGTCGTCGAAGACGCCATTTGAAGTTAAACGTAGACGTTTATGGTTGCAAGCTATCAAACGGACAGACTGGAATGAGGAAATCATCCGCAATTCTCGCCTCTGCAGTGCTCATTTCATATCGGGTAAGGTTTTCTCCACTGTATCACACGCAAAATCAACGATGTATTAGTTAAGAAACTTTAATTAGTATGTTAACAGCAGACAACAAAGCTGACATTCTCAGTAGGCTATTTCTTTATGGTTAACACCATTCTCCAACGTTAGCTAACTTACAACAAGTAACTGTTAGCATGTAACTTAACCCAAATTGTTCATAGACAGTTTAGCTGTAACATTTATTTTACAGTAATATATGTGTGATATGACATGTATTGTACATTATGACTGAGCTCAAACTTTGATAAATCTTAAGGCCATATACAGTAATGTCATTGGCGTTGCAACTTAATGACTGAGGTTGTCTTTCAGGGAGGCATCCATGGATCCAGAAAGTCTAGACTTTGTTCCCTCATTGTTTAATTATTCTATGCAGAGTCAGTGTATGGTAGCTCCATAAAAATGGACAGGTAGCCTAACCTTCTCCCTGATTTGCTATCATTTTACCTTAACAAATGATGGTCATATATCTTAAGTATTTTTTTTCTTGGTCATTATTTGTTGGTGTTATAGGTTCAACAGGAATAGAAAGAGGGCTGAATCTATCAGCAAGTCCTCTCTGGCTGAGAAAGCAAGCGCTCTCACTGCAGCTCAAGGGTCCTCCACTGTGGAGCCGACTACAGACTCTGATCCTCAAGAGGAGCTTTGTACTAGTAAGTGTTTCACACATGCTTGGTACAGAAACTTAATAATCAAATGTAAAAATAAAACACTGTTTAGTTTTCACTGTATGAAATAATAAATATATACTTATTCTTAATTAAAGCTACAAAATTTATTCAGCCAAGAGCAGCCAGCAAGTGATTTTCTCTTTGTCTTTTGCTTATGACCCCAGTTATTGCAAGCTGTTGTATATATTGCAATATATACATTAGCGATATTTCGATATATTGTGCAGCCCAAAAAAATGCTGTAAATTATTAATAAATATTGTAGGATGGTGAATCCTTTCTGGCAAAGTTAATATGCATACATACTATCCTTTATCTCTCTCAGATGATGAAGATGCCATGATCCCTCAAGCCATCAACTGTGAACTCAAAGTCCATCATGACCAGCTTCTGACAGAGTGTAACAACTTGCGCACAGAATGCAACTCACTCAAAGAAGAGAATGAGCAGCTGAAGGCGGCGCTGGGAAGCAAGAGGTTTTCTTTCAGCTCAATCAGAAACAAAGCTCGACAGTTCCTTTTCTTTACTGGTCTGACCACTATTATTTTTGAGTGGTTGCTATCAAAAATTAAAAACTGTGTAGTGGTTATGCATGAAACTTTGAGGCTGGAAGATCACCTGTTAGTTGTGTTAATGAAACTGCGCTTAGGTGTAAGCAATAAGGACATTTCCTTTAGGTTTAATGTATCTGAGACTATCATCTCCAAAATTTTAAGAAACTGGCTCCCTATTATGGCACAGACATTAAAACCAATCATCAAATGGCCAACCAGGAAGGCTATTCTCAGGAAAATGCCTAAATGTTTTAAAAGGAAGTATAGCCAATGTCGGTGTATTATTGACTGCACTGAGATTTTTATTGATAGACCTAATAATCTTACTGCTCGAGCACAGACATGGTCGAATTATAAGCATCACAATACAGTTAAATACTTAATTGGGGTAACACCAGCAGGAGCAATTTAATTTTTGTCACCAGGTTGGGGTGGTCGTGTTTCTGACAAAGAAATAACATCAAAATCAGGATTCTTTGAACTGCTGGAACAAAAGGATGAAATTCTGGCTGATCGAGGGTTTTTGATTAGGGAGGACCTCGCAGCATATGGTGCAACCCTTCATATCCCACACTTCACTAAAGGCAAGAAACAGCTCTCTGCCCATGAAGTTGACACGTCAAGAAGACTGTCAAATGTGAGAATACACGTGGAACGAGTCATTGGTCGATGGAAGAAATTCAAAATTTTAACATCTGTAATTCCACTTACTCAGGTAGACATTCTGGATGATATGGTAATAGTGTGCGGAGCATTAAATCTTTGCAAAAGTGTAGTGCCTAAAAGATAGACACACTAACAAGCAAGCCAATCATTCGTAATGTGAAAAAGTAGTAGCCGAGATGGGTGCTACACATGGTACATTTCCAGGGTTCTATTTTGGGTTAACCTTGGGATGATTTTCTCTTTATGTATGAATTTTAATTGCTTTTTGGTTTACTTTGAATATTTAAATGAAATGAGTCCTGCATTGACATTTTACTGGCAATTTTAAGTTCTAACATTGTCTATTTCATGTTACATGAATATACTAAAAAAAAAAATTTATTCTCATACTTGTTTCTGTTCTCATGATCGCATTGCTGTAACCCACTAGTCAGTCTTTGAATATTGTTTTACTATAGTAAATACAAGTTACCTGTGTATGTGATGTGACAAATGAACCTTGACTGTCGCATTAAGAATAAAAATTCACAAGACTGTATTTCGAGTATTGAACTTTTTTTTGTTCTTTAACAATTCATTTAATTAATATATTTAAATTGTACATAAAAAATGTTTCCGTTTTTAGCAACCATTTTGCCAAACAAACAAGTATATTGGACATTCTCTTACTATAAAAAATTTGTTTTTTAAAAATGTAATCTCTTAACCGAAATGTATAGATGTTAGGAATAACATCTACTAGTTGTAAAACCACACACTGTAGAGCAAATATACACAGATAAAATGGCACTAATCTAAAGTTGCAGATCGTAAAGGAACAATGTACATATATTTGCTTTTACTTTTTACATTATGTCCATGTGGAGCTATATTAGCCTTTAAGTATTTCACTGTTTGCAAAGCCACTTAGAAGACCTTATTTTGATCTGAACACACTTGTAATGGAAATGACCTTTGAATCATCTTGCCATAGTCTGGACTGTTGCAGTGTGGACAGTACAGTGTGTGTTCATCTTCGATGCTGGGATCCATGCTCCGGGTTAACAGCTCTGGCAGAAGATGGTCAAGGAAGAGTTGTTCAGCCTTGGGCATGGCTTTCAGCAGCAAGTCTGCATCTCTCACAATACGATTGATGACCATGACCTGTTTGGTCCAAAGTACAAAGTCACTGTAGTTGACATCACACACAAAAATCTGCTGCTGTACCTGGTAATAGTACGGGTGGTTCCTCTTCAGCTGCCCAGTTGTGTCAAGACAGAACTGGGGATCTTCATTGCAGCTGGTCAGGCCTTCTCTGTATTTATATGGGCACTTAATCTCCAGTGTTCCCCTCCCACAACATGAACAGCTTACTATCCCATCAGGTGAAGCACCAAGATGTAAGTGGTCTGGGCGAACAACAAGACCAGATAGTCTAGCAAAGAAATTAGTGTGACCTTTACTCATTTCTTCTACGTATCATTTTCTTGCTGTGTCCTCCATTTGTCTCCCCCAGCGTACGACCGGTACTTGTAGATCCTCTGTCTTGTAATGCATGATGTTTTTAATATCATTGTCTGTAGGCTTTCCAGCTGTGGACAAATGGTGCAAGTTTGTGCTTGTTATTCTGCCTTCTCTATGTGTGTGCCAGGCCCTGCATTTTGATTGCTCCCTGGTAGTAAACTCGAGAGCTTCACACTGATCTGAAGTAAGCTTCTTTCTAAGTCTCTGAAACATCTCAAGACTCTTCTCCTTTAGAACATGTGGTGGTAAGCCCCTCAAATGTTTGTCATAAACAGCTGTAAGTGGCTCTGGTAGGTTTGTTTCAGTGTCCGATTCAGATGCAGAATCTGTGTCACTGAGGTCCATGATTGTGAATATAGCTGCATTAGGTGCAATGCCTCTTAGCTCCCTTAAATCATCAACAGTGAGCTCTATAATGTAACAAAAGATGGTCATTAGTCAGTTATTATAGCAGTTATATGTATTGCATATAAAGTTTCAGTTTGAAACCAGACATTTAAGTACTTTCCTCAAAAATCACTATACATTTTAATGATTTTATTAATGATAAATATGACTGAAAATGAACTTGATAACACTGAAATCAATTGATGTTCATGCCTTTTACATTAAGCTTGCCACTTTTCTCAGGAATGTCTTTAAGCTGGTGTCTCTTCTCTTTGGTTTGCTGAAATTGATCTGACTCAGAGCTGCTGTCTTGACCTCTTTCCTGGACATGTCTTTCCACATGCAGGCCCCTGATGTGCTTGCTGTGTCTGTCCTTCCCATCCTGACATACAGCTCAACCTTAAAAAGCAGTGCAGCTGCATGGCTGCAGCACGACCCTTCCTCAGTTCGGAGTTTGACCATAAGAAAAAAGAGACTGTATAATAATCCAAGCAGGCGCGAAGTGGCTGCACAGACAGGCACAGCATTCTCAACGTCTTCTCAACGTCTAACAGGCAGCAGCGATAGCCAGTGACAACAGTCCAGATCAGGGAGAAACGGAATAATCCACACAGAGTATTCCATACAGCAAAAACATGTAAACAGTCCAGGTGCGAAGCGGCAGCACAAACGCACACAGCGTACTCGACCCGGAAACAGAAGACCGTCCAAAAAGATACAACAATTAATGCCGAGTGTGTCAGTCTCCGTTTTGTTGAACGCTATGTACGTGTAAGTGAATATGTACATGTTTTGTGTATGTGACGTTACATCCAGCCTGCAGACATCCCAACCTGCAAGAAGTCATTTCAGGGAGGTATCTCTTTTTGTTGGGTCGGGGGGTGTCTGCTCTTCATGAGGCACACACACACATTTGCACCTATGATTTGCACACATAGGTCTCTCGCTCTTTCCCTCTCTGCCGTGCGCGCAGATTTGAACTAACTTCCGGGAGACTTGAGATGTCTGCAGCCCTTTGCTTAATAGACTTGCTAGCATTATAACAGTTAACATACTTCTCTGTCCTCTGCTTGAAATGAGCGTTTCAGCGCCCTGTCTCTGCGGTACATAGCATCGGTGGTGTTAGGACTTGCCGTTGGTCTATCGGTCTGTCCTGTACTATAGCCTGAAAAGTTGAACATTGACGGAATGGCCTCAGGTGTCAGTCTGTTGGACTTAACCCTCACCAGTGAACCTGTTGTATTGAAAGTACATCTCTAAATAGTCTGTCACTAAAAAATGCTCACTACAGACTCGGAATCCAGGGGCTGTTAAGGCAGCTAGCCATGACTTGAGGGCTGGTTTCCTTGTCAAAGGTAGCCTGTGAAAATGTATCTTAACCCAAGCTGCCTTAGCCCTATACAATTCATTACTACAGCCAGGGGCAATACAGTATGAACCCCCCCTAGATCGGTTGGTTTCTGTTTCAGCCATGTCAGCTAGCCTCCGACTATTTACATGCTATGGCTTCTCTGCTGGTGTTTGTTGGCAACGGAGTAGCCTACCATGCCATTGACGTAGCCGAACGTAGAAATCCAACATGGCGGCGCCCGTGTAACAAAAACAACATTTTCAACGTACAGTTTTATCCCTTTTAACAACAAATTTCAGTTCATCTTTAAGTGATAATGAGCTTTGCTCACCCGCCCCTCTGTTCTGTGTAGCGTTTTGACACAACACACGTAGAGTGTTGCCTTGACAACAGTTGAGGGTATACTTTGGAGAAAGAATGGCAGCGGAAGTCTCTGAGGACACATCTGTTCAACCGTATCAATTTGAACCGGAGTCGGACCCGGAACAGGATGACGACCCCGAATCTGCAGGATGTAAACAGTATTTTGCCGGTATTGTGTTACCATTCATCTTCATGCAGTTATTACTGTTTTTTGACATTACTTCTTGAGCCCAATTTATACTTCTGCGTCGAACTTACACCGTAGCTACGGCGTAGGCTGTGCGTAGCGCGCGTACCCTCCGGCGTACCCTGACGTGCACCTCTCCAAAAATGTAACAACCCGTCAATTCTACGCGAACGCAAGCACTGTGATTGGTCTGTAATGCCTCGTTTCCACTGAGCGGTATGGTACGGTACAGTTCGGTACGGTACGCAATTATTTGCGTTTCCACTGTCAAAATTTGTGAATGGTACCAAAAAGCCGAACCGTACCGTACCACTTTTTGGGTACCCTTCCGTTGGGGTACCTAGCACAGTGGTACGGTACAAAAGGGTGGAGCTAGACTCACTGTAGAACGTTGATTGGTTGACAGAGTATCATCACTTGCATGTGCTACAAGGGGGGAATGACAACATAAGAAGCGCCATTTTTTAATATACAGTTGGAATCAAATACTACGGTTATTCTTTCACGAAATGTAGTTTTAAGAGATTTTCAGGCGAGAATGTAGTTGTTTAAAGCTCAAATCTGTGGTTTATTTATAATGATTTATGATAATTTGATCCATTCCCGGCGATCACCAGACGCTCGCCGCTAATGTTCCCCCCTCGGAACAGCCTTTCCTCAGCTGGTCGTTCGGAGGTTTGCCACTGACTCTGTAGCAGCTAGCAGCTAGCAGCTAGGGGTAATTTGTCTTGTGTATATCTAACGGGTGATCTTTGGTCTCGTGAATCGTAATTCGTTCCTGGCCAATCGTTTTGGCTGAAGGCTAAGTGAAGTTTCATATATTTAGGCTATTTAACTTTTCCATTGTAACGTTAACGTTAGACTAGCGCTGAATTTGTATTTTGACTTAATTGTTTGCTTTATTTCTTATTGTATAGCTTCTTGTAACGTTACCTTTTACTTAATAAAACTGAAATTTAACAAAAAGAGAGGGTTGAGTTTTGTCATTATTTATTTTATTACAAGATTATCACTGTAATGTTGTTTATTGCAGCATTTGTACAAATGCATATTGTCTGGAATATGTTTAATATTTTTAAAATTTAAACGAAAAGATGCCGGGTTGTGTTTTATATTTCGTTTTGTTATAAATAGGCTAACGTTACATGCAGTGAATAATATAATCAGGTCTATACATTGCCTGAACCACACGTGTGCCTATAATATTTAAAATGTATTTAAATGAAAACGAAAAGACGCAGAGTGGTGTTTTATAACATATTTCGTTTTATTGTTGCCTAAAATAGCTATAATAAATATACATGCAGAGCGAGCCGAGTGACCAGAACGCGCTGTTCCATTTAGAGAATTAACGGACTCGCGTCCTCGGGACTCCTTCTGCTGAGAACTTTGCGTACTTGGTATTGAGAAATGCCTAATGTCGGCATCATCTTGTGATAAACATGCCGAGAAGCAAGGACAAGATCTGCTGTATGCCATCCATTGGTGTTTACTTTGTCGCTTTCTTCTTCGCGCGAAAATGACGTTGAACGCTTCTTTCCAGCAAACGCCACGCCTATCAAGTAGGGTACTGTTGGCAGTGGAAACGCTAGCCGGATCATGGTTTACTGACCCGACCCGAACCGTACTGTACCGTACCGTACTGCTCAGTGGAAACGAGCCATTAGAACCCCTCCCTCGGATTTCACATGCTCCCACTGCATGTGTAATTGCGCGTCAACGCGGACAACGACGCAGAAGTATAGATTAAAATCAACGCATAGAGGCTCCGGCGTAGGTCCGACGCAGAAGTATAAATCAGCCTTTAATCAGTAACAGACAAGTACACCAGGTGTAACTTAGTGTTACCACGTTAACTTTAATCTAAAGTGTATGCACTTTGGAGGCAAGCAATGTGTTTGTATAGTGTGGGAATGCACTCATGGATGCACCAAAAAAATAACAAAAAGCATCAGTAGCAAGTACGTCTCATTGTGTCGCTGCTTATTCTAGAGTATGGATTAATCACACTATCTTGATACCGATATTTACTGTCATGAAGTCTGCTATCACCTGTGTAAACAAAATACACCAAAACAATTTATATACATTTTGGAGTTTATCAAAATATATAAAAGTCCTATTTAAAAGCATGATTCTTTGTCATAGTATTAAGCAAAAAAGGTCAAAAACTTACAACTTAACGTAGGGTAGACAAAGTCAGGGGTTGGGCACGTCTCGTCCAAGTGTGTTGGACACAAAACTTTGAAACTTTGATCTTTAGCACAAACAAGGACATATGACAAGTAAGGACATTAACAAATGTGTAGACTGTTTAAGCCATATCTACACAATTCATATCTACAGTTTACCATACCTTTTTTTATTGCTTGAAGAATGTGCAACATCTTCATTTGTTTTGTGTTGACCTTCATGAAATTGTAATTAATGATATTAACCCCCCCAATGAATGTTGTATGTTGAAAAGGTGGGTTCATAAAAATCCACAGAGCCTTCCACAAAGTGCTACAGAATGTTGTGCTCCTATCCTAGATAAGACTCTCTCTTCTCATCTGCTTCATCCAAAAGAATGCTCATACCAACATTCAGACAAAGAAAGTGGTGATACTGGTCATAAGGAAGCACATCCTTCAAGATTAATGGTCCTGTGTAGAGCATGAACTGACATAGCTCAGTAGCTTTCCACCTATCCAAGTCTTCCATGCTTCTTGGCTGCCTTGCAAACTTTGCAGGCAAAGCTCGTTTCAACTGACTAATGTTCATTTGTACTTGCTCTCTCTGAGCCTTACTCAGTCGACAGATAACTGGCCCACGCCACAAGTATGTCAGCAGCCTTTTTGTGGCTCCAAGACAAACTAGGTGCATGTAGTCAAGGGGGAACTGTTTCACAAACAAAATACCAGCTCTGGTGATATTTGTTTTTGATGGTCAGGATATCCAACTCGGTTGAATACCTCACCTGTTCTTCCTTCAGAAGGACCCTTCATCAAGTAAACTACCCTCCTTTCGATCATTTGTGCTACTGCAACACACATCCATGCAGACTATTGTGACTTTTTATACATTTTAGAAATGACCTGGCTTGTGCATCACAGATTATCGCCTTCACTGTAACTGTGTGAACCAAATTCTGGAATGAAACATTGTGGATGAGCGGTTGCTCATTACTCATTACTCCAGTCTACTCTTCCAAGAAATCTTGTAAAAACTTCTCAACAGGGTCAGGCTTGCTGGACCCATAATACAGGGCTACAACAAATGGCTGACAGTTTGGAATTTGGCCAAGAATGGGCAAGAAACACATTTTACTTGATTTAAACAATGACACGCCATCCACATTGAAGCACAGTTCAACTTGCCCTGGCAGTGTCTCTTTTGAAATGTGTTCAAGAAGGTAATGCTCAATACCATAATAAATATACTGTCCATTGCATTTATTTTGAATGGGCACTCCTTGTAGAGTATCAAGAAGGCTTCTAGCATCTTTGGGAAGTCTATGGCCATGGCGTCTGAGCACATAAAGAAGCTAGTAGCAGTAGCCCAAATAGCCAATCCTATGTGGAGAGAAGGTGTTTCATCCGTTGAATGTGAAGTCTCATCCAACTGCTCAGACTCGGTTTCAGTAGAATCTGTGTCATTCTACAGATTGTAAGACTAAGGCATCAACCCTTCCACTAAGGCATCAACCCTTGCCCTTCGTCGTCTCCACTTCTTTTGGTATTCAGAGGACATGTTTAGCAATGCTAAAATTGCAAAATATTTTTAAAGCAGTTACTGAAAACATACATGTTCAAATCCAGCTAAACATTTCATTCGATTTCAGATAATTTACTTTCTGAAAGAAACTCTCAAAAGGCTACATTAATAAGTTACAGTAATAACTTTGACTGTATCATTAAACTATACTATGGTATACCGTTGTAAAAGTTCAAAGTAACTTTTAGCCTACTAGCTAATTTTAGCCAAACTCAGTAAATTTCATGATGGACTATAAATGCACGTGTAAAAGAGGTCACCACGTCCTCTCACCCGATAGACTATATGAACTACTCATAGCTAAAAGTCAAAATAACAATTATACATGCAACCCCAGAGAACTGCACAAATGCATCTGAATGCATTTTTAGGAAATGGTGTGTGTTACATATTTTTACCGATTTATGCCGTCCTACCGCGACTATTTTTGGCCAGGGACACGACGTTGCCGTTGGACCAATGTTTGCTTGGTTGTGAGTAAGTGCTGTTGAATACACCTCTCAGCTGTTTTGCAGATTTTTAGGACACTGTCTGATGGTCTGATAAGTCCACCTCGGGACTTCATGTTGATGAGGGTGTGTCCAAACTCATCTTGGAAAGAGCTCTGTACACTGAGTCCTGATAAACAGGTAGGGCAGTGAATCTTCTTCATAGCTGTTCTGGCTATGTAGCCGACCACTGCCTCTTTAAACATGGACAGACTGGGAAGGATTAGGGTGATGTAGGTGTCTGTGTTCTCTTCTGCTTCAAATTGCATGTCGCTTCGCCGAAGGTGTTGCCTCCAGGACCACTGTGCTGTCCAGTGGCTCGCTGTGGGATTGTTGTTCCATCCATTTGCTGAGCGAATGGTAGCAAAAAAAAGCTCAAGGTGGTCCTGGCTAAATTTGTAGGTCAGCAGATATTGTAACTGCGATGTCAGTGGTCATATAAAATTGTTTAAAACTTTTTATTGCCACCAGGAAGCCAAAGGCAGTTTTCTTGCCTGTTTCAACAATGGGTCATCCGTTAATGCCTGGCTCTTTCAATCCACTAATGTAATTGTAAGCTTCCATTAAGAAGGCCATGTTGGTGTTTTCATTAACGGGCCTCAGGGAACTTTTAAATCCCCTGGCGATGGAATTTCTGGAATTCACCAGATCAAAAAGGCGGTCAAATGTCTCCAGGAATTTACATGTTGGCTCACAGCCAGCAAATTGGGGGAGGTGTAGGTGCAGGTGTCGCTCGCAGAACCGGAGAGCATCTGCCACACTGGCGCTTAGGGTCTGTGCATCAAGGTTTACCTTCATTTTTTGACTTTTCCAATCTATATGAGCTGATCTCAGTTTGTTGCACAGATGTAGCCCTTCATCCTTTTGCAGTCAGCGTAAAGACTTGATGTATTCCCATTTTATGCTCTTTCCACAGGGATCTACAATAATGCCACAGTATCCCAAGGTGTTGCGTACAAGCTTTAGCATATGACAGACATCTAAGATGGCATGGATCCTTCTGTGGCTGTGCGATGGATCTGGGAAACGGGTTCAGGTTTGTGAAATGCAAGTCTGCTCCAAGGTCCTTGAGCATGGAAAAATGTGTTGATGGACCATCACACGTCAGGGATACCACCCTCACTCCCACATCTGACAATTTATGGATGCATTGACGCACAAGAGTAGCCCTCTCTGACCCAGTCATTGCATGTGTTAAAAAAAAGGCCACTGGAGCTTTCCAATGGTCATGGATACAGACAGCCATCATTACAAGTACCTCTGTTGCCATTGGCACAAAAATAACAAATGAAGAAATACCAATGTCTACATAACCTGTCATTCTTTTGCCATCCCATTCAATGTGTGTCATAATGGACATTTCATCCATCATTAGTGCACAGAGCATCTCCTGTCCCTTTGCCTGGGCTGATGATGATTTAGCTAGCTTTAGTGCTGCTGTACCACCTTCTTATTGTTGATGGGTGAGGTAAACCCAAGTTGAAGGTCTCCCTGACAATGCTTGTAGGCCTTAGCTGAATAGAATTGCAGTGTAAGTGCAAATGACTTAAGGGCTGGGTGGTATTTTGTGTTACCACATTTGTCTCTCTTCAGGATTTCTAATGGGACATCAGGACAGTTTTCAAGCATGAATGCTCCATTCTCTGACAGTAACTGAGATTCCCTTAGAGACTGAATGATATTCTGTAAATTTGAAAAAAAAAATTGTGCTTCTGTTTTTTTGATTGTGCATTCTGGATTTCTTTTTGTGATGTTTGATTGTTTCAATTGCTTTAATCAGCCTTCTGGTGAGGTTCCTTGGACTGGCAAAGCAGTAGCTGTGCTCAATTGTTGTGGGAGTCTGAAGAGGATTGGTGTCAGAGGTGTCCTCACTTCTGTCCAACACTGCCTTTGTGTCCCTTAATACAGGGGCCTTTCTGTTGTTATGTTACTAGGAAACAAGGTTTGTGTTCCTCTTGTGTTAGAATTTATATTGACAATAATCTTTCTCTGATACCACTTAACCAAAAATGACTTGATGTAATCTACTTTACTAAGCAATTTTCTTTCTACCTTTTGCAGATGTGGAGGAAAACTGAATATTGACTGCACAACACCTGAGAAAAGCCTGATAGAAAAAACTGATAGAGCTAACTACCTGTACTTAGCATGTAACGTTAGTTACACTCTTCACCAGGTTAACGTTAGTTACGTCCTTAGAGAGGCTTGCAAACAATATGTCCCTAAATAACTTATACAAGACGTGTGAGAAGAACACATGATAAACAACAATAATTCAGCAGATACATGATCTGTTTGGTCATGGGAGGTTGGAAAGGTTTTACCTCAAGGAGTTTGAAAATGGGTAGATGGCTTACCTTTCCCTGTGTTTACGCTCCAGGTGTCTGGTGAACGTTGGCTGTCTCTGTCAAGCAGACTTTGCAGAATCTACATTTCGCTGAATGCTTCTTTTTATTTGACGATGTGCAGAATAACTCATTGTGTTCTACGAAAGCAAATTTTATGACCAAGGAATTCGCTGACATACTACTGACTGACTGTGCTCTTTACGCTCTACGCTACACTCACTCCCTGAGGCATAATGTTATATGGATGGATGAGCGCCAACGGCTGTGTCACAAAAAAATACATGTGATTAGTTGCATTTGAAGGGGCGTGAAATAATAATACTGTTGCATTATCGAACGTTGTGTCCTCGTGGATATTGTAGTATTGTATTGCTAAATCCCCCGACCACTATGTCGGTCTGAGACAGCGAGACCTAGACAAGACCGAGAGCCATATTTGGTCGCTCACTGGACACCACCATGCTTACCCATTTATAGATCTTAGCCATTTAGAGCCAAATTGTTTGCCAGACTTTAATTATCAAAAGTGATTGCCAATTTTAACACTTTAATGACATTACGAAATAGCCTAGGGCTAGGCTAATTACTACCATATTAGTTCTGATACCAAATAAAGTCAACTTCATAAATAGGCCTGCATCCATTGCGAACATATGTTATTATTAGTCTTAAAATGTCCACAACATAAAAACATTGTTGAGCCACAACATTGTCAATATAACATAGTTTGACTTGTAGTGTACTGCGCTGATTTCTAAAGACTGCTGCACAGTGGTGGCGACTAGTGTCTTGAGCTCAAACAACACTAAGAGAAAGCTTAAGAATGGTCCAGACCAACCTTACGAAAGTGTGACTTACAGAAGATATACTTAGCGTACGAACGTGTCGGGAATCGTGCCATAACGTTAAGAGAGAGGTTAATGAATAGGTTAAGAACTACTTGGCGATAAGAACGTTTTGGGGAACTGGGCCCAGCGCTGTTTCTAAGGCCAATGTGTTTTCTGCTATTCTGTCTGCCAATGAAACCTGATATTGACAAACTTGTGCGTCCATTAGGTGGATCAGGGATGACAAACTTCTGTTTGTTGAATGGAAATACACAAGAGAAGTTATGATGTGCTCCTCCTTCCATTAAGCTAATGAAAACCAGACAGTGCAGAGGAGGGTCACCTGATGAACAATGTGTAGAAAAGACGGTCCCCATTCCTGCTGCAGTGTCCGACCACAACAAGTGAGTAGAATTTATTCTTGTGTGTTGCAAGAAAATGTGCAGAAGTGTTCAGGTTTTATATATTTATTTGTGTTTATGTTTGCTTTTCACACAGGAACATGGGAGGTGTTGACATGTCTGATGCCCTCATTGGATATTACACCGTCCTTAGAAAAAACAGAAAGTGGTTCCAGTCTCTCTTTGACCATTTTGTGGACATCGCTGTCATAAATGCCTTCATCATTCAACAGCAGCTGGCTAAAATAAAACAAAAGAAGACAAAAAGTCAGAGGGAGTTTCGAGAAGCTCTGGTCAGTCAGCTTGCTACACCTGCTCCTCCTGACTCCCAGCATGCCTGCCACAAGCCAAAGCCATTACCCTGACTTGCACCTTTCCAAAAATGTAACAATGCTTCAATTCTACGCGAACCCAAGCGCTGTGATTGGTCTGCTAGAACCCCTCCCTCGGGTTTCACATGCTCCCTCCGCATGTGTAATTGCACGTCAACACGGACAACGACGCAGAAGTATAAATGAAAACCAACGCGTAGGTGTATAGCGTAGAGGCTCCGGCATAGGTCCGACGCAGAAGTATAAATCAGCCTTAACTTTTGTTGGTTGCAATTCATAACCGCACCACTAGATGCCGCTAAATATCACACACTGCACCTTTAAATAGGATAAATAGCAGAAAATGTTTATTAAATTGAGCAATAAGTCAAAAAACAACAGCCTATAATAAAGATGTATCCCACTGACACAGCTTTTACTGTTGCTGTATATATTTGTTCTTCATTTAAAAGCTTTGAGCAAATAAAACAGCCAGTAACTTTATAACAAACTGTAGTAGATAGTTTAAACTCTCAATGGATCTTTTGTAACAGGTGCATTTTTATTCTCTAACCTTCTCCGTGTCTCTTTAGAAAAAAAGCTTAATACTAACTTCAATCAACAGAAGAACATCCATCATACCACAACTCAGTAAAAATAAGTATTTCCTCTCTCTATCAGGTCTACCAGTCTGCTTCCTCACAGAGTCAATGGGCCCTATCATATATCCAGGCGCAATGCTGCGCCAGGCGCGACGCAAGTGTGTGTTGCTAGTTTCAGCACGACGCAGTCATCCAGGTTGCACATTTTTGGTGGTTGAGGAGATTCCCTTTCTTCTATATTCTTCTAAATGGTTTTGATTCAGTCCAGCTGTGGCTATTGTCAAATAAGCTTCTACTTAACAAATCAAAATCATATTCAATGCTTTTTAAAAAGAAACAGAATCCTTCATCTGAAAATTCACTAAAAATTAAATGTATGGATCAAACTCCTATAAAATCTACTAGGCAGGTTAAGTATTTTGGGCTTTGGCTTGATTCTGACCTTTCTTTAGCACTCAGGTTCATAATATAACTAAGCTCAACTGCTCACTTATACAGTCTACAATAGCTTGTGTAGATTTATTCTCCGCTGCCCCTACAGAACACACCATTGTGAAATGTACCATCAACTGTCCTGGCTGACCCCACCAGATAGAAGGCGTTTTCACTGGTTACAATTTAATTTTTAAATCTATTTATATGGATTATCCTTCCTATTTAAAACAGTATTTAATTCCATTTAGTTCATCTTATAATTTGTGACACAATAACCAAACCAATTTTTTCATTCCTCAAATCAATAAAGAAATAGGAAGATATGCATTTCATTATAAAGCACCGTTTGAATGGTATAACCTTCCAATTTCAATTCGCTCTTTAACTTCCTTTTCAATGTTTAGAAATCACCTAGCTCAACATCTTCAGAATACATGTAATTGTTTTTAATTTTTTCACCATTATTGTAAAGGAAGTTTTTTCTTCTTTTGTGTATGTGTTTTTTGTTTGTTTTGTTTTTTTATGTTTTATTTGACTGCTGTTGTAAGGTCAATGTCAATTTTGTTCTGCATTTAAGGACCCCCTCGAAAACGAGATGGTTCATCTCAAGGGGTTATTCCTTTTTCAATAAATAAATGTCAAGCGCTTTGAGTACCACAAATAATTTTAACAGTTTTAATTTACGTTACATTTAATTTAATTTTCCTTCAGGACAAAATCAGTTTTATCATCACTGTAATCCTTTGCAGTCATGATGAACCTTTAATGTAATGCACTTTAATCAAATAAAGCTGAAATTCGATTCTGTGAAGAAACTAAAAGGAAAAATATTGTGATACAGTTAGATTTCCTTGAAACCACTTATTTAATTTTGATCAATAAATTCTTAATGAGTTATAATATTTAAGAGTTCTTTCCCACATTTGTTAAATGATGAACAGCATACTTGAATTTATATATGATTGAGAATATCACAAATTAATGGCATTAATTGCATTTCACACTTGCTTACATTCAGAAGCTTTTGAAAATTTGTCAAAGTTTTGGGAATTTGTGATTCATCCTTAAATGAATCATTTATCTTATAATTTAAATGCGTTTTCTTAATGTGAATTTCTATTATTTTTAGAGTGTGAAAGGGACTTTTATTTTGGTCTGGAGACGTGACGTCATTAGGTTGCGTATGTGATTCGGCTGAAGGAAGGTTTGTGTTTTTAACCATTTATAGCGTTTAAAATCAATATAACCCGTACAGACAGTTTTATAGAGAGCTGTAAAATGCATTATTACTAAATATAGCATTGCAATAAATAACATTAATGAACGTTTTGTGAGTAAAGTGCATCCATGCATTTGTGACAGAAAATGTGCGTCTCATTTCTTCCATCAACAAATGAAACTTGTCAGCAAAGAATTATTATTGATGATGGGAGAAACTGTTTTGAATTGCTGCGCGCTGACGATGCTTGTCAAAACAGTGTAAGCTAAATGTAAAACAAACGTGTAGTGACAACTTTAACAAGCCAACTGCAAATGTTATTGAATCTATTATATATAATATACAGATCATTCAAAAATATTAAAACAAATTTAAAGTGTTTGTAAAATTTGTGTTTATTTATTTCTTGTGCTAGATTTTGTTGGTGTTTTTGTTGACCATATCAGACCATAAACTCACTCTTTGACTGACTCTTTCCAGTACACTGAACTACTGAACTAGAGCTGATTGAGTCGCACACTGAGAATAAGTTTGAATGTATTTTTCTTTCTGTTAATTATTCTCATCTTAATCATAACAGTGTCCAAACAGACAAACTCCTGGTGAAGCGACTGAGATCCACGTGACACAATTATTATAAGGATGGCATTCATTAAAGAAGAGAGTGAAGCCATGAAGATTGAAGAAGCATTCAGTGTGAAACAAGAAGAAACTGAGCAACAAACAGGTTGTTTTTTTTTCTCAAAGCTTATCTTTATTAAAAAATGTTTATATATATATATATATATATATATATATAATATATATAATATATATATATATATATATATATATATATATTTTTAGAATGTAATATGAGTGTCTTAAAGGGATACTCCAGGATTTAGCATTAAGCTTTGTATCAGTAGAAAACCAGTAGTATACGGTATAGCTCCCCCCCCAACATATCCCCCTGATATGAGAGAAAAATAATTTTTTATGTCTGGAAAAAATCCTCCGATGACGCAAAAATCGTCATTTTGCGTCATCGGAGGATTTTTGTGCCAGAGGCTAAAGACTACAGCCAGTGTTCCGCATGTTTTCACCACGCCCATATGGGGCGGGATCTCACTCACAGAATGCAAAGATAGTGTCAGCCATTTTTCTGTAGAAGTTAAGCTAACCGGCTCTTGCCTCTTGCTCTGTGTAAAAAGTTTAAAAAGATTAGGCTGATCACGATGGCGGAAGGTAGTTTTGAAGTTGAAATGGCAGAAGGGGATTTCGAAGATATGTTGCGAGAATCTGGTGCGAGCATCTGATGCTCGCGGCTACCTGTACGAGCCGCAATACAGCGATAAACAGTTGCGGGAGATGGAGGAACGAGAGGCGGCCGGAGCGAGACCTGAGCCCGGCGCCAGACTCGAGCTGGGGCGGGCTGGCGGCGTCAGTGCTCTCGCTCCGACCGCCTCTCGTTCCTCCATCTCCCGCATATAGAGTGTCCTATTACCGTCTCGGATCTCAGCGATGCCATTTTCTTCTGGAGGAGATCGCTGAATCCGCAGAGCTTTGAGTGTAAAAGTGTTAATTAATATTATTATTTTTTTTATAAAAAGTTATAACTCACATTGGTTGTGGTTCTTTTTATAAACCTTTAGTGTTACTAGAGTATGGATTAGCCTAGAGAATGTATTAGCTTAGAGAAATAGTGATTTCAATAGGAGGAGAACATATATATATATATATATATTGTATAATAGAGAACACTTTTCACTGACAGCAGCCATGAATTACTTACAAGAGAAGTGTAAATACATACTTTATCTGTGTTTCTGCTTGTGCTTTCATCACACATCAGCCGGGCTCTCAAGTGTCACGCATTGAGCGTGACAGTCACTCATTTCGGTCTTTTGTCACGCTCTCCCACCACACATTGTATTTCTCACGCTGAAAAACTATTTGTAATATATTTATGCCGCAGCGCCCAAAACTCTGGCCGCGCCGCTCTCACTGTGGAACCGGCAGGAATCAAGTGCGTCTCCTCTGGTGTTGTTCGTCTGGTGTTGTTATTCAATTAGAAAATAGCACTATTGTTTCTGGGTAAGATTTAACACAACAACCAATGACACCCCGTCGGCTGGGTGTCACTCTCGCACTCGGAAATCGGGAGAAATTCGGGAGAAAGGTCGGTCCGGGAGATTTTCGGGAGGGGCTTTGAAATTCGGGAGTCTCCCGGAAAAATGGGAGGGAGGGTTGGCATGTATGGTTGTATCCATTTTTCGGATTCTGCCGCCTGTAACCGGTAGGTGTGGTTTGGGAGTGGCCTAGTAAGGGCAGCAAAGCAAGTGCATTCTGGGAGTTGTTGTCTTTCAGCCACATGAGTAAAAAATACATTTTCTGCCTTTTCTCAGACTAGAATGCTTCAATTTCAAAAATAATTTCACATTTCTACTACATAAATGACCACTATTAAATACACATTCATCTTCCCACAGCTGGAGTATCCCTTTAATTAAAGTGGTTTTATTCGACATGGTGCAATGTGGCAAAAATATATCACGATTTTGTTCAGGAAAATCACAATTCAGATTTTAGCACATTTATTTTTCATGTTTGTTTTATTATTTTGCAAGTGAATGGGCATTACAGCCAAACTAATGTCCAAAACAAAGCCTTACAATGTAACAAAATATAAAATAATGGCAGACATTTAAGCCAAGATGCCAAAGATAATAACCTTTATTTTTATTTATTATTTAAAATAATAATAGTCATTATTTTCTTTGTTATTAAAAAATAAGAACAAATACACTTTACATATACATAACATAATATAAAAAACGAAATAAACAGTACGGTGTATTGTATGGTAGCATTCAAGAAAGACATTAAATTAACAAATAAAAAAATAAAACAATTATACATTGATTCTTATCAAAACTTTTGTATTAAAGTTCTCAGTCAAGAGCTGTGAGTGATTTTTCTCTTTGTGTTTTGTTGTTTTATTAACATTAAAGGGTTACCCCTCCCATGAAAATTGTCATAATTTCCTCTCTAAAGTTTCTATCTTCTGTTGAAAATAATAGTTAATTTGAAGAATGTGGCTAACCAAACAGTAGCATGTTCCCAGTGACTTCCATAATATATTTTTTCCTACTATGGAAGTCAACAGGGACTAGAAACTGTTTGGTTAGCCACATTTTTTTTAAATGTCTTCTTTTGTGTTCAGCACAAGAAAGAAATTAATACAGGTTTGTTACAACATTAGAGTGAGTAAATAATGACAGAATTAAAAAAAAATTGGTGAACTATCTCTTTTTGGACAAGCGGCAGCATTTTACTATTAGGCTAATGTCACTTTAAGACCGGCACGCATCTAATATGCACACATATCAGTCCATCCAGAAAAACACGATTATGCGATCGCATATTTCAATGCATAATCAGCCAAAGTCTGCATATTTATGCAGGCAGGGCCGGCTCTAGCCCTTTGGTTGCCCTAGGTGAGAATGTATTTACAATTTGACTCCTCTGGGCTTCCTAATGACAAATTTGTTGATGGTATCATCAAATGATATTTGACTTGAGAACTCTTGGTTGATGCTCATCAGTGCAAGCCCATTGAGGCGTTCCTGACGCATCGTTTACCTCAGGTAGGTTTTAAGTAATTTTAATTTAGAGAAGCTTCTTTCACAGGTAGTGTGACAGCAATTCTTAGGGCCACCCACATATTAGGAAAAACTTCAAGTTTCTTTACCTTCAAGTAATTCAGAATTTCCATTGTAGTCATGCCAGCTTTTGGCAACACTGGGAAATTTTTCAACTCAAGTGCCAGTTCCCTCCCGTCAACATCTTTATGTTCACCGTGGCTCAGAGTGTTGCTGAGGGTTTCACACTCCTTTGCAAGTTCTTCCTCTGGCAAATTAGGAAAGTTGACCAACACTTCAAACTTGTCCTCAACATCACCCAAGAGCTTGAAGCGTTATTGCAGTGATGTAACTGACACATCAACAATGACATTGAAAAAGGAAATTTCCAACTTTAGCGCATCTCCCTCTGGCTCATCAGGGGATTCATAAGAGAACTGTCTTTTGTTTTTTTCTCAGCCTCTTCTGCTTTAGGACAGTGTCCACATTCATCTCCTCACAGAGATCTCTATGCAGATACCTGAGCAGAAGCGAACCCACTGCTTCTGTAGCTGACAGGAGAGGCTTCAGCTGCCCTCAGGAGATTCAGAGCCACATCCAGTTGCATAGACATGGACTGTAATGCTTTGCTGACATGATGAATTTTGGCCATGGCTGCAGCATGTCATACCACACAACGCTACAAATGGAGAAGCGGTATGACCCAAACTTTTCAGCCAAAGACTCAGTTTTAATCATAGAATCAGTGGCTTTCTACCTGACCTCAAGAAGGGCATCCCTCACACCTCCGCTGTCTGGAATCTCACAGCCTGTACACTGTTAATGCGACTTTCCCATCTTGTATCCGACCAGGATTTCACAGTTGTTTTGATGTGGTGCTTTAGGATGGTCCACCTTTGTGTGGAGGCAGAGAATAGTGTAAAAATTCTCTGTAGGTAGCCAAAATAGTTAATTGAATCTGTGGAGCTTTTTGATGCATCAGCAACAACTAGATTTAATGTATGTGCTCCGCATGGGACAAATAAAGCCCTAGGATTTTGTTTCAAAAGTCTGGCTTGGACGCCTTTTGACTTTCCCTTCATGTTGGCGCCACTGTCGTAAGACTGTCCCCGGCAGTCTTCAAAGGGAAGGTTAAACTCTTCTAGTCTCTTCAGAATAAGGTTGGAGAGGCTTTCTCCCATGGATGATTCCACCTCAAGGAACCCCATGATATGTTATTTTACTGTCTGTGTCATCTACTGCAACCATTCTAACTATAACAGATAACTGTTCTATGTGGCTGAGGTCAGGGGTGCAATCCAAAATAATTGAATAGTATTTGGCTTGCTTTATCTCCTTTAAAAGGGGGGGGGGGGGGGGGGTGAAACACTCGTTTCACTCAATCTCATGTTAATCTTGAGTACCTATAGAGTAGTATTGCATCCTTCATATCTCCAAAAAGTCTTTAGTTTTATTATATTTATAAAAGAAAGACAGGCTGTACCGAGTCTTTCCGGAAAAAGCCGAGCGGGTGGAGGCGTGCCGTGTGGGCGGGAGCGCGCGAAGCTTTTGCGTGTGTTGTAAACAGACAGACTGGTGGTTTATGAGGACATGATTTATTTTTACAATAAACAAACTGACACTACAGTGGCCAGCTAAACAAATGTATTTAAACACACAAACACACACACACCATACATCGCATGCTCCATCGATACATTAACTGTACGTGATCATGTTGTTTACTTGCTGTGCTTAGCTTACACGCCGATAGTTAACAACACACAGACATTTGAAGCAGTTTTACTCACCGCCTGCGGTTCCAACGCACGACCGTGAACCTTTATCGTTGGGACTGCTCCATCTTTAAGTATTAGGCGATCTGCAAATCCGGCGTCGAACTGGGCCTATAACTATAACCGTCGAAATGAAGGGAACAAACAAGCACACTTGCACAACTCCGTTGCTGCTCTGGAAAAACAAAATCCATCCACAGGTCCCTTAACGCTGGGTTCTTTGGAAATTTGTGCAGTGTTGTCTTGCCCTGGCAACCAAAAACACACTTTTTTGGTGCCATTTTTTTGATTGCAGCGCAGCCGAGCCCAGCGCTCTGATGGGCATAAGTGTACTCTCGCACGCACTAGGCTACAGCTGCGCTCGCCCTTACGGGAGGAGTGCTCTTAAGACCCGTATAAGGAAATTCCGCCCCACTCTGACGTCACACAGACCCATACTCGAAAAAAACTTTCCGAAACTTGTGACAAACCGGAAGGAGTATTTTTGGAACAGAAATACTCCATCCCCCCCCCCCCCCCTTTAACATATAGTATACAATTTGTTCACCAATGCCATCAATTAGTTCATTTTGAGTATCCTTTGAGTATCCTGCTAAGAATGTTGAATGGCTGGCTCCTCTCTCCACATCAGCAACATGCTGTTTGAGGACAGGGTAAAACTTGGCCATGAGCTCAACTTCCTTAAGGAAATTTCCATTATTTGGCTGGTATAGCCTGTCTGATTTCCCCCGCAGGGGAATATTTTACTCGGCCAAAGACTGTATTATGGCCACCAATAGGGGTGTAACAATAATTCGATATGGATCGATGCATCGATCTAACGATACGATGCATCTATGCCACACATAAAATATTGATATACGGTACCTTTATTTTGACACTACACATCCACATGTAACTTTTCTCAGCTGAAATAGATGCCTGACAATATTGGCTTAACCCTTTGTCACAAAAGCCGGTATTTTCCACTGTCAAGACACCGCGAGTTCATGTTTTACAGCAGAAACGACAAGCACCCTTGTTGTTTCTGAACACAACCAGAATAGTCTGTTTTAGCGAATCAGTGCGCAGTATTCAGGTCAGGTGACAAGGCTGCTAGTCACTTTGAAAAGACGCGCTAGCTGAGAGAAGTTTCGTCGAAGCTGATTAAAAGTGATCGAGGATGGATTTCAACGAACTTGATGAACCCATGATATCTTCTTCGGGGCGTAAAAGGAAAATAAAAGCTGAAACTTTTTCACGGAATCTTGCTAAAACCGCTGGTTAGTGGTGAGGGAAAAGCTCTCTGTATTACGTGTACGTTAATCACAACAACAAAGTTTTACAGGTGTCTATGTCATCTAAGGAGATTAACGTTAGGAAGATTAAGTGTTTTATTAGGTATCATAGCAATTACTTGGCTTTGTTTAACTCTGAAACATGAAATGTGGAGTTATCAGCTTTTGCAACAAAAAATATATAAAAAAAATAGTGGTGGACCGTTATCGGCGTTAACTTGCTGCGTTAACGTGAGACTCTTATCGGGCGATTAAAAAAAATATCGCCGTTAATCTATTCTCAAAGTTGGGTTGGGAGCTGGGTCTATTGGTGCGTTCAAGTCATCTCGTATAGATCGTAATTACGAGTTGATCGCACTTGAACGCTAGCCTGACTACGTCAGACTTCGTACTTCCGCTCAATTTCATTTCGCTTCTGTACTTAGTCTGAGACATCGATATATCTCTCAGTTTTCCTCCGGCCTGAAAACAGCTGGCCAATCAACTAACAGAGGGCGGGCTGAGAGCAGTGACGTAGACGCTAAGCGCCGAGTTTGAGATTGGGGAAATCGAAAACGACCGCGGATATGGAGACAAGGGATGCAATTCGCTCTGTTGTGGAGAATATTCCCGGCGTTTCCAAACTGAAGGACGAACAAGAAGAGTGTTTGGTAAACATTTTGAATGGAGGTGATGTCGTGGCCCTACTCCCGACAGGTTTTGGTAAAAGTTTAATTTATCAAATATTGCAGATCGTCAGCGAGAAACTGGGGAGGCAAAAGGCAGGCAAGGCGATAGTTGCGATTGTGTCCCCTCTAACCCTATCCTTGGAGTTTTAGATGGTGTATCTCGGTCTCTTTTATCTGTCGAGCTCGAACTGGCACCTTTTTCACAGGTCAGTGTCTCCTTTTTTTCAGTTTTTAAATATTGCCATGCCATGCTGTAATCTTGCAATTAAGTTGCAGCATTTCCGACAGACTCGAAATGAATAGGGGTGCACCGAAATTTCGGCCGCCGAAAATGTTCGGCCGAAAATGGCATTATCGTTTTAGGGCCAAAATAAAAAAAAACAGCCGAAAACGTAAACCGAAAATGAATGTCACCCGCCCCTCCCATCCGTGCGCAAGCGCTTAGGTTTCACTCACGGTCAAGCTGTTATCACGCGTCTGCCTATCAAACATAGGGATGTCTCCCGCATATATATGATAGCGGCTCCCTGATGCCCGCAAAGTTTTTAAAAGAAGCCATTTTCGGCTTCAGTTTTGGTTTTCGGCCAAGTGTATCCTAAATTTTCGGTTTCGCTTATGAACAAAGAGCTGTGTTTGACAGAACTAATCCTAACTTTGACAGTTGGCTGCAAATATTTTCCTGTTTCTCTTTACTGTCAAATATTAGTTTAGAGCACCCCGATTGTGCCGTGGATGTGTAGATTTACATCATATAATCTACAAAAGTCGTTGACAGCCATGTTCACTCCGGTTTTTCGCACGATGGTTTCGTTTTCGCATTATAATGTGTTTACAGTGGAAGTTTGATGCGGCTTAGCTGGCGCATAACACACGTCATAACCAAACGTTATGTGATTGGCTTACGGGTAACCAGTGATTTTATACTTCAGACGAGCGCCCCCCTGTGATAAAGAAAACACTTTTCAATGAGACCATGCCAGACTCTGTCTATGAAGCAAAGCCAAGTAGCAAAGTTTGGTATTACCAGGCTACTTGAACGCCACCACAATGTCGTAAATACCAGTGGGGAGCTCGGGATTTTCTTTAAGCCCCGATCTGTACGAGTTGGGGGCGTGTTAGTGAGAAACATGGCGGAATCAATGGATGCAACATCTGTTGTTTATATAACAATACTTACAGCCAGGTATTTAGCAGTTCATTGTAAGGCTTTTTCATTTATAACAAAGTAAGCTCTCTGCACAAAATATGATATCATTGTAATATAACAATTATATAATGATACAGTTTACATTGGCTTCATAAGTTAATTAAAAACATTAAAAAAAAACACCTGATGCGCATTCTTTGTTCTTCATTTTTTTATAAGCAGATTAACAAACCTTGCTGTATTTTCGTGTAATTCATTAAAAGAAGGTACACCGCCTTCTTGCTCCTGACGAAACTGACTTGAACGTACCTCACGTCATAAACGCGACTTCCCACCTCGTACGTACGAACTTCCCAGGAGGACTTGAATGCACCACCTTGATATTTTAGCGCAGATGTATACCTAGCCGAATTGCACTGTAGGGGGCGAGAACGAGTCTTCGAACCTGTGTGTATATGGATGCAGCTATAAAGCCGCCGGTTGTGCTTCGGGGAAAATTTATTTTTAAGAAGCTTCCCTATGGAAACCTCGACAAGACGCACCTTGTGCGGAATTAGTTTACTGTAGCCAGTAGCGGAGTGGCAATCTCACAGTTAGCAGCACAGTAGTCAATTTTTACCAGGCCAAACACCAAGGGTAAGGCTGCAACTATAGCATCTCATCGTGTCAGTCATGTTCTTGCTGAAGACAAGAAGTCTTTCAAGGATGGCGACGTTGTGAAAGAAGCTTTTGTCAAGGCTGCAGACTCACTTTTTGGTGACTTTAAGAATAAAAGTGACATCATAGCTGCCATTAAGGACGTGCAATTATCCCGTGGCACTGTTACACGGCGATGTGAGGGAATGGCAGAGGATGTCGAGGAGCAGTTAAGGAAGGATGTTTAATAGTTTGAATGTTTTTCTCTTCAATTTGACGCGTCAATTGATGTTGTTGATGTGGCACAACTATGTGTTTTCATTAGAATGGTTTTTGGAGACATGGGTGCAAAAGAAGAGCTGCTCACCATTTTACCATTGAAAGGACACACAAGAGGCAAAGATATTTTCCAAGCTTTCAAGGAATTTGCCAACAAGACCCAATTGCCCCTCTTCAAACTCATCTCTATCACAACGGACGGTGCTCCAGCAATGGTGGGCCGTACCAGCGGATTCATTGCATTGTGCAAACAGAGTGAATATTTCCCGGACTTCTTTAATGCCTGCTGTTGGATTATACAGTGTAATGTAGTAAGATTTTAAGCATGAAAGAAGTGATGGATGTTGCAATGAAGATTGTGTGTTCCGTTCGGGCCAGGAGTCTACAGAGAAGGTTATACCGTGCTCATTTGGAGGAGACCGGTGCAGAACACACAGACCTGTTGCTGCACAAAGATGTTAGATGGCTGAGTAGAGGTACGTTTTTAGCGAGATTCTCAGAGTTGTTGCCTGAAATGAAAGATTTTCTGAAGCTTTCGAAACATGCAGAATATGCCCAGCTAGAGGACTACCAGTGGTTATTGGATTAAGCGTTCCTGACAGATCTCACTGACCTGCTGAATGATTTTAATGTAGAGCTGCAGGGTAAAGACAAACATGTAATTAACATGATCTTTCCTCACATGCAGGCAGAACTTCAGCGTCAGGGCAAAGACTTAGAGCAGCTTGACAGTGCACGTTTTGAGGAGCAAGTTCAGAGCATCTTGTTAAAATTTGAGAGGCGCTTTACAGATTTTGGATCCATCGAGCCTGTTGCCAGCTATCTGTGTTTTCCATTTGGTCCAAGTATTGATGTGGATTGTATTGCCTCCAAAATTGTATCACTGTTCCACTTCGATAACACTGCTGTTGAGAATGAGATTCTCACACTGCAAAATGACATTGAGATCAAATCCAGGGCAACATCTGACATGAATGGAGAGTTCTGGAACTTACTGACTGAACAAAAGTATCACAAGCTCAGAAAATGTGCTTTCAACTTGACAGCACTTTTCGGGTCAACCTACTTGTGTAGGTGCTTGTGTAGGTTGAGTGTGCTTTCTCTCACATGTCACCATCAAGTCAAAGTAAGGATCTACAATGACTGATGACCACCTTCTGGCCTGCTTAAGGCTTGCAACCAGCTCTTACTGCCCTGACTATGAGAAACTAGCTGCCTCCTCCCCGTGCCAGAGGTCCCACTAAGGTAGAGAAATAACTTTAGTATATGTTTTTGTTATTATGCATGTCTGAGCGTTTCTGGTTATCCTTGCCTGTCGGTGTCTCGACCTTCTATCCTAACCCTCTGATTGCTGCAGACTACATGACCCTAGCGTTCTGATCTGATTGTTCTGCTGCCTGCCTATTTGACCCAAAGCCTGTTTCTGGATTCTGATTGTTCTGCTGCCTGCCTAGTGACCCAAAGCCTGTTTCTGGATTGTGATTGTTCTGCTGCCTGCCTAGTGATCCCAAAGCCTGTTTCTGGATTTGATTGTTCTGCTGCCTGCCTAGTGACCCAAAGCCTGTTTCTGGATTCTGATTGTTCTGCTGCCTGCCTAGTGACCCAAAGCCTGTTTCTGGATTCTGATTGTTCTGCTGCCTGCCTAGTGACCCAAAGCCTGTTTCTGGATTCTGATTGTTCTGCTGCCTGCCTAGTGACCCAAAGCCTGTTTCTGGATTCCGATTGTTCTGCTGCCTGCCTAGTGACCCAAAGCCTGTTTCTGGATTCGATTGTTCTGCTGCCTGCCTAGTGACCCAAAGCCTGTTTCTGGATTCTGATTGTTCTGCTGCCTGCCTAGTGATCCAAAGCCTGTTTCTGGATTCTGATTGTTCTGCTGCCTGCCTAGTGACCAAAGCCTGTTTCTGGATTCTGATTGTTCTGCTGCCTGCCTAGTGACCCAAAGCCTGTTTCTGGATTCTGATTGTTCTGCTGCCTGCCTAGTGACCCAAAGCCTGTTTCTGGATTCTGATTGTTCTGCTGCCTGCCTAGTGACCCAAAGCCTGTTTCTGGATTCTGATTGTTCTGCTGCCTGCCTAGTGACCCAAAGCCTGTTTCTGGATTCTGATTGTTCTGCTGCCTGCCTAGTGACCCAAAGCCTGTTTCTGGATTCTGATTGTTCTGCTGCCTGCCTAGTGACCCAAAGCCTGTTTCTGGATTCTGATTGTTCTGCTGCCTGCCTAGTGACCCAAAGCCTGTTTCTGGATTCTGATTGTTCTGCTGCCTGCCTAGTGACCCAAAGCCTGTTTCTGGATTCCTGCCTCTGACCTCCAGCCTGGTTCTCGACTCGCCTCTGTTTGATCCCTGAAACTGTCTATGCAGATATTGCACTTTGACTAGAGTTTCTGTTTAATAAATTGTTGCAAATTGATCTGTCTATGCCTTCTGATTCACAACAGATTTATTATATATGGATTAGAGCTACTTCAAAAAAGGTTGGGCTCCCCTGTTCTAGTACATATTGTCCGATGGTTGTAAGCTTGAATTAGTTATTCAAAGGACTAACTTCCTTCAGGCTGTGTGTCCCTGGTCTCAGTCTACTGTGTTTCACTGGTGCCCTGAGTGCTTGATGTGGTCCTGGGTATCCCTTCACCTTCACCTGTATACAAGCATATTGTATAGCCAGACAAGCAGTGAGTGAAATGATGAATGTGGTTGAACTCCTTTAAGAAAACAAGCTTTTGTATTTTAATACATGCTAACTTTTTTCTATTGTACTGTATGGATGTGGCTTGAATAAATACTATTAAATAGACTCACTTGATGCAGGTTGTGTGTTCCTGGCCTGTATGTCACTGGTCCCTGGAGTACTACTACTGGATGTCTCTACTCCTGCAGCTGTATGTATTTAAACACAGAGTTCATCCATGCTGTTCGTTACACAATTGCATTTGGTCATTTCTATCATCCTACCACATAGTTCCATTGTACATTTTATCTCTGACCATGTAACTTGTAGTAGATAAATTACAATTACTACCACCACTGCTATTATTACTAATCTATTAGGCTGCTACAAGGCTAAATAATACTACTGATTACAATTAGTAGTATTAATGTGATGTGATTATAAAAGTAATAATTGCTAATAATAATAACAATAACAAAAACAATAGTACTAGTTATACTTACAAAGTTCAGAGAGAGGCAAACATGAAGGATCAGGCGTCCTTTCTCCAGCAGGAGCCGGCCTCTGCAAATATTGCCTAAATGCATCTGGCCATGGCCAATAAAAAAACAACAACATATTTTAGTATATTCCTGGAGGGGAACTGTACAGAAGGGTGAACACCACGTCAACACCACTATCACCATAATGGTTACTATGTGTATGAGCCTGCTAGTTGTGAACTCACTAAACAGAACTTATGCATTTATAATGCGCACTTTCGCCGCATAAATTGCCGATTTTTGCGCAAAATATGCGGGGCTTGCATGATTTCATAATCCCCACATTTTCGTTGCAAAAAAGTCACATATATCTTAGCAGAAAGTTGACGAATGTTGCGTTTGCTTCACCCAAGAGCCGCCATTTCCCCCTGGGCACGTTATGAAGTGACGTAATTACGCGACGTGAACATCATCGAAAAGCTGTAAAACAGGAAGCACACATTTATTTTTTATATTTTATTTATTAATTTTTACAGAAGTTGTAGCATATTCCTTTTGTAAAGCTACAAAACTTGTTTGACTCATCATTGTTTTGTAAGTTTGAGCCATGTGTTTATTAAGGTCTGAAATAAAACAAGATAAGTTCTCAAGTTCTCAAATAGTCCCAGCACTTTCTGTGATGTAGTATGCTTGGTTATTATAGGAAGCAATGAGAAATGACTCTTTACTTTGACAGTAGTCTGGAATATGTAGATGATATGAGTCAGAGAAGTTAGTAATGTAATGTTTTCTGTGAGGGGAGAAAAGGAAGAGAAGAGTGGATTGAGTGTGGGTGATGGTTGGCTGTGGGTAAGTGATGGTTGCCACATTATTGAATCAGCTGGCAAAGTCATCGGCAGTTAGAGAAGAGGTGGAGGGGGACAGAATGAAGTGGGGAATGTTGTGAATATTTTCTGGCTGTCTAGAGGTGTTGCTGAATTGGTATTCAGAATTTGGAGTGAGTGTTGTGCTTTTAGGTTCAGTCGATTTGGGAATTGTTACTCCAGCGATGTTTGGACCAACATGATCAGTCATTCAGAAGTTAACATTACATGAATTCCAAAGTTCTCAGAATACATTTAACATATTTCAGTAGTTTAATGGGTATATGATCTAGTTGTATGTTGATTTTGATGCTTTACTTGTCTAAATGTTTATGTCTGTTGCTTTGTGCCATTAAACCAGGATTAACTTTGGTCTTTTTTCACCTTAGACATAATGGCAGTGGAAGAAGAGAGTCCAGATATGAAGAAAAATGAAGAAAAATATCAATATGAAGATCATCATGATTTCATAACTGGAGTAAAATCTTTTAGTTTTGATAAACATGGGAAACTTAAAGTTCACATGACAATTCACAATGGGGAAAAACCTTACACATGCCCACAGTGTGGAAAGAGTTTTAATCTAAAAGGACACTTTGAAGAACACATGCGAATTCATACTGGAGAGAGCCCTTACACCTGTCAACAGTGTGGAAACAAATTTACTCAAAAAGGAAGCCTTAACAGGCACGTGAGAATTCACACTGGAGATAAGCCTTACACCTGCCAACAGTGTGGAAAGAGTTTCAGCCAACATGGAAACCTTGCAGACCACATGAAAGTTCACTCTGGAGAGAAGCCTTACACCTGCCATCAGTGTGGAAAAAGTTTCAATCGAAAAGGAAACCTTAATTGCCACATGAGAATTCACACTAAAAAGAGTCTTTTCACCTGCCAACAGTGTGGAATGAGTTTCACTGTAAAAGGAAGCCTTAACAGCCACATGAAAATTCACACTGTAGAAAAGCCTTACACATGCCTTCAATGTGGAAAAAGTTTTGATCAACATGAAAACCTTAAAGTCCACATAATAAGAGTTCACTCTGAAGAGAAGCTTTACACCTGCCCTCAGTGTGAAAAGAGATTCAATCAAAAAGGACACTTTGAAGTCCACATGAGAGCTCACGCTGAAGAGAAGCTTTACACATGCCCTCAGTGTGAAAAAAGTTTCAATCAAAAAGGACACTTTGAAGACCACATAAGAATTCACACTGGAGAAAGGCCTTTTACTTGCCAACAATGTGGGAAAGGTTTCAACCGAAAAGGAATCCTTAACAGGCACATGAGAATTCACACGGGAGAGAAGCCGTTTATATGTGGGCATTGTGGAATGTGTTTTCAATATAAAGTAACCCTAAAGTACCACATGAGGATTCACTTGTGAGAGAACTGTTTTTTACTGTTTTATATTTCATCAGTGTGAAAGGAGTTTCACAGACAGGAAAAACATTAGGAATAATTTAATAACTCATACCGAAGAGAACCCTGTCATGTTCCATCACTGTGTAAGGGTGAACAAAGAAACCTTGAGGCTTTTTTGCCTTACCCTAAGACCCTGATATAATCGTGAAGTTTGTTTCTTTGGTGTAAAAAGAAGTTCAAATACCTGAGTAACAGACTTGGCGAACACCCCTTTAGATGAATATATAAATATGTGATGCACATTTTCCTTTCAATAACAAAATAAACATTGTGAAGCAGTTGTGAAGGCATCTTATTATAGCTCTGTGATGTGTTTGTACCCACTCTCCAATTTGGCCCTCTGGTCAAGTCGCATCACATTCTTTAAATGACACTTAGATTGCTTTAAAGCAAGCAGTTTTACATATTAACCCCTTAAGCCTTGTTCACACTACATGATTTTAAAACGTTGGGCTGAACTGTGCAGTTCACACTACATGACTTGCTCTCTGTGAAATCAGGAGTGTTCAAGTTGTTGAGCTGTTCACACCACACGACACAACGTGATTGATCCACAACAGGAGGTAACGCACTACAGGAGTCGACAACAACTCTGTCACCCAACGATTCTACAAACCACGTTTTGTCACGAAAAATCACGTGATAAAACGAACCGGGAATGACAATAAACAGAATTACAGTAAGATTTAATGTACATTTCAACCTATAACATTTTGCTTACCTGGGTGTTTGAGGGCGTTTGTAATTTCCATCCACCTTTTCTCTTTCTCACATCTCATGTCCAACATCATAAAGGCATTCATGCTCCTGCCACAGTTCGATTAAACTTTGCTCCTAAAATTTGCTGTTGAGTCCATTGCTTTCTTGACGACATGTTGCTCATCTTTCTGTAAACTCGTCTTGGTCGTGTTTGTTTGAAAATCGCGCATTTCGCGTATTTACCGGTATTTACCATGGTATTTGCGGTGACCTCAACCCATGCCTTGCTCTGATTGGCTGTAGCTCATGACATCACTGAGATTGAGTCGCGCGACAGCTCTGGATATCTAGCACGCTAGATATTTTTCTGGGCTCGGCGACGCGTCTGCGAGGCGTCTGCGAGCGTCTTTGATGCGTTGTTGGCTCTTTCATACTAACAGATTGGCGAGCGTTCATCGTCCGCTAATCCCCCGCGATTTGCACGCGATAACACCCTGACCTGTCGGCGAGCTCAACGATTTGCAAATCGGGCTTAAATCGGGCTTAAAATCATGTAGTGTGAACTTGGCTTTAAGCCTGATTTTTCGTGACAAAACGTGGTTTGTAGACGAGATAGAATCGTTGGGTGACAGAGTTGTTGTCAAATCCTGTAGTGCGTCAGCTCCAGTTGCGGATCAATCACGATGTGTCGTTTGGTGTGAACGGCTCAACAACTTGAACACTCCTGATTTCACAGAGAGCAAGTCATGTAGTGTGAACTGCACAGTTCAGCCCTACGTTTTAAAATCATGTAGTGTGAACTAGGCTTTACCAGACCCCCCACATTTTGGTAAGTGGGGCATAAATGACATGCCCAAAATAAAAAGGTTGCTGCTCAAGTCATTGAATAGACACAACCCCCCCGAGAGTTGACAGTTCAAGACTCAGAATTACTCAGACTGTTAACAAAATATTAAGAATATAAAAATATTACGTGAATGTAGTATAACAATTTATAACCACAACTAAAGTGAAGCCACAAGTGTGGTCATGCTTCATTTCAAATCTGAGGATATCTTTAAAACTATGCATTCTATGAATAATTTCATAAGATCATGTCGTGAGTTTTTACAGAAGGCTGATAAAATGCTAATCGATTATGTTATTGCCCTGTGAACACCCATTTGCAGTCTATGACTAATGTCTGGCGAGGAGAACTGCTCCATTCATGCTCTATTATTGTCAATCGACAAACCTTTAACACCTCTGCCGATATGAGACTTAATCTTTATTATTATTTTCTCGTTATTCTTTTGTTTGTATTCAGCCATTATTATTATTATCCATTTTATTTATGGGCACCTTTCTTGACACTCAAGGTCACCATACATCTTCAAGAAGACAATAACAATATTTAAGTAAAAACAATGAAATGCAATACAATTAAAAAAGACAATGCAGTTTTGGTCAGAGGGAGTAAGCTATTCATTCGTTATAGTTGATACGGTAAGTGATGGAGCTGTTGTAAGAAGCGTTTGAAGTGATGAATATAGGGTGTACAAGTAATAATACGACTAGTTGTAGTTTATGGAGGGTTTCATGCGTGATGCCAAACAAAAGGGAATTGCAATATCTAAACGAGAGGTGACTAAGCTGTGGACAAGTATGACAGTGTAGTGAGGCATGAGGAAGGCATAAAGAAAGGTCGTAGATGGTTGATGTTTCGAAGATGGTAGTAAGCAGACCGGGTAACATTATTAACATGAGAGGTAAAAGAGAGGGTTTTGTCAGTCCAGTTTGTGAATACCGGATGTAGGATGATGACGTAGGCGTTGGCTAGTTGAAAAGATTGAATGGCGGGGAGAACAAAAAAGTTCAGGTTGTCTGCAGACTCGTCTTTATTCAGCCGACGGGAAATTGATTACGTTGATGAATGGATATGTAATCTGATTCCTGGATCTAAGTGACGTGCAAATGGATTTACTGGCCGTTTGTCGTGGTAAATGAGAGGAGCGACGCGCTGTTGTTGACGTTCCAGTCATCCAGAGAGACTACAGTTCGAGCAATCTCTTCCAAAGTTATTTGAAGTATCTGAGAGAAGCTGGAGTTAAGTCGTGGAGCGTGTGTAAAAGGATATATAAACTCAAGAGCGGTTATTGCGAGACTAACTGACTTTGTGGTTTATTTACTGCCCTTTGATACACTGTGGAAACCTTGATGGACTAAAATGACTTTGACTGTTTCTCTGAACTCCTCTTTTTGCACAATCCTTCCACACTAAGTCTATTTGAACATTGTGAAGAGGGTTTTGATATGAATAAAACCTGCGTTGTTTGCTGTATTGTTTATATTGGGGTTGTGTATGTTTATTATTATTATTCCTATGGTGATGTGTGGTGTGATGAAATTGGTACTCTGTCATGGTGAATATACTAAAATATGTGCATATTGAATCATAGTGGTTTGGTTTTTCTTAGAGTCTACTCTTGCAACATTAAAAAAAAAGTAAGAAAGTAAGTTAATACACACATCTTTGCTGAAATGTATTGTGCTGTTGTTGTTAACAAGCCATCCACAGCACTAGCTAGGGATGCACGATATATCAACCACATATCGATATCGGCCGATAAATGTTTTTTTTTTTTTGATGTTATCGTTATCGATCCGTTAAGAAAATTGGGCCGATATATCAAAGCCGATAGATAATAGATTATTTACTTCAGCTGAGAGATGTGCGCCGTCTATGGAGTCAAGCCTTCATGACAAACACAGTCAAGTTCTCTTGATCATTCGCAGCATTCTGTGCCATTGTAAGTTGTAATATGTTTATTTTGTGTATATAGGCCTATATATATATCTGATTAATCTAATATAGGATGCGTTTGGTTGAGTTAATGAACAATGTGCGCTTCATTGTACCGGTGATCATCTTTTTATTTAGCGTGCGCAGCTCAAACAGCAATGCACATTTATAACTATAATTGGGACTGTCATAATACATGCCACTATAATGAGAACACTATTGTAATAAAACGCCGTTTCAGCGCGTTGTTGTGGGAATAGCGCGTCCAGAACAGGGATTAGCCTACACATTATGACCAGCACAATCTATTGTGCATTCACGAATATAAATATCGGATTAATCTCACATATGATGTGTTTCGTGGATTCAAACAACCTAGAAAAGTTCTTCAGTTTCCCGGTGCTCGTTATCATTGCAACGCAGTTTCTGCACTCTCTCTAATGCTTTCACCAATGCAAACACGATGATGTACAGTAAGAGCTTCGTTGTGCAGTGTAACATGCTTCATTGATTTCATAACGAGTTTGGCAAGTGTCCAGATAAACTCGCGCTGTGTGGAAAGATTGTTCTTTGATCGCTTTCTGTATATAATTTATTCACTGAGAGAAGCCTGCTTGATATTGTCCCAGGTTAGAAAATAAGTCTGTGGTGAAATGGGCAGAGCAAACTAACAACTTCGAATTAAACTGTTGCGGTATCTGATTATATATAAACATCAACCACGCCTGTTGACATTTCTTTTCTGTGGGAAGGGTATGAAAAGTCCTCACATCCCCTGTACAGCCTGGAACATAACATTTACCTGCCATTTTCCCTGTGATTCTCGCTTGTTTCTTCACCTGCAGAACTTCCGATGATTCGGCTGCACAATTCCGCCTGGCATTGAACATGGGCTGGCAGATACAACTTTCTTAAAAATGTCTTATAAAATTGTTGGTTCATGCTAACTAATGCTAAGAATATTAAATCTTATTATAAAGTGTTACCATTTTTTAATAAAGAAAGTTGCCCAGTGTAAAATTAATTTTAAAAGTTAAGGAATCTTACACTGGTTCAATCTAGGCTATACTGTATTGTATATGTTTGATTTATGTTAAAAGTGTTTGAGACAAGGCTTTTAATTGTGAGCCTTTTGTTTATCGGCCAAAATGTTCATATCTGTGCATCCCTAGCACTAGCACCACCAGTAGCCCTCTGGGGTTCTTCGGGTCAAATGTCCCGAAGCGTTTAAATAAAAAAATGTTAAAAATCGTAGCTTCATCGGAATGGTCCAGAACTTGGTGACTTTTTTGGTACTTGGTATATAAACACCTCAAAAAAATTGGGGACAGGATTTGAAAAGTCTAAGTGGTCGGAAAATAAAATAGTCACACTCAGGACCTTTGGGTCAAAAATGACCCGCATAGGAAATGAATGGGAAATTGGCAAAAATATGAAAACACAGAGTTTTTTTGTGCATACAATCTACAAATCAGTCACGATGCAGAAAAAATGGACTCAACAGTGAAGGGGTGAATTTCTTAAAACAATGGGTGACAAAATGCTTTCCATTTGTTCTCTTTATAATGCAATGTTCAGGTTTGACTGTATTATAAAGTAAAACTGCCACTTCAAATTACCTTTGAATTTTTTTTTTTACAAATAAAAAAAAAGACAAAAATAGTCTTTGAGAATCTGTTATTATATATTAAAATCAACAACCTGAAAAAAATGAAACAATATGTGAAAAAATCACTAGAGTGTTTCTACCATAGGTTTCTACAGAGAGCTGTAAATCCACTAGTGGTAAAAATGTGCTATTGCGTGATAAAAATGCTCAGTGTGTCCACCAGATGGCTCCGATCTCATTTCAAAAATTGCTTTCATGAGACCTAGACTTGACTCTAAAATGAAATACAGCTTAAATAAAAAACAAAATTAAATTATATATAAATTTTCTATTATATTCAATGGGAAAATATGGGTATTAATTATTGCATAAATATTAATTATAAATCATAAAATTATCTCAAAACACCAAAAAAGAAAAGAAAAAATATTATTGAACAAAAATATATTTCATTGATTTTACTCAAATAAAATGTATCTTAATGCCGCCCTCCGGGTCATTTTTGACCCGAAGGTCCTGAGTGTGAGTCTAAAATGAAGAACCCCAGAGGGGTAGCAGCACCAGCATGGATAAAGCGGGATTATGAGGAAATGCTAAATTTAATTAAAAAGGACATGGCACTGCAAAGGGGCAGAGGAGAGGAGAGCTCAAAAGAGAGGGGAGAGGATGGACAGGCTGTTTGCTCTTCTTGAGCGTATGGTGGAGAAACTAGTTTTTTTTTTTTTTTAAAGAGGAAACCAAGTTCTGTATCTAAGTTAAATTAAATGAGGTATTTTATTTATTTTTAAACAAGAAAACTAAGTTGTTTACAGTTTATTTAAATGAGATAATGTTATTTTTGCTCCATTTCTGTGCATTGCTTACTTTTTAACAGTTAACTTGTGTTAGGATATGAAATAAAAAGAAATAGGTTTGGACTTTTTTTTTAATGACAGGCAATTTGGAGAAAAAAATACAAATTGTCATAACATTTGAAAATGAAAATAAATAATTATATAGATAAATAAATTTTTAAAACTAATTACAACATAACTTATATATCATCTAACAACATAATTTAAATGAACAGTACATAAAACAAGAATTGAGCTGAGCAGGGAGACCCTGGTGGTGCTGCTGGACCTGGGTGGGCTCCACAATAGAGACCCTGATAAGGCCTCTCTGCCGGTGGGACATCATCTAGGATGGTCTCCAGAGTGTTTGACTGCATATTTCCACTGTCCACTGCGTTGTCTAACAACAGGTTTGCAGGGCTGACTCGACGGCTGCCATCTCACTGAGATCATTTCAAAAAGAGGGAAGAATAAAATAAATTAACTCGCATCCTCAAATCAAAGCGTTAAATATTTCATCTTGTAAACCCATTCTATGGACATTCATTTTTGGTCTTGGCCATTATAGCTTTAAAGTTCTCTGACTTGCCTGTTACAAGTAGTCGTGGTCGATGGGAACCCCCTCCAGGGCAGACACCTCTGCAGTCAGCTGGTCACGCCAGGGAGCACCGCTGACTGTCTCCAAAACATGCTCCCCCTCATCCTCTGCATCATCCTCCTCGTGCTCATCCTCCGTGGCCAAGATGTCACCAACCCCAAGAGAGATGTTGTGGAGGATGGCACAGGCTGTGATGACCTGCAATGAAAAAACAAAACCAAAAATGATATGTCTGGAAAAAAGAAGTTAATTATTTTGATGTTTTTTAGGTATGTTGCACCTCCAGCGCTTTCAGGAAGATGGCCCTGAACCGGATCTTCATCATCCCAAAAGCACGCTCTATAATGGAGCGTGCCCTGGAATGATGAAGATTAAAGCGCTGAGCTCCCACACCTCGTACTGGCCTCTTGTAGGGAGTGATGAGGGGGAGTGGGTGTTGGGACATGGGTACCCTCCGTCTGCGAGGATGAAGTGCCCTGGAGGATGGTACACTGACCTCCTGTACAGTGGGCTGTACCGGAGCACTCGTGCGTCATGCACTGACCCGGGCCAGCCCACGTAGGTGTCAATGAAGCGGCCCTGATGGTCACAAACAGCCTGCAGGATGATGGACGGGAACAGTTTCCTGTTCCTGTAGCACTGACCATCAGGGCCGCTTGGAGGCTTGATGCGGACATGGCAGCCGTCGATTGCTCCTGCAGCTTTCAAGAAAGCTCTGTGTCTGGCCAGCCCTGCAAACCCACGGCAAACTGCCTCCAGGTCGTATGGGGTGTTGGGGAAGTGAATGACTTGGTGACGAATGGCCACCACCTCCTCAGCGACTCGGTGGACAATGCGGTGGACAGTGGAACGAGGCATGTCAAACACCCTGGAGACAACCCTGTATGATGTGCCACACGCCAGCCAGAAAAGAAATACCAGGGAGGGTCTCTATTGTGGATGTTGGCGTTCAGTCCTCAACAGGTCCAGCAGAAATCTCAGGGCCTCCCTGCTCAGCCGAAAATCAGGTTGTGTGTCCATATCATTAAAAAACCTGTCCAGCACTGGCACGCTCCGGTTTATCCTGCAGTACAGGGGTCTGGTCTGATATAGGGAAACAAACAAAAGAGAAATTGTTTAGAGTTATGACAAAGTAATTGTTGGAAGATATATTCTGATACTTTAGTAAACTACTTTTAGTAAGTAATAATGGCACATTGGGGAAATATTACTAGTTATATTTAAAACCTTACTTATGTACAAGTGTTATCTTGCATACTTGTTCTTAATGTAATTAAAGGATTAGTTCACTTTAAAAAAAAAACGTTTGCTGATAAATTTCTTACCCCCATGTCATCCAAGATGTCCATGTCTTTCTTTCTTCAGTCGAAAAGAAATTAAGGTTTTTGATGAAAACATTCCAGGATTTTTCTCCAATGGACTTCAACAGCGGCCAATGAACGAACGACCAATGAATGAACTCGTTCATCAAAATGAACGAATCTTTTTTCGAGTCATTTCATTCATTCAACGAACGAAATGACTCGAAAAAAGTTTTGTTTATTTTGATGAACGAGTTCGAACAGGAGAGTCACGAATGCACATCACAGAACAGAGCAAGGCGAGCATTTGTGCTAATAAAACTTAAACTTTTTAATTTATTATTGAAATGACCAATCGTTTCGCTAGATAAGACCCTTATTCATCGTCTGGTATCATTTAAAGCCCTTTGAAGCTGCACTGAAACTGTCATTTGGACCATGAACCGTTTGTCCTAGAATGTTTTCATCAAAAACCTTAATTTCTTTTCGACTGAAGAAAGAAAGACATGGACATCTTGGATGACATGGGGTGAGTAAATTATCAGCAAAAGTTTTTTTAAAGTGAACTACTCCTTTAAGATATCAAGAGTAAAAGTAAAGTTATGTATTCTGCATAAAAAATCTTTCCTTATCAGGGTTTTTAGATTAATATTTAGGCATTAATATTACTGCTACGCAATGTGTATGTTGCATTTTAATTCTGAATATGTTGAAGGTTGTTATATTTAAAGTACTTTACTGTTGAGTAGTTTACTATACAACAATGCATCATATTGTAAAAGACCATGTTTTTGTAGTGTTGCTGTCCTGAGTGAGAGAAAAAAAAACACTCATTACTTCACATTTGTACGTGAATACTTAACAAATGTACGAGCTTACAGTCAACCACAGCTTATTTTGAAAATGAAACAAGCTCAATTTATTTTCACAATATTAAAGAATTGTTGCTAACTACAGATGCGTCTCATATCAAAGGCTGCATCCGAAGGTGAGCGTTGCATGATTGTTTAAAAAAAAAAGAGAGGTATATTTCACTTTATTTATTTATTGTTTTGTGTTTTATGCTTCAACTGCGTGATCACGCTAAATAAGATCACCATGATCAAGAGAATGAACTCCATAAAAATCGCATCTTTGTAAGGTAGCCTATAAGTGAACATTTGAACAGCTTTGTGTATTTTGTATTTTCTCAAGTATCATTAGAGATACCGGAGATACATCACCCGTGGCACAGGGGATGAAACATCCTCACCATTTCCTCCAGTAAAACAAAAGATAAAAATAAAAAAGATTGATTCTTGCTCCATTTTAACAAGAAATGCCATGTAGGATGCCAGCTTTATCACAGCATTGCTAGGCGACAACATAATAAATGGTGGCGCAATTACAAATCATACGAAGGCTAGACTCGGAGCGTCCTTCGAAGACTGGGTAGGCTGGGTCCTTCGAAGGACGCAGCCTTCACATTGGGACACAGCTCATGACTATAAAAAGCCATGATCAATGGACTGCAGATATTATGAATCGCCATGGCAACAGGACCCGACAAAAAGAGGTCTGCATATTTCTCCCCAGCAGAACTGCGTGTGCTTCTGCAAACATATGGTGAGTATGATCAAATGTTTAAACAGAGAGTTAGCTTGGGAGAAAATAGCTGCTTGAGTCAATGCGTAAGTTTAAATTTTAATAACTGTTATACAGTGTTGCGTGTAAGGCCCTGTCCACACGGACACGGGTATTTTTATAACCGTGACTTTTTCTACGCAGTTCGGCCGTTCGTCCACACGGAAACGCACTGAAACCGAACATTTTTGAAAACCCCTGTTGAGGGTGAGGATTTTCAGAAACGCCGGTTACGTGTTGTCGTGTAGACAGTGAAACTGGGGTTTTCGCCTTGCGACGTCAGAGTGTGCGCCGTTATCCGCTGTGTTTGACGTCAGATTTGCGCCTACCGGAACCGGTGATAACTTTTTGTTAGGCTTCTGATTGGCCAACGTGGCTTTACGGTTAGGGTTATATCGCCGCCTGCTGGCGTGGCATACTCTTGACAGCGTGTTTTTGCGTTTTCATGTAGACGGAGACCGAGCATGTGTGGACGGGATTTTTTTTTAAAACGCTGGAGGAAAAACTCCGGTTATAAAAATACCCGTGTCCGTGTGGACATGGCCTAAATTACTAAGTAATCTAATTACTGTAATTTAATTACTTTTCACTTCTAAAAGTAAGAGATTACTTTTAATTCTGTAATTTAATTAAAGTTTGCAATGGTATATTGTTTATTTGAAAGAATTAAGTGCTGTTTTGTGTCTATCATTGTATTGTTCAATTGGTTGAGGTTGATATGGGATTTAGAAAGTAATTAGTAATAAGTAATCCAATACTTATGGAGCGAATTATGTGCCGAAACCTCACACACACACAAAACGTGTTTTACTCACACCCAATGATTCACAAACAAACTCAATGTGGTTTGTAAATACAAAACATCACTCACAAACTAATGCATATTGTTCTGCAAATAAAAAATGTACCTATCAAACAAATACAGTATGTTTTACATATAGCCTACATATAAACGTATTTCTTCAATGACAAAAATATCCTTCAAGTACAAAACAAAATTCTACAAGTACGAAAAACTGTCACGTGACTTTTGGCACTATTTTTCCGCGTCCAGGCACGCAGGCAGATTTTCTCACAAATGCAGTTGAGCAACGATGCCGAGACCGTCCTTTTACGCTCACTTCAAGGAGCACTCCTAAGATGACTCAAAGCCTTTGATGGCAGCATTACAAGATTCACATTACCTCTGTGATTTATGAGCTCAATAAACACACGTTCCTGTAACATCCAGACAAGATTCACGTTGCCTCTGTGATTTATATGATCAATGCTACTCAATTTATCAACAGTACAAATGGACAAATAAAATATATCATTTATTTTTAGTTACTTTATAGATTTGTTTATTTACCGTACTTACAGAACATTTATCTAATGTAAACAGTGTTGACAACAGTGAATTCTCCTACACAATAGCACACATTCATCACTCAGATGTCCATTTCATGTTGTGATGTGCTCATCTGCAATACTTATAGAATATTTTCCTGTCAGATATAAATAGAAATTTAAAACAAGCGACTTTAAGATGTATATGGTATATGTAAATCCACTTTAGATACGTAATCCCGAACCGCGTTTACTCACATTTGAAAACACCCGGTCGCTGATCTCCGCGAATGTTCGAGAATCTGAGCGGAAGCAAAAGGTCATCCGGGAACTTCTCGCCTTCTCTTTTATGAATACTGATGTTTCGAATATACCACTCCTTTCACATACTGGCATATTCGAACGCACTATTAGTATACGCACGTCCATAGATTTGAGTCCACTGTCTTTAATTTAAGTAGATACTTTACCCTTTTAGGAGACACTCCTTTTTGTGAGTGTCAGGCCTTTAAAGTAACACTATGTAGTTTTTCAACCTTCATAATATATGTCCAAGACCCTTGTGATGGTACATCGACTTAAAATAAGTTAATTGACACGTCAGCCATAGCCTGACGGGGTCTGTATCACTTTTACTGGCACTATGTAACTTCGGGTTTCGGGTCGGCACCCGTGCACAAAAATAAACTACAAAATTCGACTGCTTTACGGCATACGTCACTTCCCCCACCAGTTCCTCCAATTCGGACGTGAGTGAACAGCCAGCGTGTGTTTTCGTTTGCTATTGCTTTTGTTATGGCTGAAGCGGTAAAAACAACTAAGACAAAGGTTTTGTCTGAGAAGACTCGGAAGAGGAAAAGGCTGAGTGATAAAGCAAGAGGCCGGACAAGAATCAATATTGGTCCAGTGTGCTTAAAGATGAACTAAGTAACTTTTTTACCTTAACCGAACAGCTTTGGAGTCATTGTAATGTTTATATTACTGATTTCGTGTTGAATGGTGGTCGTCGCCGGCGCCGTGTTCGAGGCGCACATACAATACAGACTGCCGACAGTTCAACAGGACGCGCACAGCTCTTAAAGGGGCCACACCTTATTTCCACTCGTTACAGCTTTCATACTGCTGTACAGGTACCGGTGTATATGGGGAGGGGATCAGGCCGTGAGTGCAGAGACATCTCTGCGTGCGTGATATTTACGACAGTACAAGTATCCCACAGCGACTGTAGGGGTCACTGTTTGACAAAAACGTAAATCCTGCATAGTGCTGCTTTAAGAGGCGAGACATTATCCCTTTTCCCACCAGCATTTTCTAAAAAGTTGCCAGTCAGCGCCAAGTCAACTTTCATGGCTCCCAGAATATTTTGTTGCATCAATATGTAAACAAACAATACATCAAACGAAAAAACTATGAAGAAGTTTGTAAACCAACACTTACCAATGTGGGTAAATTTCAAACATTTAGAACAATCTGAGAAAATTATGTTTTTGTCAAATACTTAATTTCATACAAATCTCATTAATATGGGGAAAAAGTTAGATACAACCAATGGAGTTTCTACACTGGCAGTTTAGTTCGGAATGGGGCAGGGATGCGCACCGAGGGACCGAACCCGAGACTGCCTGAAGGAGATGGTCTGAGTTCGGTTGCACTCGAACTGTGCCGCGATTCACGTGAATGTGAAAGCAACACGGAGTCAGGTCTGCACTTGTTCGGTAAGTAATGTAACCTGCGCATACTTTTTAGCCGATTATGATGTATTTAGTTAAATAAAACATGTAAGAGATGATAGTGTTGATGATTTACCTTGAATAAGAGCGAGAGCGAGCTTCCAGTGATAAAGTGACAACTCACGACATGTCATTAGTCTTATTTTTGGACCGTCCGGCCCACCATACAATCGCGCTCGGACTCGGCCCACAGCAAACATGTGTTTTAGGCATGTCACCTGTTTAGATGGTATCTGATATGGTCCACATTTAAAAGGTGAAGTGAACAATTACATTTGAGCAGAAAAATAGATTTTGGCTTTCATTCAGCCACACTAATGAACGTAGCATTCATTTTACAGAGATTTTCTGGTGCCATTTTAAATTGCTGAACCATATAAAAGTATTTACACAAAAAAACACAAATAGGGTCAAACATGACTTTTCAGGTGTATCTGTAAATGTGAATTTTTTTATTACACGGATCACAATTAAATTGCCTTATTCAGAGTGAGTGTGCAGAAGATTTTATTAGATTGCTCCTTTTTCTAAATCCATTGTCACACCGATGAGCACTGCTGTGTCTTTCCAGAATGCGTTTGCAAATGAAGTTTCAGGTCTCTATGATATGTGAAACACTCTTCACAGTGAAGACACTTGTAAGGCTTCTCTCCAGTGTGAAGTCTCATGTGAACCTCAAGGTTTCCTTTAAGTCTGAAACTCTTTCCACAGTGAGGGCAGGCGAACGGCTTCTCTCCAGTGTGAATTCTAACATGAGTCTTAAGATTTCCTTTTTGTGAGAAGCTCTTCCCACACAGTTTGCAGGTGTAAGGACTCTCTCCAGTGTGAAGCAGCATGTGGATATGAAGGGATTCTTTATAAGTAAAATTCATTCCGCACTGGCTGCAGGTGTAAGGCTTCTCTCCGGTGTGAATTCTCATATGAGTCTTAAGGCTTACTTTATGAATGAAACTCTTTCTACAGTGAGAGCACATAAAACGCTTCTCCCCAGTGTGACTTATCATGTGATATTTAAGATTTCCTTGTTGTGTGAAGCTTTTCCCACACAGTTTGCAGGTGAAAGGCTTCTCTCCAGTGTGAAGCAGCATGTGAGTCTTGAGACTTACTTTACGACAGAAACTCTTTACACACTGCTGGCATTTGAAAGGCCTCTCTCCAGTGTGAACTCTCATGTGAGTCTTAAGGTATTTATTGAATCGGAAACTCCTTTCACACTGCTGGCATTTGAAAGGCTTCTCTCCGGTGTAAAATATTACATGCCTTTTAAATCGCTTTATGTCCGGAAAACTCATTCCACACTGACATAAAAAACAGTCCTCTTTTGATTGAATTCTCCTATGGTGATTAAGGGTTTCTGTCTTTTGAGTTCTTTTTTTTGCTGAACTCTTTTCAGTCTGTGAACCACTAAAAGCTTTTTCTCCAGTTATGAAATCATGATCTTTCTTTTCCATTTCATTCAGTTCTTGACTCTCTTCTTTCAGCAGCATCAGGTCTAAGGTGAACAGAAACACATACTAGTTAACACCAGTGTAATGGCACAAAGCAACAGACATCAAAACATTTAGACATTGACATTTAAAGGTGCAGTCCGTAACTTTTGGCGCTTTAGCAGTTAATAAACAGAACTGCATGAGTCTTGCGGAAAGATCAGATCAGAGTAAATCGAGTGTCAGCGAGAAGCTCATTTGATTGGCTACATGATGGTGGTGGACCCGTCCTCCTCTTCACGCTTGCAAAACTCAGTGAGTGAGAGAATCGTGACAAAACTGGAAGCGCAGGTAAAAGAAAGACGCAACTGTACAAATCGGGTTATTTCAGGAACTTTTTTACCCCATGCACACAGAAAGTCATTTAGACATTTGCAACAGTTTATTAGGGCCCAAGCCCAAAGGGCGAAGGCCCTATTGTTTTCCTAAGGATTATTTATTATTATTATTATTATTATTAAAGGGCCCAAGCCCAAAGGGCGAAGGCCCTATTGTTTTCCTTAGGATTATTTATTATTATTCTTATTCTTATTCTTATTATTTTTTTCCTACCTTTTGGACACTTTTGGAGGCCTTAACATGCTCAAAAACTCCTGAAACTTTGCACACATGTCAGAACCCGCGGCCATCAGGGCCGGGCTGAAGATGGTACCCGGGCGTGGCAGGGGGGCTCGACAGCGCCCCCTGGAACGGGGTCTGAAAACATGGTCCATAAATCAAACACGCTTGCATGTAATATGAAACTCGGTACACATGTAGATCTCATCGTTTCATATATACTTCGCACTCTAACTTTTTACCCCAGCCCAACAGGAAGTCGGCTATTAAGGGTTGTTTGGAAAACGCATGCAATGGAATGTGAAACACTCCTCCTAGAGAATTCAAACACACGGCACGAAACTCGGTGTGCATGAATTCAAGACACTGAGGATGAAAAATTGCCAGGGGATTTTTGATATCTCGAACGGTTTGGCCGTGGCGAGGAAACGAAACTATGGCGAGAAACGTGAAACAGGAAGTTTGTTATAACTACTGCATACATTAACTGATCTTGATGAAACTTCAGCAGTGTGTTCGTTGTAAGAGCCCGATCACATGGATGTGACTATTGTGAGTCAAAGTTATAGCGCCACCAACTGGCAGCAGGAAGTGTGTCACTTCCAAAATGCTTTTAAATCACCCTCTTATTTTTACCCGATTTGCTTCAAACTTCATGTGCATAATGTAGACACATGCCAGATGTAGACCTGTGAAAGGATTATTGATATCTTAGACACTGTTGCCATGGCAATGCATCAAACATTAATATTCCTTTTTTTAAGCTTTTTCATGCTTTTTTATGCTTTCGGGCACTTTTGGGGTTCTTAACGTGCTCGAAAACTCTTGAAACTTTGCACACAGGACAAAACCCGCGGCCATCAGGGCCGGGCTGAAGCTGGTACCCGGGCGTGGCAGGGGGGCTCGACAGCGCCCCCTGGAACGGGATCCGAAAACTTGGTCCATAAATCAAACAGGCTTTACCCGATTTGCTTCAAACTTGATGTGTATAATGTAGACACACGCCAGATGTAGACCTGTGAAAGGATTGTTGATATCTTAGATGCTGTTGCCGTGACAACGCATCAAACTTTAATATTCTTTTTGGATACTTTTGAGATTCTTAGCGCACTTTTGGGGCCCTTAACATGCTCAAAAACTCTTGAAACTTTGCACACGGGTCAGAAACCGCGGCCATCAGGGCCGGGCTGAAGCTGGTACCCGGGCGTGGCAGGGGGGCTCGACAGCGCCCCCTGGAACGGGGTCTGAAAACTTGGTCCATAAATCAAACACGCTTGCATGTAATAATATGAAACTCGCTACACATATAGATCTCATCGGTTCATATATCCTTTGTACTTTTACTTTTTACCCCAGCCCAACAGGAAGTCGGCTATTATCGTTTGTTTGGAAGCGTATGCCCCTGGAATTCGATATACTAATCCTAGAGAATTCAACCAATCGCCACGAAACTCGGTGTGCACGAAGTCAAGACATTGAGGATGAAAAATTGCCAGGGGATTTTTGATATCTCGAACGGTTTGGCCGTGGCGAGGAAACGAATTTATGGCGAATAATGAAAACAGGAAGTGTGTTATAACTTCAGCATACATTAACTGATCTTGATGAAACTTCAGCAGTGTGTTCGCTGTAAGAGCCCGATCACATGGATGCGACTATTGTGAGTCAAAGTTATAGCGCCACCAACTGGCAGCAGGAAGTGTGTCACTTCCTAAATGCTTTGAAATCACCCTCTTATTTTTACCCGATTTGCTTCAAACTTTATGTGTATAATGTAAACACACGGCAGATGTAGACCTGAGAAAGGATTATTGATATCTTAGATACTGTTGCCGTGACAACGCATCAAACTTTAATATTATTTTTGGATGCTTTTGAGACTCTCAGCGCACTTTTGGGGCCCTTAACGTGCTCAAAAACTCTTGAAACTTTGCACACGGGTCAGAACACGTGGCCATCAGGGCCGGGCTGAAGCTGGTATCCGGGCGTGGCAGGGGGGCTCGACAGCGCCCCCTGGAACGGGGTCCAAAATATTGGTCCATAAATCAAACACGCTTGCATGTAATAATATGAAACTCGCTACACATATAGATCTCATCGGTTCATATATCCTTTGTACTTTTACTTTTTACCCCAGCCCAACAGGAAGTCGGCTATTATCGTTTGTTTGGAAGCGTATGCCCCTGGAATTCGATATACTAATCCTAGAGAATTCAACCAATCACCACGAAACTCGGTGTGCACGAAGTCAAGACATTGAGGATGAAAAATTGCCAGGGGATTTTTGATATCTCGAACGGTTTGGCCGTGGCGAGGAAACGAATTTATGGCGAATAATGAAAACAGGAAGTGTGTTATAACTTCTGCATACATTAACTGATCTTGATGAAACTTCAGCAGTGTGTTCGCTGTAAGAGCCCGATCACATGGATGCGACTATTGTGAGTCAAAGTTATAGCGCCACCAACTGGCAGCAGGAAGTGTGTCACTTCCTAAATGCTTTGAAATCACCCTCTTATTTTTACCCAATTTGCTTCAAACTTTATGTGTATAATGTAAACACACGGCAGATGTAGACCTGTGAAAGGATTATTGATATCTTAGATACTGTTGCCGTGGCAACACATCAAACTTTACCATTCTTTTAGAATCTCTTCGGGTGAAACTCAAAATCATAAATAGGGCTATACTGCCCTCTTGTGTCAAATTGTGTCCTATTGTTCTCTTGATTTTAAAGCTTATTTGCCCTTTCTAGTCATCCCCAATTTTGGCTAGTGATGCATTCCTGACATATCCAAAATAAAAAGGTTTCTGCTCATAAGTCATTCTGAATAGACACATAATAACACATACATATTTAGAAAGCCAACCCTTGAGAGTCCAATTCAAGGCTCAAAATAAAACAGACTGTCATAAATATTGATTATTGATCAAATTTAGGAATTTAAAATGAAAGATGAAGCATAGGCTACTGTTACCCTAGGTAGGGCTGATCAAATTAAATCATTTACACTGAAAAATTACAATTGCATAAAATAATGTTATGAAATTGATTTAAATGTACAAATAAGAAACAGTGGAAAGAAGTATACTAGGCTACTTATAAACATAACACTAAACTGCCAATAGGTGGCGGCAGGCGGCCGTATTAATGAGTGAGTCATTTATTCATTCATTCAAACGATTCGTTTAAACGGTTGATTCATTCAAGAATGAGACAGATGTTTAAGAATGGGTCATTGAATCTTTGACTCAACTGAACCGATTCGAGTCAAAATGCTGAATCATTCAGTAATGAAAACAATGAGTGTTCCTGCGAGATGTGCCGTGGTTCTGCTGTGATTTTTGTTTGGAACTATTTTCGCTGCTGGAACAGAAGAAAAACAGCCAATATTACATCTAAAATGTAAGTGACTAAATTGTAACTGTTTATTGAACTGTTGTAGGAAATTAATGTCACATTTTGATATGGTATTCAGGAAAAATAATTGAGGCTGCTTAACACATATGTTAAAATATAGAAACTCCACATTTAGATTTTTAGAGGCAGTTACAGTATGTTGTTAACTGAGTGTGTGTGTGTGTGTGTGTGTGTGTGTGTGTGTGTGTGCTGCGCTCATATAGATTTCTCCTCGAGTGGCTGCGCGAGCGTCAACAGCGCAACCTATTTATTATCCACAATCGATCGCAACAACATACAATAAATGTAATAAAATCAGAATCATTCTCTCGGTTTAGTGATTCCCTAGTTATGTATTTTGTTTGTTATTGATGCTCTAATCAGGCTACTTGACTTGTACGTTCGGGCAAGTAAAATTCTCTTTTACTTATCCTTCAAAAATCCATTTGTGCCGGACAAGCGGACAAGTTAGACAGGCTCTGGAGATACGAAACGCGGCAGGTTAACGTGGAGTGTTTTGGATTGCATAAAATAATAAAAGAAACGAACAAATACATGGCGAAAGAAGTGGAGCAGAAGAGGAGATTGGGGATGATTTTTAATGAAACTAGGGAGGCGGATGGAGGTTAGGCTACTCTTTAACGTATCATGTGGTGTGTGCGTGCATGAATGCATACACTTGTATGTGTGTGTATATGAATAAAAGTGTCCTAAATGACAAAAAAACAAAAAAGACTTTTATATGTATTATAGTTCAGTTTGACGAACGAGACGATGAACGATGTAGCTGCCTCGTTTGTTTTGCTGGAGGACAACAGGCATCTTGCATCGTGTGCTATCTTTTTTTTTTTTTACAAAATATGCATAGGCTACAACCCATATATTTTAAATGTATTGTTTGCTTTAATTTACGATTGTATGTTTGGTAATTGAACCTACATGAATTTTAAATTAATGTGCTATATTTCAGATCAATATGTTTGTTTCCCTTCATTTTAATCAACACTAACTTTATTCTCATCTGAATTATAAATAACTTATTTCTGTATAAAATAAAAAATCCAGAATAATCCAGACCAACCAGAGTGCACTATTTCTACAACATCATCAGAAGTGGAACTACCAGAGCCGTTGGCCAGATAGCGAGCAGATATTTTGATATTTTGTGTCACGTCATGCACAATAACCCTAAAGGCACCAAGGTGGCGGTGCCACTGGCTTATATATATATATATATATATATATATATATATATATATATATATATATAGCTGCGAGCAGCGATGAAGGGCCAAAGCCGGCGGTACCGCCACCCTGGTGCACCAGGGTTGCGGTGCCACCGGCTTGGGCCCGTAATCGCTGCTCGCAGCTATATTTTTATTTATTTTTTTCACAAAATTTGATTTAATGCAATTAATCTGTTTTGCAGTTCCTGCCTCTGTTGTTTTCGGTTGCAAATTATAAATCACACACAGGCCTCATTTGTGCGCAAAAAACGTGCCAAAAGTGTAAGTGCAAAAAAACGAAAGTCTGAAGAATACAGATCTTATTTATTTTGCGTTAGCATGAAGCTGTAGCTTCAAAATACATGAATTACACTTACGAATAACAGTTAAATGCTGCAAATGTTTTTTCTTACACTTAAAGAGCGATTTACAAATCTTCTTTTGTAAGCGTAAAATAAATTTGCATGCACAATCTTATATACTCTTTCACAAATCTTACCCTGCGCATGCGATTCCTTATGTCATAATTTTACCTTCATAGAGATCACCTAAAATTCACCCAAAGATCTATATGGTTTAATGTTAGGGGTGAAACGATACACAAAACTGACGGTTCGGTTTTCCCGCGGTTTTGACGTCTCTGTTCGGTTCGGTTTAGAAAGCTAAAATTGCTTTTTTGTTTTGTTTTTTGTAATCATTTAATCTCTCTCTCAATCCAGGCACGGCGTTATGGGTAAAAATGTTTTGTCAAGAATTATTAAAAAAATCACCAATAAGCTCATAATTTGTGCTAAAATAGTCTAAATGTTTAGTTTTAAAAACAATTTAAAAAAGCTGGTTATGTCTATTTTGATGTTTCTGCCATGGTTTCTGCGCAAGTTCAGCAGTGTTCGGGTTTGTTCCGATCAGAGCATGTGAGTGGAGAGCGCATTTCTGAATATTCCGCTCTCACTCATTACGCAGGGTCGCTCGCTCAACCCAGATTGGCCTGCTGGTTCGAACTTCGAAGATAGACTATTTTTCCCCCCTAGTCGACTAGTTATTCATTTAAGCCATTAGTGGGCAAATTGCACCTTTATATTAATTTAATTAGGCTGCTTAAATAGGGCCGGCTTTAGCGGAAGCTTGTTTACGCCATAGAATAAAACATGTTAAAAGATAGCCTAATTGCGTCTTTTTATCTCACAATTGCGAGTTTACATCTCACAATTCTGACTTTATTTCTCAGAATTGCGAGATATAAAATCACAATTTCGTGAAATAAAGTCGCAATTGCTTCTTTTTTTATTTATTTATTTTACCCCAGAATAGTTTATATCTCACAATTCAATTCTGACTTTATAACAAGCAATTGCGACTTTATATCATGCAATTCTGCCGTTATAGCCTATATCCCAATTGCGTATTATAAAGTCAGAATTGCGAGATATAAACATGCAATTCTGTGAAAGAAAAGTCCGAATTTCAAGCTATATTTCTCGAACTTTATATCATGCAATTTTGACTTAGGCCTACCGGTAATAACAGTTGTGACTTTAGGCCTATATCACGCACTTCTGACTTTATAGCTAACCTGCAATTGCCACTTTATATCACATAATTCTGAAATAAAAAGTCAGAATTGTGAGATTAAAAAAAATCACAATTACATTTTTTATTTTTCACTCTGTGGCAGAAACATGCTCCAGTTGTCGTGCAATGAAAGTGATTGTGCCGGCGCCTTATTACATTGTCTACTATATATTTGCTTCCTATTTATTAAATACAGGCAATTGGTTGATAAAATATCGATCAAAATTAAGATACAATTTATACTAAACGAAAATCTTAAAAAATATAAATAAATTTAAAAAAAAAGTCTTTCTACAAAACAAAACTCAAGTGGTCAAAATAATGTTTTACCCACTCCATGTCTCCAGAAATATTGCAGCTTCAGCGCTTATCATAGCTTGTGAAAGTGTGAAAATAATTTCCAGTAAAGGACAATGTTGCCACAGTCGATGTATACCTTAAACGCGCACGTACAGTCTCTGAGTCATCGCTGCAACCAGGAGATGAAGTAGAGCTGAGATCCACATCACCACATCTTCGTCTCTGCCACCCGCTATGGTGCGACTATCGCAGCTAGCGCGACCAGCGCCGTTGCTAGGAGGGCGCCAGTGCCTCTGCCTATCCCACGAGTCCTAATAAATGCAATTTCAACTATTTCTGAAGTGCTTCTTTTATAAAGAACACCGCTTTTTCTTTTATCGGGAAACGCAGCCAGGTATGATGATGCGCAGCCTAATGGAGATTCCAAAGCCTCTTCTTAGGTCAGAACCAAGGAGAGCGATCGCGGATAGGTCCGTCCTGACTCCATATGCACCGAAACTTTTTAACAATGCAACAAAATATTTAAAGAGCATCAAGCTATTAAAATCTATGTATAGCCTACGTACAGATATATTAATCAGTCATTTTTATTAGGTTAAACAGTGATGGATAACGTTTTTAATTTAAGGCCCACCCACAATTGGTCTGGCCCATCCAAACCTGGAATCCTGGCGCCGTGCCTGTCTCAATCTCTCTCTCTCTCTCTCTCTCTCTCTCTCTCTCTCTCTCTCTCTCTCTCTCTCTCTCTCTCTCTTCGGTATCTGACACAAAGCGTATTTGAGTAGCGCAAGGGTTTTCAGTGCATTCACTAATTTCAATATGAGGTGAGACGTAGCTATTAAAGGATAAGCCATACCCGTCAACATTTGGTTTACAAAATCCGGGAGATATAAATTAGCAAATTCGTTACAAATTTGCAACTTGTAACGAGTGGAAATAAGGTGCGGCCCCTTTAAGAGCTGTGCGCTCCTTGTTGAATTGTCGGCAGTATTGTATTGTATGTGCCGTGTGCCTCGAAGACCCCTTTTACTGTCTATGCGAACACCCCGTATATGCGGGTAATTTCTGTTTGATGCTAATTTTTATCTTATTTTGTTTATTAAGTAACGAGTACACGAGTTCGATTTGGGAATAAAGTGCGAGTTGTGAGATGCCAATCGCCTCCGTGAGTCTGTCTGGCCTCTGCATGCAATAACTTCTGTTGTGTGCTATCCCTATTCTTCCTGAAGCAACGCGTTAACTGTACTTCAGTTTCTTTGCGGGGACACCGCCTTCACCTGCCACCATGTCTATCGGCTCACTTTCGGTTTAAACTTTCCGCGACTGTGCAACTGGAGTATAGGTTGCCAGGTTGAGGTGACAGACGGGTTGAAATTGTAAATGGTCTGTGGATTGTGTGAATATAATGCATTTAATCAAATCTGGCAACTGGTCAACATTAGACGGTCCGATTATTCATAAAGGAGTTTGGGCCCATGCAAAATACGGGAGTTTCCCGGGAAAAATAACAAACCGGGAGGGGTCCGGGAGATAGGGCTAAAAAACGGGAGAAACCCGGGAAAAACGGGAGTGTTGACAGGTATGGGATAAGCTCCCAGCACGTCGCCCACACATCGCACCAGAACCGTTTTCGGAACCGAAACTTAGGAATTTTTCACGGTTCCGGTATTTTTCAAAAACACTGTTCGGTTCTGGATAAGAACCGGTTTTCGGTTCCCAACCCTTCTCTTCAGAGACCAGAAATAATATTATTCAATTTATATTCTTTTAATATAATATAATTGTATTATAACTCACATTATAATATACATTATATTGTAATCGCCAAGCAGGGCATTAATTGGAGATGTGTGACATTAATCCTCACAATTCGATTTCATTGGGGATGAGACTGCGTACAGGGACGAGGTTGGCAGGTTGGTGCTCTGAACACAACCTGCTGCTCAACTCCAGCAAAACTAAGGAGATGTTCATAGACTTCAGGATACACAAGGGGGAACCAGTCCCACTGAGGATCAACAGGGGACTGTGTTCACCGGATGTCCTCCTACAAATTCCTTGGGACATATATAGCCGACGACCTCTCCTGGACTGCCAACACATCTGCGGTGGTAAAAAAGGCCAGACAGAGACTTCACATTCTAAGGATACTTAGAAGGAACCATCTGGAAGAGAAACTGTTAGTGGCCTTTTACCGCAGCACTATTGAGAGTGTCCTGACGAAGGCATTATGGTCTGGTATGCTAACTGTAAATTGGCAGACAGAAAGAACGGGATACATCTATATATTTTTACATTAAGCACCAACACTTCAAAAGAACTATATTTTTCCTCCCCCTTTCGGACGAGGCTCATGTTTATAACAGTAATCTTGTGAGGTTGACTAATTTAAAGTAATGTAACCGTTTGGTTTTAGCCAGGTTTGTCAAACACCGCACATCTAGGTTATAATCTGAAATCATAGCATTAACTATGAGCGCTTTTGAAGTAAGGGATCGAATATTCAGCAACCCAAGCTTTATCGTTTGCTCTGTATTATATGTATTATATGTGTGATCTGTATTATATCTGTTTTTTATTTGTTGAACATCAATGAAATGTTTAACCTTAGATGGGTTTGGACGTTTTTTGGATTTCCAAATTCGGGGATGTAATGATATCTAGGTGAAAGAGGCTCAATGTGATGGGATTTATCTGACCTTGGTGACGCGAGGCCGCTAGCAGACGGTCAGTTTAGCCAGTTTGTCTGCTTCCTGACCTGAGCCCCAGGTTGTCATGTTTCATCTCTAAGACTATGAGCCAAATTACTAGAGAAAAGAGCAGCACCATCCCAGGAGGGATGAATACCATCTCTTTTCAACAGGTCAGGTCTGCCCCAAAAACTTTTCCAATAGTCTATGAATTCTATATTATTTTGCGGACACCACTTAGACAGCCAGCCATTGAGTGAACACAATCTACAAACTGTCATCACTCCTTCGAACAGGAAGAGGGCCAGAGCAAATTACAGTGCCTGACATCGTACTTGCGAGTTCAAACACCTCTTTAATATTAATTTTGGTGATCTCCGACTGGCGGAGCCGAAAATCATTAGTGCCGTCGTGAATAATAATCTTAGCCATCGCTTTTAAATTTGCTTTGATGTCAGGCGCTCTGGCTCCCGGTAAACATGTGACTATGGTGGCTGGTGTCTCTATTTTCACTTTCCGAGTGATCGAATCACCGATTACCAGGGCACATTTAACAGAATTCTCAGTGGGTGTCTCACTAAGCGGGGCAAATCGATTTGTTATCGTAATCGGAACGGAAGAGTGTTTTTTTGATCCGCGACTAGAGCAATCCCCCACTGTCACCCATTTGCTTGCTGCACAGGCAATAATTCATCCAGAACAGAATCATGTATGCATTTGTAAATGCATAAAAATGTATCTAAACAGTTTAGATATTTCAGCTAAATAGGAGTAATTGCCTGATACAGCAAAAATCTAAAAAGACATTCTTAATTCACAATGAATTTCACAAAATTATGAACTATTCCGCATACACGTGTTAGGTCCATCCGTTAATTCAGAAAAAAAATAGGTAGGAAGATAGGTAGTTAAAGATTAAATGGCATGTCAGCAGCTAAGGCTATTCTCATGGCAAGTGCTGGGTTAAACAAAGTTAATTTTAAAATAATTACATTGTTAACACAAATATCAATAATTTTATTGTTTTGTTTCAATGATAAAAATGAAAAATTCAAGAACTTTTTTGGTTAGATTTTATTACACAGGTCCTTAAATGGAGCTTACGAAGTAAAACCATCGCCTGCTTGAATTGAAAGCTAACAAAATATGGTTAAGAAAAACGGTCAATCAGCAGTATCGCCTGTTAGATCGGAGTATGGCCTAATAGATCAATGTGATTCGAAATCCAGAAAAAGATGAAACTTGACTCAAGGTCTACTAAAGTAAAAATGCAATGTACTATAGGATGATTCGGTCAAGAGCAGGTAAATCATGCAGGTAAGAAAAATTAATTAGAAGAATTAAAAAAACAGGTGGAGGTCGTGATGATTACGACCAGAAAGGGGAATGTGATGGATTTTTTTTTATTAATCATAGCTAACATTTATTTCTCTTGCAGGAACAACATTCATATGCTTTTGAAATCTTAAAAGTTTCCAAACCCTTTGGTCGAAAACTCGTGACTTTGAGTGTGTGAGTGTAAAAATAATAAATATGGGAAATGAAACTAGACGGATGTCTAGGTTTGAAACGTTGCACGTTGGCTTGATGAATCTCTGGCTAGATGCTCATCTGCGGTGATGCTGCAGTAGCGTCATCATATCTGACTATAACATGACATACAGCCTATAACACGCCTCACACGTTAATTTTTTTGCGTTTTTGGGAGGAGTAAAATTTACACATGTGGTTTCAACAAACAGATGCATTTACACTTGTCCAGTTTGGTCTGGAATGCGGCCCAGACCTCCTCCTGAAGTGGTTTGAGCGATCGGATTCAAACCCTTCTCGAATGTGTTTCGGAGGGCATTTACACCTGGTCTTTTCACGATCGGATAGCTATCCGATCTGAGAAACGCATTAAGTGGCCAGGTGTAAACAGCCCCTACGGCGAAACCTCTACCTGTGAGTTGCAGGGGAAAGTGCAAATTGCCTTCTAAAGGTTACACGGTTGTTCATGGGCCTTGTTTTCTTGTTGTACCAGTCCAATATGACAGTCAGTTAAAATAAACTTTGTGTTGCAAGAAAACTTGTTTTATTTGTTATGAATCTATTTTGATGCATTTTCTCATAACTTTTGTAATTTTACATACGTTTACAAATATCGAAATGAATATCGATATTGCAATATTCATTATCGATATCGCAATATCCGTTTTTTTCAGACGAGACCCAGAGAAACTTAACGTCGACTGTAGACGGGGGACGTCGGTTGTAGACGAGACCCAGAGAAACTAACGTCGACTGTAGACGGGGGGGACGTCGATTGTAGACGAGACCCAGAGAAACTAACGGTGACTAGACGGGGTAGAAAAAAAATCTACCACACCTACACAACCGTTCAAAAGTTCTAGATCTGTACGTTTTATTAAAAGTCTCTTCTGCTCACCAAGGCTGCATTTATTTGATCCAAAATAAAGCAAAAAACTGTTCATTTTTACAATTTAAAATAAATATTTTCTATTTAAATATATTTTCAAATGCAATTTATTTCTGTGATTAAAATTACTCAAGTCTACAGTGTCACATGATCCTTCAGAAATCATTCTATTTTTTTTTTTTTTTTTTTACTTACGAGAAGTTTCCGTGGGTGTCTGGATTGTGCTGGAGGCTGGTCGCTTCGTTCTGTCCATTTGAAACACTACTGCTAGCAATTGCCGATGCTTACTAATGGCTGCCGGATGTAAGCCCAAGTAGACGAGAACGCACGTGACGTCACATTTTGCGAATTTTCGCGCCAATTCGGACCCGACTCCTCCACACACAATTGAGCCTACAGGCTGATAGAGGCGACCGTGGTGGACAGACAAAGTGTCATTCTTTCTATTACATTATGGTTGGCTCATAAATGTTAAATGAAAACTCTATCTTAAAGATTTTTTAAAGTAAAAAGCTACACATAGCCCCTTTAATTTCTCAGAAAATATTCAGCTTTGAGAATGAAAACAAACCTTTTTGTTCCTCAGTTTCTTCATGTTTCACTCTGAATGTTTCTTCAATCTTCATTTCTTCACTCTCCTCTTTAATAAATGCCATCTTTATAGTGGGTCACGTGAATCTCAGTCACTTCATCAGGGGGGTTTCTGTGTGTTAAGACAATATTGCCATGATTAAGATGAGAAAAGGCTAATGAACAGAAAAAAATAAAGCCAAACTAAATCTCTGGGTGCGTTTCAACCAGCTCCCTAGTTTAAACAACTACCACAGCTCCCTAATTACTATGAATAAAACAAACAAAAAAAACATGGTTATTGTAGTTAAACCATGGTAATCACATATTAACCATGGTTTTGCTACACTGTAAGTTTGGTAACACTTTATTTGAAGGGGTGTGCATAAGACTGACATGACACTGTCATAAACATGACATAACACCTGTCATGAACATGAAGGAGTCTTTATGAATGTTTATGACTGTTGTCATTAAGTGTCATTCGGTAAATTATGACACTTTTAATGCAAAGTTGACATTGTTTAAAATGTCTTTGTTATGACAACTTGACATTAACAAAGACAAAAAATGTCTTTGTTATGACAACTTGACATTACCCAAGACAAAAATGTCTTGATTATGACAACTTGACATTAACAAAGACGGAAATGTCTTTGTTATGACAACTTAATATTAACCAAGAAATCATAACCTGTCAACCTGTCACAAATATGTCATAACAGGTCTAATTATCAAACTTCAAGCATTTTGCAGTGTAATAACCCTTAATGACATCTTTATAACTAGTACAATGTGTTCCACTTTACTTGAGGACAAGTAAAATATTCATGACACAGTTATAATGGTGTCATGACGGCCAAAGTTGTCACAGGTTGACAGGTTATGATTTCTCGGTTAATGTCAAGTTGTCATAACAAAGACATTTCCGTCTTTGTTAATTTCAAGTTGTCATAATCAAGACATTTTTGTCTTGGGTAATGTCAAGTTGTCATAACAAAGACATTTTAAACAATGTCAACTTTGCATTGAAAGTGTCATAATTTACCGAATGACACTTAATGACAACAGTCATAAACATTCATAAAGACTCCTTCATGTTCATGACAGGTGTTATGTCATGTTTATGACAGTGTCATGTCAGTCTTATGCACACCCCTTCAAATAAAGTGTTACCGTAAGTTTGAACATGGTATTTGTAGTAAAACTGTGGTTATGCAAATGGTAATCAATCCAAAAATCAATCAATCCAAAAAAAACATGGTTACTACACTTTTACTGTAATAAAACCATGGCAATTTCCGGAGTAAAAATAACATAAATTACTGTTCATTTTATTAGTTTAAAGTTGGTATTTAATGATTTGTATATTTTATTTAATAGACTCCATTTATAAGAAACATTTACAGCTGGTTTGTAAAAGTTTTAATTAATTGCACTTGTTTGTGTTCTCGTTGCATTTACCCTGTTTTGACCAGCATGTCTCAACCAGTAGCGATTCAAATCACTGAATCATTACGTGAATCATTTGATTCAATTGACTCGGAGTATCAAAAACCTCATCATAACTTTCTCTAGTGACCAAATTCGTGTTCACTATAAACTGATTCACGATATAAAACGCAAAATGAGACGCACATTTTCTGTTACTCATGTGTGTATGCGCTTTACTCACAGAAAATAACGTTGAACTTTCATTAATGATAGATAGACTAAAGCAATACAATTGTGCATTTAACGCAGACTAATTCATTTAAGATCGCCTCTAATAATGATAAAATCGACTGAATAATTTGCATCTTTTCAAATACGTTAAATGTTTCAAAACACAAACCTTTCTTCAGCCGAATCACAGCAGACAGGGGGTCGCGGCGCAGACTTATGACGTCACATCGTCAGACTAAAATAAAAGTCCCGTTCACAAGCTGCTATCTAAAGTCACAATAGTACATATAAATTTAAATGCAAAACACACACATGATAAAACATTCAGAAATAAATAAGGTATTCATATTTTAATCTTTGGAGAAATGCATGTTGTGTAATGATGTGCTGAAAGAGTTTGTAGCACATCTTGTGAGATTCTGTGCTGTGGGTGTAGAAACAATTTATACCAGGGTTTGGTAACTTATTTTTCATTCACAAGACATTTTTAAATTGACGTTTGGATGTACTTTTCTAATGGGCAATAGCAAAAACTATAATTATTATACAATAATCAATGTTTGTCAATAAAATCAAACCTTTATTTGGGCCACAGACAAACACAGAAACAATAGGTAAATTGTTGCAATATGTTTGATCAATTGTGCAAAATGAATTGTGTTTATCCTATTTGATTATTTTTCTTGGCTTTGTAAATTAGTCGTATAAAAGTAGTTGATGACCAGGATGAGGAGCAGAGAGACGAGAGGATGAACTGGTGGAGTTAATCAGAAAAGAAGACATGTGGTTTCAGAGAGAGACTGAGAAGAAGAGGAGAGAAGATGGACAGACTCTTCTCTCTACTTGAGAGATTGATTAAAAAAATTAACAGAGCAATTCCAAGAGGGACCATCGCTGCTCTGGCTCCATATATATTTTTATATATTAAATGAAAGAAAATAAAATGCATTGTTTTATTTACAGTGGTTTTTAAAACTATTTACAACATAAAAAAATTATATTTTGCACAATAGATAGTGTCCTCCATAATTTATACGCTGTTGTTCGTGGGTATAACGTGAACAAAACACGACAGTTACAATATCATGATTATGTTTAAATAAGACATCTATTATACACAAATTACATTTATTTTCATATTGAATATCACAACATACATTTATCATTCAGTATAGCACTTTCAAATATGACAACTTATACTAAATTACAGTTTTTCTCGATTGCTTAAACACGTTTCTTGAAACTATGCCTCGTATTCTCAAAACAGTAAACACAAATCCATAACGTCTCACCCAGTTTCCCAAACAACCTATTTTCAGGTCAAAATGAAGCTCTACACTCAAAACCATTCACTCTTGCTGAAAAACCAAACTTTGCCCTCAGACAGGACACACAAGCCCTCAAAATAACACACACTGCAACATAGTCTAACACACTGGTGCAACAAATTCAAAACAACATTTCCAAAACTGGTAAGTTATGTTACTTGTGGTTCCCCTCCTCACAAACCTTTTCACATGATGAACAAAAGACACAACCAATGGATACATTGGCACATTTTTATTCATTCATGTACTACACAGTACAACACAAAAAAAAAGAAGAAAAAAAAAAAAGAAAAAAGAAAAAAAAAAGAAGATTATTCCGCCTCAGCCTCCTGTCTTTGGTCTGGGTCAGGCCAGAGAATCTCATCCACATCACAGGCTATATTAGCCCTAGCCAGGCAGCGGGGGTAAAATCCTCTTGCATGCCTGATCCACCCCTGGCACGCATCTACTGATACATCTAGGCAGGCTTCTTCCATGGCCTGGAGGAGGTGAACACGCATATAAGGTTCTCAATCATACACTTTCCACCGCCATTCCGAAAAAAAACTCCTCTATTGGGTTTAGAAAGGGAGAGTATGCAGGCAGAAAGATGTTTGAAAATCTCGGGTTATTGGTAAACCAGTCTCGAACCAGAGCAGCACGATGGAAGCTGACGTTATCCCAAACAACAACGTAGTGAGGGTGCTCTGGTTGTGCTGGTTCCCTGTGGTCCAACTGTAACATATGCTCTCTTAGACCGTCAAGGAAAGCAAGGAGGAGCATAGTGTTATAGGGTCCTAAAATGGCATGGCGGTGGAGTACCCCTTGTTGGCTGATGGCTGCGCACATAGTGACATTCCCTCCGCGCTGACCAGGGACATTTACAATAGCCCGATGGCCAATTATGTTCCTCCCCCTTCTCCTTCTTTTGGTCAGGTTAAAACCAGCCTCATCCACAAAGATAATTTCATGGGGAACAGGCCAGCCTTCAATCTCAAAGATTCTCTGCAAAACACATGAAACACAGTAGAGTAAATCACTATGCTGAAGCACAGTTCAAGAGGGCACAAATGGCAGCATAAACTGCTATACTCTGATGGTACACAATACTTCATGCGATATCAAAATTCATACCTGAACATATTCCACTCGTTGGTCTTTCACTCTTTCAGAGTTTCGTTTAAAAGGGACACGGTATACCTGTTTCATCCGGAACTGGTGCTTTCGGAGGATGCGGTCAATTGTGGAGAGGCTGATGGCATTTATTCCTCGAAAATGATTATTATCCTCAATCACTCTCCTTTGAATCTCTCGCAGGCGGATTACATTATTGGCAATGACCATGTTTACAAGCTCCCTCTCTTGCTCCTCCGACAAAAGCCTTAGCCTGCCTCCACCAGGTGGTTGTCAGTGTTGCCAGATTGGGACGGTGATTTCCAGCCCAAAAGCTCACCAAAAACCGCCCACTCCGAGAAAAAAACCGCCCAAAATTTTACTGCCAAAATAATGTGATATAATTGTATTGCCATGTCATTCAAGGTTGATAAGCACCATTTTTATCTCCTTAAAACAAAATAACGATGATAAAATACAATAAAAAATAAATAAATTTCCCAGGAAAACGGATCAAAACAGGGCAATAATTAAGGAGAATTAGCAAATATGACTAAAATGTCCAGGTGGACACTGTCAAAACGGCAATCAAGAAATGTACCGATGACTTTAACCCTCAGAAGTAGCTGTTACACATTGTAGAACATAATGCAGAATTTAGCAGTCAAAACTGATTCATTGTTGATCAAACCTTTTTCAGCAGCTGTCAGGGACAGGAGAGTTCATGCAGTCTGGACGGTGTAAACGTTGCAGATGTCTGGTTAGGCTGGTTAGTGCACATGGATCATGGACAGGAGTCGTCCCATATTCGATTCCAATTCAAGTATTTCAACTGAACTTTGCTCTCCTCTCAGAGTTAACCATCGAGTCATCTCCCACCACATGTGTACGTTTTTAGAGTTGATCACTATCTTACTCTTTACTGTAGATACAACTTACTGTATATGTAGGTCACTTTGGCATTATCGATGACTAGAATATACAGCTGCCTACAAGTTATCGCGCTAAATCGCGTCTGCCTGCTGATCGCTGATTGGCTATAAGTGCGTGCGTGCTCATCGGTGACGTCAACACCAACGCCAGCTGACTCTGCATGGGCGTGTGTGTTTATCATGATGACAGCACATGCACACTTTAGCTTAGTTTTTTTAACCAATTAGACTTTAATAAGTAGATGTTTGAAAACCGCCGAACTGACCCCAAACCAGCCCAAATTTTGTCCACCCGCCCAAACCCTTTTTTACCCGCACAATCAAATTCAAAACCGCCCAATTGGGCGGGAACCCGCCCAATCTGGCAACACTGGTGGTCGTCTATGTGTCCTAAAAAAATAGAAGCACTCATTACTGTAACTCTCACACATCCTTTTTACAGGAAAAAATGGAAACATACTGAAACTATCTGTATGCGAGGCAATTTGATGCATTTCTTTATTACAGTAAAGTACATATTCAAGGAGCAACAGTAGATGTGATGTCAAAGCACAGAGTACAGCACAAGTTACTGTACAGAGCAGTCTTACTGTAAGTACACCTGTTTTCCTCCCTGAAAGTTCTGATGATGGAGGCGACGGTGAAGCGACTCAAATTAGGCTGTACTCGTTGCCCAGCCTCCCTCATAGTCATGCCATGGACAAGGACATGGTCAACTAAAGTGGCTCTAATTTCATCCGAGACTGCTTGTCTCCTTGCCCTTCCTCCTCCTCCTCCTCCACCACCTCCACCTCGTCTACCTCGTCCTTCACCACGTCCTCCTCTTCCTCTTCCTCCTCTCCCTCCTTCACCATGTCCTCTTCCTCTCCCTCCTCCTTCACCACGTCCTCCTCCTCCTCCTCCACCACGTTCTATTCCTCCTCCTTCACCACGTCCTCTTCCTCTCCTCCTCCTTCACCACGTCCTCTTCCTCGTCCTTCACCACGTCCTCCTCCTTCACCACGTCCTCTTCCTCGTCCTTCACCACGTCCTCTCCCTCCTCCTCCACCACGTCCTCTTCCTCGTCCTTCACCACGTCCTCTTCCTCGTCCTTCACCACGTCCTCTTCCTCGTCCTTCACCACGTCCTCTTCCGCTCCCTCCTCGACCTCTTTCTTCATTTCTTTGTGGATCCATTGTTCCAAAACTCAAATGAACTGACTCTGGCACTTTTATGTATCTTGAAAGTTCTGATTGATGTGTGTTAAATTGTGACTCTTAGTGTTTTCCCCTTGGGTAATTGAGTGCTATTTGAGCTGAAACTATGCTGACTTGATCGAACAATATTGAATGCTAGTGCTTTCTAAATGACCACATGGTCTAGGCAATGAAATATTAAGGGATTTGTGTGTAGAGTTTTGCAGTGACAGTTCAACAATTCTGACTCATGTGTCAAAACAGGGAATAGTGTTTAGTTTAGTGAAATGGGTGTGCTTTTTGATAAATGGCATTGTGGTTTTGAAATTTTAGTTCAAAAGCCTGGTTATAGTGTTTAAGCAATTGAGAAAAACTGTAATAATACATTTACAGGATATAAATATATAAATACTCATCGATGTGTTACATACACATGTATATTTATATAATTTATGTGTTGTCAGTGTTTGATGACATTGCATCCGAATAAATGCATTTTGTCCAGTGAAGTGAACACAGAATAGAGCCCCTCAATCAGAGCGGCCAGCTTTTTAACAGGAGTAAAAATTCTTTACTGCTTCATTTTTGCATTTATTTTCATACTTTAACTATTACATATCTGATCAATCTCAGCATGTTCTAAGTTTGTGTCTCTACATTTGCATCACTAAGCTTAAATTAAAATGTCTTGCTTTGCTCTGCACCCTGGAAATGTTCTGTTAATTCTGCTAAACTTTAATTAGTCAAATTAAATATTAAACTAATATATATTCAAACTAAATAGACATGTGTTTGAAAACTAAAAAAACTAAACTGAAACTAACAAAAAATAATAATAAAACTAATAAAAACGAATACTGAAATTTCTAACAAATTTGAAAGTGATATTAAAATAATATGAAGCCGGTTTACCTATATATTTTCAACTATATAAGTAACTTCTGTAATGGAAAATTTTACATTTAGATGTTCTTTACTTTTATTCTTTAGATGTGTTTTCTTTTACTTTTAGATGTGTTCTTTTTATTTCTTAGATGTGTGCAACTTTTATTAACATTAATGATTTATGTAATCAATAAGCATTTAAAGGAAGATGTTCATATAAGCTAAAGAACATTATTAAAAGAATATAACCGAGCTGATAGAAATGCTTAAAGTTAAGATAAGCTTTCTGGAACAGAATGTTCTGTCAAGTAGCAATGAGACCATTGTGTACTCCAAGTGAGAAATGTATGTGTATTTTGAGTGACCTATTGTATCTCAAGTGTGAATTGTATGTGTGCAGTTTTCGATCAGAAATAAGTATAGGCGAAAAGGTGTGATGTCAAACAGCAGCTAAAAACAGGAAACTTTAACGAAGATGTCATTGTTCTGTCTAGATGAATTTATGTTAAGACGAGAAGGCTTGAAAACAGGTTTCCTTTTAAGGTATCACGGATAATCTTTTGAAACAGATGCAGCCTACACAGGATGTGTTTAGGGTATTTAACCTTGGCGAAACGGACCAACCTTCGCCTTCACATGTAGATGCTGTCTGTATGTGAATGCCAATTTTATTACTTGCAAGAAATAAACATGTTATACTTTGACTTTTGAAAGAGAAAATAATCTTGCTCACTCTCTCACGAGAAGTGAATTGCAGTTTCTGCGTCATGGTACCAACAAAGCCTGATTGGATTGGTTTGGCTCACTTTTGAAGCATGAGTCTAAACACGACAATGAACTTGACATTGGTTGCGACCATGAGTTTAAAAGGGCACCTGTGAAATACGTTATCCTCTTTCTTGTCTTCAGGAGACTGTTTGTTTGTAAGTGATGAGAGAGATTTGGGTGGAATGCCGTTGACTCTTCGCAGAAGCTGGATGCGCTAGGTATGATGCACGGGACTGACTACAAGAGACACGTAAGTAGCTTTTTCCCTTCTGCTCCCTCCTGAGGGATAGTATTTAGCGTTTGCACAAGCACGTTTGGCTCTAGAGTAGGGTTGGGTATCGGTTGGGTTTTATCCGATACCAGTACCTACTCGGTATTTTTTAAACGGTTCCGGTGCTTAAACGGTTCTTGAATCGGTATTTAAGAAAACGAAACCGCACACACTTTATCAAAAAATAATACCCTTTTATTTACATGGCCAAACTGGACACAATATTAACTTAAATCTTTAAACAATATAAATACAAGAAACATAGGTAATAATTAAACCAATATAAAATAAAAATTCACATTTACATAATATCAAATAAAACAATATTGTATCAAACAATGTAATAATACTGGAGATTAATAGAGATTACTAGCAGGCAGAGCTGCCAACTCTCACGCATTGACCCTTTTCACACGTTCTCACGCCACATCCATTTTCTCATGCAGACAAAAATCGCGGACAAAGAGGACACTGACACCGACAGACAAGACAGAGATTACTTTTGATATGGAACAAATCCACAGCTGTCAGATTCTGTCAATATTTTTACTAGATTCACACAATAAATAACGTTTTGGCTCTTTGAAATGTGACAGATCGCTGTAGCGCGTCAGTTCAAACGGCACGTGATACAGCAGCCTACAAATCCACTGCTTCTTAGCTACGCAGCGTTGAGTGAACCTATGAAAGAGAACATCTCTGGTTACTGGTGTAACATACCTGTTCTCTCAATAGGGAACGAGACGCTACCAAGCTCCTCGCGCTGCCGACCAGCTTCCTTTTCCAATAACATCCGACTGCGGCCACAAATGGGTGTTCTCGTGCTGGTGGGGGTTCCCGTTTTCGCAGACTGAAACGCCCCCTTCTTCTTCGCCTCTTCTGCTGAACTGCAAACTGCCAACACCGTTAGTTTTTCTCAAACAGAAGTTTAATATAACAACATTCTTCAGTTATTATGTCCTAGTGATTCCGCGTGTATGTACACGCCGTCAAATGTCCGAGAAAAACAAAGAAAAATGTAGATCTACATCTGGGGAGCGATATTTTTTTTCCTTGGATGGTAGGGGAAGACTCATAAATGGTATTGACCCCAGTGACGGGTAGGTTTAGGGACGGGTTTGGGGTAGGTCCTATATTTATATATACAGTAATGTACGTTAAGTCAACGGCGTTCATAAACACGCTGAAAAGCGATTATGCGTGTTGATAGCACGCCAAAAATGGAAATACGAATTGGCGTGTCATACATACGCTACTTCATGAGATCAGTCCCAGCGTGCCTTGCGAAACTCTTCGTGATTGGACGATGAAACGCTATCAGGAACGCCCGATGGGCTTTCTTGTGTCATTACGGGAACGCCCAAGCCGCAGCTGGACCCTCCTCCCTTTTTCGGCAGAGAAATCTGAGGAGCAGATGGCGCGCGTGTGTCAACATATGACGACGTAAGTGTGTCAAGGCGCGCCCGCGCCATCAGCCAATGAATTGGCTGGATTCTATATGGGATTCAGACTATCGGCATACCCAGAGGGCGTTCTGACGCGTAATTTTTCACGAGAAATGCAGCCAAACCTTGCAAACAAGAGCGCACATGTGAGACACAAGAGACTGTGCTCCAAACTGTGTAGCACACGCACGGCGGAGAGGGAGAGAGCGAGAGACCGAGAGACCTTGCATGTGTGTGTGCATGTGTGCCTAATGAAGTCAGGCACCGAAATCAGGCACCGAAATTTTTGTTCTTATTCGGTCTGGTTACTACCGTTTACGTCGGAACCTGTTCCCTATTGGCACCGAGTTTCGGTACCCAACCCTACTCTAGAGGAAGTTTAACCCTCTGAGGTCTGAGGTGTTTTCTGGGTCCTGGAGGTGTTCTGAAATGCTCTGACATTTGTGCTTATTTCTGTTACTTGTGACATTTTCATGGCTAAAGTCTGATTACACTGTATTCAGCACAAACTCTGCTACAGTAATATGTCAGCAGCATGTATGTACAATTTTTTAGTTTTGAGATAATGACGTTTATGCGTGGTTTGTGAAAAAACAAAAAAACATTTTCACTGAAATAAGGTCATTAAACCCATACTAATTATTTCTTCACAAGAATTTTGAAAATTGTATCATGTGGCCTAGAATATTTGCTTCAAAACTATGTGAAAATCATCGTGACTACTCATTCAGATAAGACAATATATTGACTTAAAATTTGTAAGACGTGTTTTGTGTAAGAAAGCTTTATGCGGAGGGGCGTTAACAACCCATTAGTATATAGTGTTTTCACACCTGAGAAAGACAAAGGCCCTCCCCTAATAGCCCTATAAGGTGCTATCAGGTGCTGTCATTGTGAGAAGCCTTGCACAAAGAAGGAGGAGAGACTTAAAAAATAATGGCTTTTAGATGGTTTGGATTTATTTACAACACAACCAAGTTATTTACAACACAATCAAAAAGATACACAACCAAAGACAAAAAAGCACATTAGTAAAACACACTGATCTAAAGACAGAGACTTGGACAGTCACACAGCTTTGTGCCATTCCTAAAACATATAGGTTACATACCTGTCATCCCCAAGGTGTTTGATTTTTCACCATGTTCATGTACAGAGACTCACGTGAATGTCAGCTGGACTCATCAGTGCTGGTCCCTGTAAAAACATTTTTTAGAAAACAAAAAAACAGCTGTGAACATGCTGATATTAGGAGAAACTATTTTAGATTTGTCTGGTTCAAATTATGAAATTTACTAAATACATACATATACTACATATATGAACTCCCAATATATGTTGTGCCTTGTAGTTGTAGGCATATGTAGGGCTGCATGAAATAATAACAATAGCCTGTAGCAGCTAGGCAGCCTATAAATCACTAAAAAGTTCAGTAACACTACATTAGAGAAAACTATATGGATTATCATGTTACTTAAAACGTTTCCATTCGTTACAACGTTATGAGATGAGATTGCTGGAGTAAAACCATAAAGCCTAATGATTGGTTTGTTTTGCTTTTCAAACCCACAGCGCGCGTGACTCAAACTCAGCGCATGCAAACATTTACTGAATGCGATCGAGCCGGACCAAACTATGAAACGTTATATTATATAACGTTTCATAGTTTTTTGGTCCGGCTCGATCGCATATTCTTACATAATTATACATACCTTCGTGTGAGCAGATATCCACAAACACAATAAACACAAGTCTAAACATAATATTCACAATCATACGAGCCTTCTGTAGTGCTGTTTAATTATCAAACATATGTTTTTATGTATATACATTTAGCATTAGGCTTCATGTTTTACTCCAATCACATTTCATAACGTACATTTTAGTCTGGCACCAGTTTAACTAGTAGCTACAAGTTTATGCAACAATAACATGCTGCTAACATGCTACTAACAAAGACATGTCTTACCTTATAAATCCTTCTTATAATCAAATTGTGTTCTTCTAACTCGTCTGATGTAAATCCAAGATAAACAGCACAGCACACGTGAAGAGCAGGACTGAAGACTGAAGTCGCGGATTATCTGTTTTGAGGTCGTTAACAGTTTGCGTTCCTCCACATGGCTCATTAGTATGCGAGCAGCTGTTGCGCGCGGGCGTGGTCACATTAACTTTAATGAGGTCAGGCTGGAGAAACTGTACGTCCTTGCTTTCATACGAATTACTTAAACAGAGAATAATTGTTTTTGATATGATTTACATCATTTAAAAATAGAGACTCAAAGTGTTGTAAAGACATATGTTTCATGTCACAGTGACAAGTATTAGCTGAGTTACAGGTCATGTTCTGTCGCGTTTCAGAATGAGCTTTACATTTAGAGAGACGGCAGAACGCGCATCATGTTCATTTTCTTTATTTTACGAAAAACACAACATTTTGTTTTTATTATGAGTGTACACAAATAAAAGAAGACATTTAACAGTTTTGAATGATGTATAACACTTACATGTAAGATCAAAATCAACAGAGTAATTTGAGTCTCTTTTGCACTGATGAGAAAAAAAGTGAGCAGATCACGGCCGCGTGACGGCCGACCCCAGAGGGTTAAGTATTTTTGGGCCTCTTCTCACTCAGTCGTTATGCTGAGGCATTCTCTTCGGACGTTGCTAGGCCTCTTCTCGGTTTAGAGAGTCGTCACGTTGAGGCCTCCATCTGCAGAGCTCCACCACGCAGTGGTGCTGAGTTGTCAGGCTTTTGAGCCTCCTTGGCCACTGCCTTTAGGAAGCTCACGGGCCTCCTCTCATTATAGGGAGTTTTTTTATCCTTCGCCCTTTTAAACTTCACCTGCATACGGAACTATACAAGCTGATTAGGCTTCATCGAGTCTTCCCGGGAAGCTGTTTTGGGCTCTCTGATCCTTCTCAGGAATTGCTTAGGTCTGGAGCATTGTTAGGCTTCTTCTCATTATGAGATGTCCATCACTAAACCTCTCCCGCTAATGTGACTGCTTGAGCATCCTCGCATCATGCACACTTCCAGGACAGCCGATGCACAAAGCCCTTTCCCATCCACTACCGCTTGCAAGATGAGTGAGTTTTTGTCAAAAGTGTATTTAAGGGTTTTGGGGTACTCCAGGTTAAGGGGGTACATCAGCCCTATCAACAGAATGCATGCTGTGGTTTTGTTTCCACATCCAGTCAGTACTTTGTTGCCCTCTATAACAACCCACACATCTGATGGGTCCTCCTCGGCTGTGGGATTATGAAACACCAATACTTTTATTATTTGGTTTGTGTGGCCCTCAAGTTCGTCCTCCAGTTAAAAAAAAAGAAATGCAAGAAAATGTAACATCAATTATGCAGCATGCCTTATTAACAGCTTTACTGGTATTGTTATTATTTTCTCTGCCTTGATCACCTAAGTTAACTTACCCTGTCCTAAGGACATCGTCAACCGTGTCTCAAATAAAAACGCCGTCGGCGTGAACAAAGCCTCAACCACACAGCCACAATGCGTGCATATTCACTAAGATGTTTACTAATGTAGCCATGTACATGACACTTATGGCAGCTAATATTTTAATTATCAATGTAGATTTTTACCCGCATTTGCCGGTATAAGACCCAGTATACTCCACTATTAAAGCTAAATCGACCAGCCTCAAATTCGAACTTGTCAGCTTGGCTGTGGCACCGACAAGATAACAGAAGCGAGTAATTACAAATCTTTTTTTGTAATTTTTTTTTATTAATCTTACCATTAAATAAGTTAATATTTGGGTTATATGATATCAACATGATAAACAACAACAACAAAAACATCTTACCTGGAGCTCAACACTTCGTGGTCCCTCTTGAATTTGAATTCCGAGATTCCCGCCTGTTAACGCATGCACAATTTGCAATGACTGAACTAATATATTGTGGTATGTTTTACTCATTTTTTTAAAGGGCACCTATTATGGAATTTTGAAAATTACCTTTCATGTAGTGTGTAACATAGATCTAAGTGAACGAAAACATCCTGCAAAGTTTTAAATATGAAAGTTCACCGTATACAAAGTTATTGTCTCTCAAAAGTAAGAGTCGACTCTGAGTCGCTGATATGAATCAATAGACGAACGATGCTTTTTCTCTATATATATGACGTCACCTCGACAAGTTATTTGAATAAGATACGCCCACTCATTGCTCGCACCGCAGACACCAGTGAAACTTTTCACTGCCCAGGGACAAGCATGTGAAGAATCAGTGTCTAGAGTTTATATTTACAACTGTACCTGAACCTTGTGCTGTGTTCACGTCATTTTAATGACGATTCCTTTACAAACATAAATGCTTTCAAGTGTGGATTCGCGAGCCGGTTGATACTGAATGAAGGTTCAGTACCAAGTTTATTTGGATCAGCTTCCTCCGACGAATCACAACCTGTAAGTATTATTAATAATTGTTGCTTTTATGGGTTTTGTAGCATGCTCAATAAGTATGTGTTGTGTAAGTTATGCTCAGCGCAGCTTCTAGGTCTCCAATGTCAATTTTTTTAAATATGTAAAATGTTTGTCGTTGTTATTGGAGTTGTCATAAAGAATAGAGCGTATTGTAGTACTGCAGTGCTTTATCAATTTGTTTAAGCTTTGGGCTAACGCGAAAAATAACTGACTGGGTCATCTGACCAATCACCACAGAATAGCGTCACGTAAAGGAGGGGTTTGGAAAAATGAGTCGTCGAACGAATCATTAGGGAGTCGGTGAGCAAATCAGGTAAAAATAAATGCATATTATAAGACAACAAAAGTGTTTTTTGTCATTGCATGCATGTAAAACTGTTGTTGGGGACTCCCAGAACAATATTAGGAACATTTTGAATGCCATAATAGGTGCCCTTTAATGATGCAGATATTACTATTAATAAATAGGTAGTGTAGATAGAATGTACCCATTTTATATATATTTTACTGGCTAACTAATATACTGATTTGCACAGGTCGTATTTAACACCCACCTGCATAATTTTTTACAGTGTGGAAACTCGAAAATTATGGATAAACTGCGTTGTACTGAATGCAGGAACGAGGATATGCCCACACAAAAGCTAGGCGCCTTGCCCTAATCCGCAGAGCTAGCTGTTAAAAAAAAAAGAACAGTTGCGAAAAAGTGTTATTATTATTAAAAATATATATTATGATATAAAATGTGCAGTTTTATCTCACAGCACAATGCCAAAGATGTCGCAAGTTTTGAGGGAGCATGCAATTGCCATGCTGACTGCAGGAATGTCCACCAGAGCTGTTGCTCGTGAATTGAATGTTCATTTCTCTGCCCTACAAAGGCAAAGTGCAGTAACTACGCAAACAAAGAAACTGAGAGAAAAGGCCTTTAAAGTTTTTTTATTCCAGCCAGTCAAACATGTTATGGGTTGATTAGTGGTAATGCATCTCCGAAACGGGACATAATTTAACCCAGATATTTTTTCACAAGACAGAACACATGTCATAAAGCCCATTACAAGTCTTAACTCATTTTTGACCAAATGTGTAGTTACTGCGCTTTGCCTTTGTAGGGCAGTTCTCTGCCTTAAGCAGTCTCCAAAGCCGTTTCAGAGAATTTGGGAGTACATCCAACAGGGCTTTTTTTTCTCTGTACAGGGCAGATGGCAGACACCGTGTATGGCGTCGTGTGGGTGAGCGGTTTGGTAATGTCAATGTTTTGGTTCGAGTGGCCCATGATGGCAGTGGGGTTATGGTATGGGCAGGCTTATGTTATGGACAACAAACACAGGTGTGTTTTATTGATGGCATTTTGAATGCACAGAGATACGTGACGAGATCCTGAGGCCCATTGTTGTGCCATTCCATCACCTCATGTTGCAGCATGATAATGCACGGCCCCATGTTGCAAGGATCTGTACACAATTCCTGGAAGCTGAAAACATCCCAGTTCTTGCATGGCCAGCATACTCACAGGATATGTCACCCATTGAGCATGTTTGGGATGCTCTGGATCGGCGTATACGACAGCGTGTTCCAGGTCCTGCCAATATCCAGCAACTTCGCACAGCCATTGAAAAGCAGTGGACCAACATTACACACGCCACAATCAACAACCTGATCAACTCTATGCGAAGGAGATGTGTTGCACTGCGTGAGGCAAATGGTGGTCACACCAGATACTGACTGGTTTTCACACCTGTGCAATAATCATGCTGTCTAATCAGCATCTTGATTATGCCACACCTGTGAGGTGGATTATCTCGGCAAAGGAGAAGTGCTCACTAACACAGATTTAGACAGATTTGTGAACAATATTTGAGGGAAATAGGCCTTTTGTGTACATAGAAAAAGTCTTAGATCTTTGAGTTCAGCTCATGAAAAATTGGGGGCAAAAACAAAAGTGTTGCGTTTATAATTTTGTTCAGTGTATATACTTTGTTATTTTTATGGTATAGATTTGTCATTTTCTGCATTTTACATACATCTCTTAGGTCTGTGCAGAATGTGGGTATCAGCGTTTTTGACAGAGCGAGCCAATGCTGCATCGAAATATGCCGGCCTGCAAACCTCTTACCGTGGCCCTGTCCACACTACTACGTTTTTGTTTAGAAACGGAGACCTTTTGCTACGTTTGCACCTCCCGTCCAGATTAAACGGGAAAAACGAAGACCTAAAACGGAGAAGTTTAGAAACGCTGTAGACCCGTTTTGCGTTTTGAATCTCCGGAGGGCGTTTAAGTGAAGACGGGACAAAACGGAGGACTTTAGAAACGATGACGCAGACGCTCACGCTCGGCTCTCTGATTGGGTGTCATCAGTCATGGCGTATCCTTACCTGATGCTATAACGTTAACTGCCGGAGGCAAGCTATTATTCCAGCGATCTGTGACAATTCCTGTGCCGTGTGCAGCGGCGGTATCGACCGTACATGGAGCGTCGGTTTTGGGTTAAGCCGGGAAGAACCAGTGCATGGTGGGATAATTTTATCAATGAAGTTGTGGTTCCTGAGGAATGGTGTTTACACCGGCACGCGCATGCCCAGTGTAGGTGAATGGTCACGTGATCCGCATTTTCAGTTGTTTTAATGTGGACGGAGATCGCAGCTAAAACGCTGGTGCGGACGGAGATCGTATTCGTTTTAATTCTCCGTTTCTAAACTAAAACGCAGTAGTGTGGATGTAGCCTGAGTAGGGCCATCCACTTTTCAGGTTGCATGGCTACCCAGACCATCAAGATGTTTAAACTGTTTTGGCTTCAGAACATCAGTGTCAGCACCTTCTTCCGCCATCAGCGCTTGTTAGTGATGTATGTCTCAAAACCGCTCTTGGTCTCGAGACCACTTTTACGTGGTCTCGGTCTTGTCACGGCCTTGACGGTCTTTGGTCTTGTCCTGGTCTCGGACCTCTCGGTCTTGTCTAGGTCTCGCTGTCTCAGACCGACATAGTGGTCGGGGGATTTAACAAATATACAATACTACAATATCCACGACAGTATCCGCAACGGATTGAAGTGCGCGTCCAAGTGAAGACAGGACAGTGCGGTGTGCGCGAGCCACACGAGAAAACACTGTATCTGCGCCACTGATCGCAGCGGCAACCAGCACTTTGATCACTTGATTTAAAAAACACATATCATGTACAGTTTTTGATGTATTAATATTTAGTAAAACACATCAGTGACATGATGGGTTTTAACTTTATTCAGGAGATGACTTTGAGCGGAACCGCCAACGGTGTGTGTAACCATAGCGACAAAACGACCAACTTTCGGATCCTGCACTTAAGCCTATAATTTCGTTTTTAAAAATGTAGTTATGTATTTAAAAGTTGCAGAATGCATTCATTTGGAGACTTCGAAATCGGCAGAGATAGGCAGCCAATGCAAAACAAAATCGTACAAGTTAGCAGTTCCGCATCACAATACGTACACGAAAACTTGTTTCCGGGCACATAAAACGTCAGTGCGATCCTTACCGGATTAGACCAATGAACTTTTGATGTGTAATTTACTGGGGGAGGGTCTTATCTTTTCGTTTCTTAGCTTTGATTGGTTTATTTTTGACCTCTGAAATGCTCATAAATGGCGATTTGCTTGAGGCTGTGCTGTGTGGGGAACTATGTTACGCGTCACAAGATTCCGTACAGTCATTGTTGGGAGCGTAACATGAAACCGTACAACGGGCCATCATGATTTCAATGACGTGAAGGTATCGTTTCTATATAAATTTATGTGAATTAACTTACCTTTTGCTGTTTGTTACTTCATATGGTATGTATATTATCTGTTGTCAGGCCGAAATAAACGGTTTGGATGTGTATTTAGTTTCAGTATAAACTTCACGTGTTTTCAACGGTGTGTAGGTAATGTTTTATTTGATAAACTTAGCTTCTGCTGTTTTTTATTTGATAGGCTGTGTGTATTATGAAAGCTTGTATCCTCCACCAAAAGTCCTTCATTTAGATCATCATTTAGTTTCATAATTTAAATCACTAATCTAAACCCGTCAATAATGGTCACTGTATCAAACATGGCTTTAGGTTTTAGGAAACTGTGTGCTACAAGAAAACACTGATGCACTTTTGATAAATGTTTTAGGAACATGAATATATTTATTAAAACAAATAAAGAATGCAGTACATATAAAATAGAACATGTAATTGATATATATATATATACAAAACTATTTATAAACATATTTTCAGATCGCGACTCATGTCACACTCCCTGCACAGCCATGTCTTCTCAGTTACCACATTAGTGACACACTCAGTGTGGTACCAGAGGGTGCAATTTTCACATTGCACCCACTCCACTGTCTCTGTTGCAGATCCTGGGGTGCTTGGCTGCTTGCAAGCTGCACAGATGTCATTTTGGAGCCGCTCCTGCTCCTGCTCCCTCTTTCTCTTTCTTGTTCCCTCTCCCTCTGCTTCTCTCTCTCTGCTCCTTCTATCTCTCCGTCCTCTTCTTCTCTTTCTGCATCAATGCTCTCCTTTCCTTGACTTCCTCCATCCTCCTTCTCTTTGCCTCCTGCTTCTCAGCTTGGTGAGATGCAAACTTGTCACTGGTAATGCAGCGTGCTCCAGCAGGAACCTGCTGCCGCAGCCTCCTCCGGGCTGACTGGTCAAAGCGTGGCGGGACCAGGATGTGGGCGAGCCCCACTGGGATAATTCCAGCCGCGACCAAAGGATTTGGCGGCCGATGGCAGGTGGGGCACTCTACACAGCCAGCAACAACTGGCACTGATATGATGTCGGGAGGAGCCGTGGCGATGGTGGTGCCAGGAGGGGCTGGGTGGACTGCCACTGGAGGGATGATCATCATCTGAAATGTAAATTAGATGAGATAAAGATATTAGTATATCTGGGCCTATTTATTTAATATAAATATATATTATCTTTAATATTAAATGATTCAAGTATTAAATATTTATATATTAAATATTAGTATTTACCTGCCAAATATTAAAGATTATATTCTATTATATCTAATATAAAGATATTAGTAAATTATTCTTTGCATTGTTTCTATTGTATTTATGCAGCGTCTATTTTTTGTTATTTTGATTGTACCTGATCAGTGTCCTCCAGTGCGTGTCTGTTCAGGGGAACAAGCCTGTCAGCCGGAACCCCTTCTTTATGTTCTCCACGGTGGCCGCCTTTGGGTAAGCAAATTTTAAGATTGATGAAAAATGCTTTTCCCCCAGGACAAGGTCTCCCCTAACCAGGCCCATATTTGTAGCCAGCTTGGTGAAGGCCTCTTTCAGTGGCCCGAAGAGGGACACATCGAGGGGCTGAAGGGCATGGGTGTGGCTTGGCAGGCACACCACCTCCACACCATTTCCCCGACAGAGGTCCACCACGTCCTTGGACATATAGGTCTTGTGTTGGTCGCAAGTTAGCAGGAGTGGACGCTCTGCCGGAGCATGCTTCAGGAAATGTTCGATCCACCTCACGAACAGGGGCCCATCCATGTAGCCCTTCTCACTGATGACGTACAGGGCGTTGGGGGGGCCATCTAGCACATAACTGTTACTGGGCAGGCATTGGGCATATATAATCATAGGGGGATGCTCACACCTGCCGCGCTAGCACAGCAGTGGACGCTGATGTGCTCCCTTGTTACCACAGTTTGGCGATACACATGTTTTTGTCCCCTCTGTGCATATACCTTCTCCTTCCTGTTTTTTTGTTTATCCCCAAAGCCTGTTTCATCGCAATTGAACACCAGGTGAGGACGATCATGCCAGCTCTTCCCGGCAAACATGGGCTCCAATATGTTGAAGAGTGCCTCCACCCGAGGCACCGTCACACCGAAGACCCTCTGCCGGTCCAGGGACAGCTCCGGGTGGCGTTTCTGGAAACGGCACCACCACATACGGCTCAGCCCATGTTCAAAGTTCACCATTGTCTGGCGTCCCGAGGCCTTGACAATACCAGTGGCCATCAACGTCGCTACGGCCCTTGTCACAGGGAAGCCGTGCCTGCCCATCCAAATTATATAAGCAACTAAAGATGCCTCTTCCTCCGGGAGGAGGGCACATCTGGGGTGGGGCTGGTAGGCGTAGCGGCCTCGCCGATGGTCCTGAAGAGTGTTGTGGGGGATGCCGTAGCGGGCCCCCACCATTCTCAGGCTCCCCCCTGCCTCCAGTTCCTCCAGGGCCGCCTTCATATCCTCTTCGGACCATTTTTTATAAGTTTTGCTTTGTTTTGGCATTTTCTGAAAACGCACACAAAAGACTTTGAGTTTTCTGTTTTGTTTGATTTAAAAAATAAAGAATAAATGGTTCATTCATTCACCTGTTCTTTGAGATCACTATAACTATGTATATAAACTTAATAAAAATGGGTATAACACTGTTCATTCATTTATTCAATAGCTAGTTATTTGAGATCACTGGGTTGAAAAAACAAGATGTTTACATTTGACCTGGGGGACTTACATTAATTACTGCTATGGGCGGTAAAAAGCGTTTAGCAAAAGCTGTTTCTAGCGCACGTCAAAGTGCAGTTTCTTCTGCTTAAGCTGCTAGCTTTAACGTTGTTTATGGACACCCTGCCTCATCGTGCAGGGTGTCTTATAGTAGTTAGATTTCATTATGACACAATTTACTTCACATTTGACTCTTTGGTTGACTTTAAAGTCCTTATATCGCTGATCTGCAAAATATTGTTCATTACGAAAAATGGCGCGTTCAGTCACCGCAGGTCGTTTCCAAGACCGCGTGAAAACAGTTTTTAAACCGCCGTTTAAAATGGGGTTTTATTAACCTTATAACACATTTTAGGTTAAAATGTTCAACACCAATAACCATTACGTTTAACTTCAATACTATAGACCACATGACCAAAACTTCATTAATTTCATTTGCTGACTCTCTTCCCTCCTTCACCAGAGTCTATGCGAGATCCCTGCCCACCGCCATTTTTAAATGTGACTCGGGTGTCATTGTACTTACCGCTGAAATGTCGTCTACAAAGGGCGTGGACTTCGACAATGTGTGAAGATCAAAGATGACAAAACACAGTTTCCAAAGGTATATATAACTTTATTTGACCTGGAAGTGATTCATTGTACAGTTGATTCAAAGGGTCACTGTACGGATTCATGTTATGGAAGCGCCGCTGTACGGATTGTGATGCGGAACTGCTATTGCTTCAACACTAGTCTGTTTTTTTCCCTCCGGTCTCGATCTTGGTCTCGACTTGGTCTCGATCCGGTTGTTAAGTCGTGACGTAACCACTCTCCGATAATACTGTTTCCGGGTCCAAAGGCCGGGTCCTCCCTACCTACTACCGCGTTCGCCTGAGTTTTAACGTGTTCCCGTGTTGTTTAAATAGATCGGAGTTTAAAAAGAACAAGTGACATTCAACTGTCATTCTACCGCTTTCCCTGTGACGAGAAAGATAAGAGAAAATGGCAGCAGTTGATAAGGTAAGTTGCAAATCTTAAACGAATGAAGAAACTTTGGCGCCAGTGGGTGCTATCCCTTAATCCCTAGTAACACCCACTGGCACTGAAGCGAAAAAAGCCCTTTTAAAAAAGGGTTTATGTAGTCTAGGATCTGGAGTGGACGAGCGGAGCGCTTGGGCCCGGAAGAGGCTAACAGACTTAACAACCGAATACCCTCTGGTCTTGGTAGTGTCTTGGTCTCGGTTTAGGCGGTTTTTACTACAAGTCTAGCACTTGTACATGATTCCTACCATCGTGCAGGCGAGGCAGAATGAGCAGGCAGTGATCATCAGAGATCTGAATGAGATGAGGGGTGGACTGACCCTGTCTGGTAGGTAGCACACTTCAGCTTATATCAGTAAAATAGAAAACAAGTCAAAACTGTATGATATAATATAGTTTAATGTGGTAGTTTTTGTCTGAATTAAACTGTTTGTGACATTCATAGGTCAGATTCTCCTGCCAATTGTGCAAAATGTGACACATACTCTTTGATTGAGGACAGAATCAACAAGGTTTTAGATCTTCAACAAGTCCAGGTAAGTTAATGTTATCAAATACACATATCAACTGTCTAATATTGCACAGTGACATGACCAAAGGTTTTTTTTTTTTTTTACAGAGCTCAGAGGTCCCAATTAGCACCTGGTGTAAGTTGAAGGGTCTAAAGTGCAGCATAAGGTTTCTGACTGAGCAACATATGCAAGTGTCAGCCCTCATCACAGACAGAAATCGGCAGGTAGACACGCACATACGCACACAAAATCTTGATGCTCACTATATTTACAGCTAAAATCAAATGTTTTTATAATCAATGTGTTGTGTCCTATGTTTTAGGTTGCTAAGTGGGTGCGGGAGGAGTTGTGTCCAAAAGGAACAAGCCATTTCTTTGACATCCGACATAGTGGTAAAATCTGTATCTTGATGAAGACAGTTTTGTTTAGGTTGCCTATACATTTTTCTTTTTAACATTTTGTGTTTCTGGTCTGAAACAAGCTTTGGATGCTGCTGCAAAGGAGAAGGGGTGTGAAGATCTGAAGCTGTGGAGGCCAGCTGTTATTAACCAACGCTACTGGAATCAGACGATTTCGGAAACGCTGTAGCAAGTCTCAAGCAAGTGTGTTACAAAATAAACTGTAGGAGCCAGCGCAAGTCTCCCATGTGTCAGCGTAAGTCTCACCGCACTCGTATTGTAGGTGGTGGGCGTGTCCACCGGAGTTTGGGCGGAAATGATAGTGGTCTATATGTTTGCTTCACGGTATCACTTGGGTTTTATGGCTTTGACAGTGAGAGGGGTGAGCCTGGGAGCGAACACTTTCTGTTGATCGCACTCGTGAATTTCCAGCAATCTTATGACTTGGTAACTGCAGTGCCAGTTGTACTTTTATGTGTTGAATGAAGTGTAATAAATGCTTGAACTGAGATCGTCGAGTGGAACTGAGTTTCTGCGCATTACAGTGTTTTCCATCTCTCAGTGTTTAGCCCCTCGCGGCTGCAAGTTTTTGTTTTGCGTTGTCTAAAGTTACAGCCTCTATATAAACAAACCAGTTGTTTTCAAGATAAAACCCTCATTAACTAATCAAGTCTTGTTAATAGCACGACGAAGATAATATGAACAATAGAGGTGCTTTTGTTTTGAAATGCCTTATATTCAAGATTCACATACTATCCAGTGTGAGTGCACTTTTTTTACTCTATGGCTGTTTGAAACCAAATTACGTTACAATGAGTAGATTTTAACGTAATTTGATTTCAAACAGCCATAGAGTAAAAAAAAAAAGATGTTACAAATCCCACCTCATTGTGATCGTACAATCATGCTTCATCTTAAAAACAAAATGTGTTTATGCAGGATCAACTGTAGCAGTTAAACTGGAGAGTGTAGCTATTAGAACAGCACTGGTAAAGGATGTTCGGCCACCGGAGACATTTCACTCCCTGATCCTGCACTTTGCATCAAAGCACACTGGGTTCTAACTGGGTTGTAATAGTTAAAACGTATAACAGCTGTAGTATTCGAGAGAGTTTAACATGTAATACCAAGCTATTTCATATGCAAGCATGTCAGCCAATCACAGCAGTGGCCCGGTTACACTGAAGTCTCACAGCAGACACGCCCCTTCAAACAGAGTGTTCAAATCAGAGACTATTTTTGATCTTAAAAACATACTAACATTATAAGGGCAACACAGGAAACATTATAAAATAATTAAAAAAAAACATTCTAGGGCACCTTTAATGAGAAAATATACCATGTTGGGTGGGGAGACTCACTTCTGTGATGAAAATAGACTTCAATTATTAATATGGTGGCGAGTGATGCAATTATGCCTCATTTGCCAAAAGAATATGAATTGTTAGGTGTGGAATTGCTTGTTGATGAGTGTTAGTAATGATGGCAAAACTAATTCTGCTCGAACAAATATGCACTTACTTATAGGAGCATTTCACCCATTTCAACATGAATCTTTATTGAAAGTGGATCATATATGTAGTCGAAATGTAAAATAATTTTTGAATTTGTTGCCCTCTTGACCGAGAAAAGACAGAAAATAACCGAAGGGTGCATTTGTATGAAAGACTACAACACCCATAATGCACCACATTGCACAGCTCCGCAAGCCACACCCACTAATCCGGAACTGCGCGCACATCAAAGAAATCATTCTTTCGTCAACAAGGCTAACGTTAGCTGCCACCAGAGTTTGAAATTCATTTCACGCAAAATTTCTAGTAAGTGATAATGAAAGTAAAGAGACGCACCGACCGGTCTCGTATCTCTCACAGAGGAGCGGAAGCATAAACGGCAGATCGAGAGAGGAACAGGCCTGATTTTATGTTGTGTGTGGACTTCAGTCTTCAATGAGGGGCTGTTGGCTTATACTTTCGTTGTGTATTTGTTCATTTTACTATTAAAATGTTTAAATGTTCGCCGATTCCAGCCTCCTTCTTCCCACAACAACAAACCCCGTTAACGTTAAGTTACATTGGCAAATTCATTAGTGAATTACTCCTCGTTTGTATTTCTTTCTGAATATGGTGTATTACTGCATGATACCTGGATGTTCAGTCAGGCGAAACTATGGTGGTTCACATCACAACACAAACGTCCCTTCGTTGAAATTCTCTGCAGCAGACGGACTCTATCTGTGTCCGTAGCGCACAGCGAGAGCACAGGCACAGCAGTCCGCCTCAGCTCGAGCCAGTCCGGGCTCCTCGACCGCGACAGGCAGCCGCCTCCTGTTCCTCCATCAGCCTCAGCTGCTCTTCACTATATTGCGGCTCGTAAAGATAGCCACGAACATCGGATTCGAGCAGCAGACTTTCAAAATCCTCTTCTTCCATATCATGTATAGTTTCTTTCTTCAGTCATTGTCATACTTCCTATCTCCACAGCGCTTGTTAGCTTAGCTTCCAAAAACAAGATGGTGGATATTGATTTCGGTTTCTGCAAGTGAAGTCCCACCCACTGATCTGTAATAGGCCTGTAGGGTGAGTGGGTCCCATACCCTTGAATAATAATGAGCTAATGTTTGTAGTCTATACACTTTTCAATGAAATTTATCTTCCGTCCTATCGTGACGCAAAATGACGATATTTACGTCACGATAGGACGGAAGTAAAACACTTAAATCCTTTTTTCTCCCATCTCATAAAAAAAACAAGCAAAATTCCACCATCATTATAATATATGACTGGGTTTCTAACAATACAAACCTTAATGCAAATGGGTGAAGTGACCCTTTATGCAATGTTATTTTTTTTTTCAGGAACACTGTTGAAGTACTTTGGAGCTGGAGCACAACCAACTCTACCTGCCCCTGATGTTCCATCAAGTGTCAGTGCCTCCACAGCTCATTATACAGCAGGTGAGGTTTTTTTGATGGAAAAGGGTTGCATAGTCTGTTAATATAACATGACACATTTAACATAGCTTTTAATTTATTTATTTATTTGATCATTGCAGGTTCATCCATTGCAGAGTTACAGGCGCCTGAAAGCGAGGAACAGTTGACATCACTTGAATGCGAGGAACAGTTAGTTACCAGCACTTACATTCACTGATACATCGGTTTCAACCTCAGCTGGCATGACGGGTCAGTTAATCTAACAGTTTTTGTTTTGTTTTGGCTTTACTGTAAAATAACCTGTGTTATGTTATAATTCTATTTTCTAATCTAATGTCCCTACAGGTCCTTCTACATCTGCACCCACTGCTATAGATTTCCCATCGACTTCCTCAACAAGCTCCAGCTATCAAGACAGATCACCAGCTCCTCCAATTGACCCAGTTGAATGGTCAGCGTTCCTGTCCGACTCAGAAAGGACTGATCTGGTAAAAAGAGGGCCAGTGCCAATAAGTGACACCTTCACCTTTCCCAAAAAATCAGATGGACGAAGCTTTCACTACCACTATACATACAGACAATTAGTCTAAAAAATCAAGCGAAGCTGGCTAATTTATTCAAAGAAAAATTATGCGGTTTACTGCTTCTGTTGCAAATTATTCTCGAGAAAGTCCACAAAACTGTCAACAGAGGGACAGCCTGATTGGGTAAATGTTAGTCTCAGCCTCAGACGTCACGCCCACGGAACGTTGGCTAAACGTCTGATGCATATGGTACACTTAACTGGAAACACTTCAGCAATGTCGAAGTCGTCATCTGATTGGATGAATTTTATCGGATTTCCGGGGGGCGCGAGTGTCGCGTTTATTTTCGGTCCGCCGGGAAACAAAGCGCAGACGTGTGATTGCGGAAGAAAAACGGTTGTGTTTACATGAGTGACAATGAGCATTTATCAAGTTCAGCTAAACGTAGTAATCAGTAAACGTAATCAGCAATGACTTACTGCTTGTTTTCTTCTCCTTCTTTGATTGTCTATGCTGACTGACTTGTTGCACGCTGGTCTGTTGTTGTGGTGACATTTCCACGCCCCGAAACGTGACGCTGAACGAAACGAACTGTAATTGGTTGTTTGACATGTCGGTCAAACGGCCTTATGGGCGGGCCTTGGCCAAAGAAAGCTGCTATGAATTCCAGACCTTCAGCCGTCAGTCTGAAGGTCTGGCTACGCGAGACTAGGTAAATGTAGGTGCTTTGATGAAACAACATGAGAATAGTCCAGATCATTGCAATAATATGGTAAAGTGGAAAGACTTTGCCATCCGTCTTTCTAAGCAGAAGACTATTGATGCAACAGAAATGGCCCTTTTGGAGGCAGAAAAAAATCGTTGGAGAGATGTTCTCATCCGTTTGATTAGTATCATTCAGTCTTTGGCAGAGAGGAATCTTGCACTCAGAGGGTCTGTCGATACTTTGCATAAGGTTAACAATGGGAACTTCCTTAAAGAGGTGGAACTGATGGCAAAATTTGACCCAGTGTTAAAAGAACACATCAGACGAATTGATAGTGGAATGCAGCACAACACGTACCTGGGTAAGACTATCCAGAATGAGCTGATAGAGTGTCAGTGACAAAATAATGGAGGTAATGGTGGCAGAAATCAAGGACTGCAAATATTATTCAATTATTTTAGACTGTACACCTGATGTTAGTCACCATGAACAAATGTCTGTTGTGGTGCGCACAGTCACTCTGGACAAAACACCAGAAATAAAAGAGCACTTCTAAATAAAAGAGGATTTCTGATAACTCCAGAATCCACTGGCCTGGGTTTGTCCAATCAAATCCTTAACAGGCTTGAAGAATTGAACATCCCTTTTTAGGATTGTCGGGGGCAGTCCAATGACAATGGGGCTAATATGAAGGGAAAAAAACAAAGGTGTGCAGGCTAGGCTATTGGTTAAAAATCCAAGAGCTTTTTATGTGCCTTGCAGTGTTCATACCCTAAATCTGACAGTCTCAGATCTGACAGTCTCAGGTGCGGATAAAGCATCAACGGATGCTTTTTGTTTTTTTGGAAATGTGGAGGTGGTGTACAATTTGTTCGCTGGGTCCACTCAGAGGTGGGCCATCTTACGGAAGTTTGTTGACCTTACCCTCAAGTCCTGGAGTGAGACGCGCTGGGAAAGCCGGATTAAAAGCATTGAAGCTTTGCGCTACCAGGCAGAGAATCTGAGGAAAGCCCTGCTAGAAGTTAGAAATAAAGCGACTGACCCTGTAGTGCCTGTTGAAGCCAACTCTCTTGCGGAAGAAATAGGTTATTTTAGATTTCAGATTTGTAGTATGGTCTGGTTTGACATTTTGTCTAAAATTAGCATCACTAGCAAGCTTCTACAGTCAACCAGCATGCAGCTTGATGTAGCTGTTAACCTTGTACAAAAGAACAAAGGTGAACTCATCAGTTACCGAAAAACAGATTTCTGTGATGCACAGACATCTGCAAAAGAAATTTGTGAGCAGATGAACACAGGAGCAGTGCTGAAAGAGAAGCGATTGCGTTCTACAAAAAGGCACTTTGCCTATGAGGCTGCAGATGAGCCGATAGTGGATGCTATGAAGAAACTAGAAGTGTCCTTTTTTAATGCTGTAGTGGACTGTAGCATTCAGTCGTTGGAGGATAGATTTCAGTCTCTAAGTGAGGTTAAAGAAAACTTTGGAGTGCTGCTCAATTTTAGGGAGCTAGATCGAAAGGTCCGGAGGGAACAATGTGAGCTTCTTGGGGGGAAAACTCTCTTGTGGAGAGGAGGCTGATATTGATGGTAGCGCACTGGCTGTAGAGATTGAGAGTCTTCCTGAGCTTCCCCAAACTATGATGACCACCCTCGAGCTTCTCACTGACATCTCACAAAATGAGATGTGTGAGCTTTACCCAAATCTTTGGGTAGCTCTCAGGATAGCCTGCACTCTGCCTGTAACAGTTGCCTCAGCAGAGAGGAGCTTTTCCAAGCTCAAATTGATTAAAACATATCTGAGATCATCAATGGCCCAGGAAAGACTAAGTGGACTTGCTGTTATTAGTATTAATAACAAAGTTGTTGTAAATGTATACAGTACAATGATGTCATCAGTGACTTTGCCTCCAGAAAAGCTAGGAAGGAAAGATTTTGAGGACAGTTACACTGTATTGAGTAAATTAAAAGTTACTCGGTTTAAAAACAAAAGTGAAATACTGATGCACTTTCATTAAGTATCTATTTTTTTTTGTAACATTTTATTTTTGATTTATTTGTCTATTTTGTATTTGAAGATTGCACGTTTAATGCACATTTGCATTTGTAAAAATTTTTATTTAATAAATAAACTATTTATTTAATATGTGTTGTGAGTTTGTTTTGTAAGTTTCAAAGAGTTAGTAAAAGAGTAAAGTACAAGTTAAAACTTTATTAAAGTATTTATTTTTTATTAAGTATTTTTTATTAAGTATTGCATTAATACATAACTTCACTGTATTAATTTATAATGTAACATAATAGCATGACATTTGTGTCAATAATAGCAAGCACAGCTGACTCCGCGTGGTGGGAAGGGGCCTTTACATAAAATTCTGCTTAGGGCCCCCAAAAGGCTCGGGCCGGTACTGATATAGATACTGACTGACATTTAGCTTTTTTTAATATTTGGGTTAAACTTGAAAGTACATAAAACTAGCCTTAAAATCAAACATTAACTGTAACCATGTGAAATGCAGCAACTGCATAGTTCTGTAACCCAAACAACACAATCAACACACATTCAACAATCCAAACAAAGATGTTAGGCTACTTAATCAGCAATCATTCAGCATTTGTTTTTGCTTTTTAAATTCGGTGTAGAAAAAAGGTCTTTACCAGTGAAACCCAAAATAAATAAATTATTCCAAAATGCTAAATCAAATAATGTGTAGTGCAAAGATGCTACAGTAGGTGCTTTTTAAATCAAATTAACTCAATGTAATTTTAAGGTAAAATAAAAATGTTCATCTTATACAGAACTGAGGTTTAGCTTTTCAAAACTTTTCCAAGTTCTTCTTTACAAAAATAAGTATTTCAGCTTTAATTGTCAGAAGTTAGTATGTTTAGTTTCTCATCCAACACGTGAGAAGCTGAGGTGAACAAACGTCCACTATCTATGCTAGTGCAGGGCGCGGACAGGTACGCTAGCGCAAGAAAGCGGCTCTTATTTGTGCACCAGTTCACTAACAGCTGTTCGTTTCTTGGTCTCTGTGCCTCAGACAGGTAGCTCTGCATGACATATTCGCGAATGAAAATGTAGTCTGTGCACACAGGTGCACTTCCGGAAAAATCGGCCGAAAAAATACAAAAAAATACAATACCTACAAATACTTTTTAATAATAAAACTTTATAGACCCCTTTTGCGCCGACGTCACAATTACGTCACAGCGTTAGCTGGAGGCAAAACAAACAGACAACTGGAGGTGGCTAATACAAACCAGCACAAGTTCGGCTACACAAGGAGCTTAAAATGTCTTTGTGGCAAGTACTACGAGGCCGAGGGACGTGAGAGAACGGCGCGAGGCCGGTGGCGTGAGTAATAATGAACATCACCTGTGAGACGCATCGGTCTCGCATCTCTCACGGAGTAGCGGAGGCATAAAAGGAGGAGCGACGACGGTGAAGATCGAGAGAGGAACAGGCCTGATTTTATGTTGTGTTTTGTTTCTGTTTTGTGTCGCCAGCAGTCGTCCATGAGGGGCTGATGGTGAATCCTTTTGTGTTTTGTATTTCTTTGTTTTATTATTAAAAGGCTAGCCTGGTTAAAACCAGACCCTTCTCAGTTGAAACTGAGTTAGGGTCTGGCAAAGCTCCATAGACAAATCATTTCCAAAGGGGCGTCACCAACGGACGTCCCTCAAATGCCTCTTGGCGCTATTGGCTAAGACCCACCCATTCGTGGTTTAGTATTGACCAACGGGGCTCGTTGTTATGGGAAGGAGGAGGCGGAAACCGGCGAACATTCACACATTTTAATGACAAAATAAAACAAATACAAAGTCCCTCACGGTCGACTGACTCCACACATAATAAAACAAAACATCAAATAAAATTCAGGCCTGTCCTCTCTCGATCTTCACCGTCGTCGCTCCTCCGTGAGAGATGCGAGACCGGCCTTACTCAAGCCGTTCTATCACATCCCTCGGCCTCGATCGTCCTGCTCGCCACACTGGTATATCAGACTTTTGACGAATCCAGTCGGTAAGACAGCGATAACATATTTTTTAGACATGAAGGCTTTGAGTGTTGTACTTTGCTCGGGTTATAACGAAAAGGAATGTTTTAAATCGCTTAAAACAGACGCGATAGCTGATTCGAACGAGTGATGTTAGACGGCGACATCCATCTTTGTAATGTAGGTAGGCTTCAAAATCCCAGCACTGTCGTCATCGTTTAAAGCCCGCCCCAAAGCTTCTGATTGGTGCCGCGATTTCTGCGGACTGGAAATGGGCTTGAATGAGCTCTTTGTCGTCTGGGTTTTCCCAGGCTATTAAAAGGCTTAAATGTTCACCGGTTCCCGCCTCCTTCTTCCCATAACATCTGAACCCCGTTACAGTCGTCTTGTTGTTTTGTTGGTTGCCAGAATCGACGGAGTACAGGCAATTTGAAATTTTATCGTATACCTGCTGCCATGGCCACACAAAAAAAACGACAGCTGTGTGTAACCCCTCTCCACCCAGGTCCCAGCGGGCCTCGAACCCGGGTCTCCGGCATGAGAGTCAAACGCTCTAACAAGGAGGCTAAAGACTGCAGCGCCTAGCATCTGTCACTAGAGTGCCTACTGAGATCAGAGGAGTTTACTTGCACAGCAACTACTAGCTGGCCTCCGTTACATGTGGTTAAATGCAATAAAACGAGCGGACTGGACAGAAACGATCATCAAAAATGCTTGTGTATGCAGCGCACACTTCATATCAGGTAAGTTAATGTAAATAAACTATTGTCTTTTCGTTGGTACGTTATGGATTATTGTTTGGTTAAGTAACGTTATCTACAGATTTCTCATAATGCTACATAACTTTTTTAGGTCATAGTTTGCGAACTTTGTTCGTAGCACAAATAGCAGTTAGCTAACTGCTAATGTTAGGTAATATAAACATACACTGTTGGTGTCGTCTCCCTTTCAAACGTGGCAGGTGTTGCAAATGTAGAAAGGGAGAGGATAAAGTGAGAAGGCCCGTGTCATGTACAGGTGTGTGTTCAAGTAGTTTTTAGCAACGATTTGCTAACGTTCGTCACTGTTAGCCAATTAAAAGGGTAACGTTAGCTAGCTAACTAACTACATTGTAAGGTAGGCTGACAATAGCTTTAATTACTTCTTATTATTTTGTAGGAGAGGCTTTTATGGATGAAGACAGCCCTGACTTCATCCCCTCTGTGTTTTCCTATAAACGACAGAGGTAAGTGAGAGGAAATTGTGTGTGCAGTCCTCACTAAAATCTCTGTTTTGTCTCTGTTTTGTTCTGCTTTTCTAAGGCTGGAAAGGAAGAGGAAAAGGGAATGTTCGACAGTGTAGCAAGAGGCTCCTTGCCATGGTAAGAACATTCAAAATGTTTTATGCACAGTACAATGTTTTTGTTACATACATTTGTTACATACATTTATCAAACTGCTACTTGTCTTTCACAAATGTCTTCCAGCTAATCATGATCCAATGACACCAGAGGAACAAGTGGAAGAAGCTGAGGCTATGGTCCCTTAAGCAGCATACAACGGTCTCAGTGAGAAGTATGATCAACTCAACACTGAATATGTCAACTTAAGAAAAGACTTTTACAAACTTAAAAGAGGAGAATGCAAGACTGAAAGAGGAGCGTCAGAAATCACGCTTCTCATTCTCCATGATCAAAAACAGTGCTGCCCACTTTCTGTTTCTCACAGGGCTAACTTCAGTCATCTTCAGTTGGTTAATGTCAAAAATTAAAGACAGTGTGCAGAAGCGAACGGAAAGTCTCATGCTGGAAGATCATCTATTAGTCGTCCTTATGAAACACATTGGGGCTCAAAGTTTCTGAAAGCACAGTGTCAAACATTCTAAGGTCCTGGTTGCCTGTTCGTCTACATTACTCATCGATTTTTTTACATCCAATAAAAGCAAGGATGTTAACAAAAAAATGAGACAATATACTGGCAATTTAGTTATATTTTCACAGTTATGGTCTTGACTGGTCTTGAAAAAAAATCGCGAGTCCTCAATGTCCGAGACCAAATGCGGTCGAGTCCGAGACGAGACCGAGACCATCAAAAAGACCATTCTCGAGAACTAAAACACTATCACTAACACGCCAACATAGTTAACACAACATAATGTTAGCTAACATAACTGTTAACAAAAAAAGTGTTTTTTCCATTTAAAATTCAATATCAAATGTGAGCTTTCTAATCTGATATTAGCTACTCACCCAGCCATGCAAGTGCAGTTCGTCGTTAAGATGAAGTTGTTTCTTCTGTTTACAATGACCCAAGCCTGGTAAATGGTCGTCTTCCGGCCTTGGCGCTGGCTAGGCAGAACTTCCGATCGTACGACACAAAACTCATCTGTTAAATCTTTGTATTTTAAAGGATTAGTTCACTTTAAAAAAAAACTTTTGCTGATAATTTACTCACCCCCATGTCATCCAAGATGTCCACGTCTTTCTTTCTTCAGTCGAAAAGAAATGAAGGTTTTTGATGAAAACATTACAGGATTTTTCTCCATATAATGGACTTCAACGGGACCCAAACGGTTCAAGGTCCAAATGAGAGTTTCAGTGCAGCTTTAAAGGGCTTTAAATGATACCAGACGATGAATAAGGGTCTTATCTAACGAAACCATCGGTCATTTCAAAAATAAATTAAAAAGTTTAAGTTTTATAAGCACAAATGCTCGCCTTGCTCTGTTCTGTGATGCGCGTTCGTGACTCTCCTGTTCGAACTCGTTCCTCAAAATGAACAAATCTTTTTTCGAGTCATTTCGTTCATTCAAGTGGCTTTAAACGTTATACTTCTAACCGCCAAATTCCCCGAACACATCCACCTATGCAATCAGATCATATCATATTCTGAATAAAGAAATCATTATAATGCAGTCAAAAATAATTTACAGGGAACATAAATAATTAGTTTACCTTTCCGAGTCTTTCGTTCCATTTGTCACGTGACAGACGCAATGAACGGATCGTTCATGAATGACCCATCACTAGAACAGAGTCATCACAGAACAGAGCAAGGCGAGCATTTGTGCTTATAAAACTTAAACTTTTTTATTTATTTTTGAAATGACAGATCGTTTCGCTAGATAAGACCCTTATTCACCGTCTGGTATCGTTTAAAGCTGCACTGAAACTGTCATTTGGACCTTGAACCGTTTGGATACTATTGAAGTTCATTATATGGAGAAAAATCCTGGAATGTTTTCATCAAAAACATTAATTTCTTTTCGACTGAAAAAAGAAAGACATGGACATCTTGGATGACATGGGGGTGAATAAATTATCACCAAAAGTTTTTTAAAAGTGAACTAATCCTTTAAGTATTGTATGTGACCATTCAGTACGTAGTTATAAGAGTCTAAGGATTTATACGCCCTCAGTTTCTCTTTACTATACAGGCTCGGTTTCTCTATCAAGGTAAGTGCAGATGTCAGGCCACTTAACCAGAGGTAATCCTGTCAGATCGTCCATCCAATGAGTGAGTGTGTACGGGATCTGGTTCCGTGTCCGTTAAAGTTTACTTTTTCAAATAACTATCACGGTCCCGGACAATGAGTGACCTCAGTAAAAAAAAAAAAAAAAAAAAAAAAAAAAAAAAAAAAAGGTAACAAAACTTGCTAGCTACCGTTGTTGAAGTGTTCAGGGGAATCTTTCTGCCTCCAGTTAAGCCGCGCCCACACAAATACGTCACAATGTTTATTGTAAAAGGGTCTATAATGTGCAATTGAACCACTTGTGAATTATTTGGTTCTAAATCTAAAACCGTGGAGTACAGAGGAAAATAAGAAAAAAGGCTTACAAAACCAAGAGTGTGGTTTTCCCTTTCATTGGAATGTTGTAATGGACTTAACAACATTAATGTTGTTACAAAATACAAAAATAATGTTCTAAATGTTTCAATCCAGTCTGACCTGTAATGCTGCCTGAATCATAATCATACACTGTTCCTTCGTTGGCCAGAGGAGAACTGTCATTATCTTCCTGTTATCTCTGTAAAGCTGCTTTATAACTATCTGTATTGTAAAAAGTGCTATATAAATAAAGGTGACTTGACATTCTGTACCATTTTTACTATTTTATTCATTAAAAAAAATCACATCTACAAATACACTTTAAACATAGTGACACATTTGAGTTCTAAAGGGGTAGGTTGTGTATCAAAATGAACGAATATAATAGCTTCCTTCTGTATGCTATGTTTTAAAGAAAATGTGAATGAGCTGCTCATCTTTGAAGAGGTGTTTGCAGACCCCACACCATTTGTAGAAGACCCTAACCCTAAAAAAAAGAAAAAACATTCCCTCGTTTCTGTCCACTCAGTTTGAAAAACCTTCAAATGAGGAAGATATTGTCCGCCGCATCTCAAGCTTTAGTCAAGGGGCGGTCGAAATCCAACAACCTGTCCATCCGGATCAGAAAACTCCTGCTGAATCCGGAGCACAACACAGGATGGAAGAACAACCCTGACTGTCCGTCCTAAATAGCCCCAGCACCAGCTGACGAAGCTTCGATGGGCGAGTTGACGGTACCGCCTGTAAAGAGAGTGGTGGACACACTATTAACATTAAAGATAAAACTGTAAAAAAATATGTACCGGTACATTTGGTACAATTGTTTGTTACAATTTTTCTTTTCTTTTTTACAAATATTTTGAAGAAAACCATGCATATCTTAATTTTTTTTTGCAGTGGTGTCTTGAAATTACATTTATTTTGGTATAAAAATAACATAAAAAAAGCCATAAAAAAAACTTACTCTTCTTGTGTTCTACGCCTCATAAAAGATCCATAATCAGCTCTGTAAATGTTTAAAATGTTCTGCAGGGTGTAAGGATTCAAACAGTTCGGTTCGAAGCCTGGGTGGTGAGTCATGCATTTTAGATGTCCTGAAACCTGATTCATTCGTCTTAAAACCTAAGGAAGACAAGCCAACAACTATTTATTATACTGTCAAAATTACAAGAGTAAAAGCAACTCATTTAAAAGCATCATATAACCTCTTTCATTAACCCTTGTGCATCCTTATGGACATTTGTGTGTTTTTTAGTTTAGTTTTAGCCTGGCTAACGCCTGACCCAATTCTCGTTGAGACTTGGGTCTGGGAACCACATTTTCTCGTATTTGAGGCGCCGTTTATTGGGTGCTAAGAATGTCTATCAATTGCGCCTGTACGTAGCTCATAGCCAACATAGATGTCATCAACGTCTTGCTGCTCCCTCCCCGTTCTGTGATTGGTTCCCTAAATGAGGCGAAAATCTGGACCATGGTATCCATACTGCCTTTCAGCGTGAATAAAATCACGCTGCGGGAAGGCAGCATGGGGAAACCCAGACTAGTTTATTTTATTTTTTTGATTATTTTGTCTGTGCACACCTTTTGGCACAGGTGTGCATTTTTAGCGGAATTTTAGTATTTCATTCCCATTTCCTTTAGTAAATATATTTTACACTCAGGACCTTAACGCCTGAATTTATATAACTGTATATAAAAAAATGTTTTATGTGTGTTTTTGCCTTTAAGTAGATGGTAAATAATGTTGAGATTATCAATTTCACTTTTGCACAAAAAATAAATCGAAATTTTGGTATGTTGCAAATTTGCAACAGCGGGCATAATGGTCAATAATAAGATAACAAAAAACACAGTAAAATAACAGTGAAAAAACAATGTTTTATTTATTCACCCTTTTTTTTACTTAATTATTTAAATCTGCAACAGCTTTAATAATAAGAATTATGACCACTTTCATGTCACCAACACAATATACAAAAACGTTACTGTTAAGGCTATAGGAAACATTGCATTAATTTGAATTGTAGATTGATTTGAATTGTAAATTAAGTTTCCAAATGTATGTTGCTGAACCTGAAAGAATGAGAGGGAATGCACAGAAGCAGTTCTTTGTACTATAATTATGTAACATAACAATGCTACTCCACTCTCCAGCAGGGGCCGTGAAACACCTCTTGGGTAGCCCCAGCGTTAACCTCCACACACGCACGCACAAACACACACATGCATACATACACACACTCAGGCATGCACGCACGCACAACAATGTAACAATGTTTTTCTCACTCGTGGAATGCACAGAAGCAGTTTTTGTTCTTGTTTAGGCACAAGTGAACATCACATTTTGTACACTTGAAGCTAGTGTGGCCCGTGCACCTAGGGAATTTGCAGCGTTGCCGCACACTGTCAATTTGCGGCCAGTGACCCACAGCATCAGCACGGACATCTTGTGTGGGAATAGACTTAGTTGGTCCCCTGCGCTTCTTCTTGAAGAACTCTCGCTCCACGTCAGACGAAGGCCGCCCCCTCTTTTTGGCTGACAAGTCTTTGCCTTGCATGCAGAGGGACTGTGCAATGGAAAGCTTGAAAGCCAGCAAGTCCTTCTGCTTCTTCCGTGGAACATTCATACTGTCACAATCACGCCGATAGAGCAACCAGCCGTTGACAACCACCATGTCCACGAAGTGAAAGAAGAATCGGTGGTAATACTTCTTAGACCTGATGTGGATGCGGTAGCAGGCGATTAGGGCATCAAGTGCATCAACACCACCCATGAACTTATTATAGAGGGTGATGATGCTAGGACATTCCACAGAGACTTTCCTCCTTTGCTTTCTGTCCCACCTCTCTATGAAGGAAACAGGCTGGGCACTTGCAAAAGTGCTGGCAGCAATCACCCCTCTGTTGTCAAACCATTTGACAGCTCTAACCTCCACACTGTCAACAACAGCCTGTTGCTCCTCAAATGTCCCTCTTCCCTTCTTTTTGAGCTTTTTGTCTTCACTGAAACTGCAGTATCGCAGGCGATTTTGCCGCACAGTGCCAAGGGCTGGTATCCCCCTATTTGCAAGAGCTACAAACAAATCGAGCGAGGAAAACCATTTATCAAAGTACAGCAGGTGGTTGACAGAGCCTTCAATAACTTGTGCAAGTTTTAGCACGACGTTCCCGCTTGCCCCTATGTCTTGTGAACCTGGTGGAGGATCAGATTTCCCTGCATAAACATCAAATGAGTGCACCAGGCCTTTTGTGTCACACAAAACAAAGATTTTGTATCCCCATTTGTACGTTTTTTTAGGGATGTACTGTTTTAGAACAGATCTGCCTATGAATGGTACCATTTGTTCGTCAATAGAGAGCATCTGATCTTGAGGCAGAGCTTGGAATTTTGGGAGCAGGGAATCAATTAGTGGCCTAATTTTGAACAGCCTGTCACTGTTGTTGGGTGCCGAGTTGTCATTCAAATGAAGGAAATGTTTAATTTCTTCCCACCTGCCGCGGGGCATCACATCAGCCACCTGCTCTACACGACATGCATTAGATCCTAGAGCGAGGTAAGCTGATAACACTCATGTACAAAACAGTTCCAATGAACTGCTCCAATTCTTTCTGATCTAATTTCAAGGCATGGTTTGGATTTTCTTGTGTGCTGTACAGATTGCTCTGATTGACAATAAGATCCAAAAGTTCAGTGTCAAAAAACTGCCTGAAATAATCAACAGGCTGTTTGATTGTGTCACTGTCTGGAAGAGCACCTTCCCACACTGGCACTTTTTTTGTAGAGCTCGGAGTCTGTTTCACTGTCTTCCACGCCACTTTGTCTTTGTTTTGTCTCTTTTGTGTCTTTCTTGCAGCTTGGGCACTGGTGTTATCAACCTCCTCATCACTGCTGCTCCTGTTGCTCTCTTCATCCCCTGGCTCGGGAACACATTCGCCATCGCTGCCCACATCTTGGTATTGAACCTCCTCCTCACTGCTGCTGCTCCTCACACCTGCAGGGGTCAAAATTAACTTTTAGAAATGTGAAAATCTATGGATAATGTATGGATAAACTGGTGAAATTCACTAGCCATTCAATAGGAAATCAGCATTTTCAGTCTAAAATCTAGAACCAGCCAACATAAAAATGATCCAGCATTTGGCTGGTGCTAATTTTGAATCCTGATTCACCTGGCTTGACAACATTTTCCTCATCACTGCTGCTCCTGTCACTCTCACTGCAGCTCTCTTCATCACCTGGCTTGGGAACATATTCCTCATCGCTGCCTGCACTATCGCTGAGACAACTATCCTCACTTTCCTCTGGGGGAGCTTTGACGTGAGGTTGCGCATTTACGTGCTTGCCGGAAAAAAAAGGTTTCATTCGGATCTGCATAAAAATAAATAGCTTTTGTATTCATATTTTGATGTATCCCAGCATTGTGTCTGTGTAATATGCTACAAAGCTAAATATTACAATAACTTCAAAAATACTTGTCACACATATTTCACCTCATTACATCGAGTGTATAAGCACACAATAAGCAGGTGAGTATTTTTATCTTAGCACAACTTACCTTATATACATCTCAGGATCAAACTTTCCCGACTCATATCCATAACTTTGCGACCAGAGTAATCCTCGTGCGTAAACAGGAAAAAAGTCCGTCACTTTGCGGTCCCACTAGAAACAAGTGCTTGTCGAAGGTTCCTAGGTCCGTAGCGTATATGCACTAACCGGCATTGGGGGAATGCAGACGTTATCTCGGCTGGTTGATTGAGTCAAACAGTTTGTCGCATATTTATGACAGTGGGCGTTAAGGGGGTTAAGGACAAAAATATCCCCATTAAACCAGCGATATTTAATCCCAGGGTCATTTAACTATAAAATGGTGCCATTTTCTCAGGTTTGGCCAAAAAAGCTCATTTATTCCTGTTTTCTGCTTCTGCATATTATAGAGACAATTGGATAAATTATGCAGCTATAATTGTGTGGGTGTGATGTCAAGACTGTGGTTTGTCACACCCTGTGTGCAAGATATTTCTAAACTCTTAAGAACTTTATTAACTTTTGGTTTACTTTTCTTACATTTCTTACAAATATATATATTTTATATAAAATACTGTTTATAAAATATTTTCATAAACTTAACCCTTTATAGGGCACTCATTGAAATACTTGGAAATTCTAAATTTCAACCATAGTGTTATTGGAGGATATTATAAGACTTCTAAACATTTGTGAGTTTCTAAAAAAATATTTGTTTTTAGGTTGGAAATCAAGGGCAATGAAGTTACCATATATGGTTCCTCGCCAGTCTAGGGTAACTTTTTTTCCCTTAAAAAGTGTATATATAAAAATATAATAAAAACACAAACTTGTTACAAACAAAAATATTTATTTAGGAACATTTTAAATTATTATTAGGAACATTTTAAATTATTATTAGGAACATTTTAGCGTTTAGCGTGTGGTGTTCATCTGTGTCAAGATGGCGCCTGTGTGTGGCTTGCCGTCTTATCCTGCAGTCAATATGTGTGTTTGTGTTGTTGGCGTCACTCGTTGTTCAATATGTTGACTCTATACTGATGTATGAGCGTCAAAGTTTACTGGATCTTCGACCTACTGTTAAATTTGATCGTGGTGGACAAAACACATTGCCACCGCTCCTGTCTGAGATCCCAGCCTCTCTCTGCCGTTTTTCGGCCTTACATCACCAGCTTAAGCGATATCGTCGCCGGGTAAACGCAGCGGCCGGCTGGTGAGTCCAGCATTTTTTCCTGAGTTTTTACCACATGGTTGCAGCTATTTAAATTCTCCGCGGACATCGGGACGAGGAATCGCGACTGTTTATAAAAAACACCTATAAATGTAAACAGATATTCTTATCAACACCCTTTAACAGTTTTGAACTTTGTTTATTTGAGCTGGGTCGTTCTCTTACTGTATTATGTGCAGTGATCTATCGGCCTCCGAAATATAATAAGGACTTTATAAGTGAGTTTTCTATCTTCCTGGCCGAGAAAAGTGTCCTAATTATTGGGGATTTTAATGTCCATGTGTTGTACTGACGCCCCAATGGTAAAAGACTTCCTATGCCTTATTGATTCTTTTAATCTTACGCAGTTTTGGGTTGCCTGTTTATAATCTAGAGATCGGTGATGCAGTGTTCTCTGACCATATGCCTATACTATTTCAGATTGCCCTGGACTGTAATACAAACAAACCCTGCACTGTTGCTCGGCCCTGCCGCATTATAAACTCTAATACTGCTGTTAAATTTTCATCTGTGTTTAATCAGAATTTTGGTATACCATGGCTAAATGACACGGTGCGAGCTGTCATACGCAAGTGCCGTCAAGTCGAGCGCAAATGGGAAAATGATAAGCTGCAAGTGTCATTACAAATGCTAAGGGACTGCTGGAGTCACTATCAGACAATGGTGAAAGAAGCTAAAAGAATGTATATTTCTGAGATCATTTTTTGAACAGTAATAAGCCTCGCGTTCTGTTTGAAACTATTGATTCAGTTATTAATATTTCACAAACTGGCTGTGTTGATTTCTTAAAGACAGGCCATCCAGAAAGCCAATAGCCTTGCAGTCCCGCCTGTAGAAAACCCAGGCATTCGTGAGGCTGACATCCACAGAGTAGGCAAACATGCGCATATACCACCTCTTTGATTTCATGGGGGTGTGGTAGAGATGGACCAGCATGTCACTCTTGTCAATGCCCCCCATGTTGGCATTGTAGCTTTTGATGGGCAGGGCAGCTCACTTGTTCCTTCCTCTTGGTTTCACTGAAGTACCTGTAGACTGAGGAAATGGGCTCTGCCCCCATGTCTGTTGACAGCAGAGTGACAATCCTATTGTCTATCCACCTAAGGGCCAGGATACCATCATCACTGGTGACGTAGTCATACGTACCACGAGGGACAGCCTTATTCTCCATCTCCTTGATGATTTTGAGTGGAGGCTTGCCTATTCTGTTGTCCCTGGCTGTCCCTGTGTACCTGCAGTTTTTGTCCTTGAGGTACCGCACTATCTCCAGGCTGGTAAAAAAAGTTGTCCGCAAAGATGGCTGTGGTGGTGGAGGAGGACATGGTGCTGGCTAGGACGAAGACGATCTGGCTGGTGACACCCATGGCTGTTTGTTCAGGTGTCAGGGGACACACGTGGGCCTCCAGCGTATTCTTACCTTGATACAACACCATGTCATGGATGAAGCCATCCTCAGAAGCCCTAGCAAACAACTTGAATCCCCATTTGTCTGGCTTGTTCTTTATGTACTGCCTCAGGTTGCCAGCTGTCTTGCCTTTGTAGGCAATCATGACCTCATCCACAGACTGCTTGGAGGTCTGTGGCTCACTCCTGAAGGCAGCATTCAGATGACTGAACAGTGGCCGCACCTTGAAGAATCGATCGATGGTGCCAGTTATCTGGGTGTTGTCGTTGAAGTGGACAAGCCTCTTCATCAGCCTGAACCTCTTCGATGACATGAGGTTTGCGACTTGATGGACCCTGGTCTCCATTGCCCAGTAGTCTTCAACGGCAGGCAGCTCAGCAATCCCCATGTACATCAGATTAGCCACAAAGTTCATCATCTCGTCTTCAGTGGTGGTGAAGGAGGTGTTGATGTTCTTCTGGTTTGCATACAAGTTGGTCTGGTACGTTATGTGCTTGATGACTTGGGGGCTGAAGTACCTGCTGAAGTACTGAAATGGAGTCTCAATGAAGTCTGGGGGACAGTGCTGGTACTCGGGCAGGTCGGCGTTGTCCAGGTCATCCTTCCTCCAGGTGGTTAGCCTGGCTGCTGGCTTCCCCTTCTTAGTTGGCTTCTTTGCTTGTGGTGCTGGTTCTTCATCATCGTCGTCATCATCATCATCATCATCATCATCATCAAGTACCTCAACTGTAGGCTGCACACACTTCCTCTTGGCAGATGGGCCTATATCACTCTGGCCTGGAGTGTCTAGGTTGTTGTAGTCAGGGTCTGCCACATCATTATCTTCCTCCTCAGAGCCCTAATCATCACTAGCTGCGTTTCCACTGCCGGGCTAGGACCGGGCCAGGGCTAACAGCGAGCCGAGCCGAGCCAGTGGCCTCGGGCTTTAAGCACCGGGCTTGCGTTTCCACTGCCGGGCCAGTAGCCCCACAGCGCTAGCCTAAACCCCGCCCCTAACACGCCTTTCCGGATCAAACGTCATACAACCCAACCCATTTCAGCGGGTATTATGAATTTATTTATTTTTAAGTTAGGAAGATAGCATGTATATTAACTCACCGGCCGTGGCTGCAATAGTGTCCCGACTTGTCTCGTGAGTCGCCACTAACAGCACCGTCCATCAAGTCGAACCATGGAAACCTCCTTCTCTGAGCTACGCTTTATTCATCGTGCGTTTGAATCGCCTTGTACAATACTGCGCCCGCAACTTTTTTATTTTTTCCTGAACTTGAAGCGTTGCTCGCTGAATGCTTAGCTTGTTCAGCATCGATGTATTTTATAACATACTCGTTTCTTCACACGCCGTCAAATTGATGTTGTACCCTTTCTTCTACCCAAATGCTCAGAAGAGCTTTGCAATCTTCGACAGACCAGTACAGGCGATTCTCCATTTCGAGCAGCGATTATTTTGCGCGATATAAAAAAAGTGAATTGTGCATCTTGCTTCAGATCATAACGTTCCATAATAACACCGATAAACTCCGCCTTTTACCTTGAGCACGCCTCTTGCCCGAGCTGGCCTGCTTTGGTCGAAGGTATTCGACGGGTCAAGTACTGGTGGTACCACTTATTTTAGCAGTAATAAGTTTCACAGTAAAAAAAAAAAAACATCAATACATGGCATTTAACTATGATAAAAACTGTTTCAAGGGCATACAACTTACACATAAAGTGTAAATATATAATAAGAAGAGCAAAATATCAACATATCTCAACATGTTGCACAACTATTCAACCATAGAATGTGTGAGTTTCATCAACTTACCTTTTTTTGTTTTGAAGTTATTAGCGCTGATGTGGGAGTAGGTAGTAGCGCAAAACCTCACTTTCCAATATCCGGAACGACACTGAAGTTTGAAATGCTCCGCGCAACTTCTGATTGGTCAGATGCCATGGTGTGACTGGATAATATCGTGAAAGTTCTGATCCCATGATCTGACTCCTGACATTATGCTGCCTAACTCATAATCATACACTGTTCATTCGTTGGCCAAAGGAGGACTGGCCCCCTGACTGAGCCTGGGTTCTCCCAAGGTTCATTCTGTCACCTGATGGAGTTTTGGTTCCTTGCCACTGTTGCCTTCGCCTTTTGGCTTGCTTAGTTGGGGACATTTAATTTTCAATTGAACAATACTATTACAACATTGTTTTCCTGTTATCTCTGTAAAGCTGCTTTGAAACAATTTGTATTGTAAAAAGCGCTATATAAATAAAGGTGACTTGACTTGACTTGACTATCAGTGACGTAGCCTGATGTTCGCTGATTGGCTAGGAGAAATCTATGCGCTCATACGACAACGAAAACAGGTAGGGGAGAGTCAGTTTGAATGCGCGATTAAGTTACCAAATATGGTTCCTCACCCGATAAAAGGTTAAAGGGGTGGTTCAGGATTTAGGACATCAGACCTCATTTCCAAGTGAGCCTTAGTGTTATTTATTAGTGGACAGAGAGTTTTCAAAAATGTTCATCCAGTCCTTCCAGTTGCATTGTTCGCTGGTGCTAGGCTTGCGCGAGTCAACGGTATCTGCTAGCCTGCCATTAAAAACAGTTTTACCCACCACACAGTGCACCAAAAGCAAATAAATTATTACGCCAGACTATCGATGTAAATGTTTGATGAGCGATTATTGTTAAAAATCAAACTACACTTTCATCGCATTGCAATAGTTATACTTTGTTCCCTGTATTTATTAGCACAGTCAACAGCAGCGGCAGAGTGATATTAAGTTACCTAGGAAACCGAGAGAGCCGGTCCACATGACAATCACGCAAGTGCATTTCCCTGCCGCTGACACTCATCACTACAGAAGCAGAGTATATCACCATGTTGCCAATTCCTTCGTTTTCAATCGAATGTTTCAATATCGTTGTTCAAGGCTACTACTAGCTAGCTAGACGCCCCGACTGTAGTGCGCTTCTGTTCTGTTTACTTTTCGGCGCAGTGTAACTAACCGGAGTAAAGTAAAATTCTAGTTCCTGTAAATAATGAAAAAAAAAAAAAACTAGTTCCTGTAAATAATGCGATCATTGAGATGCAAGAGTAGTTTGATTTTTAACATTATGTGCTCCCAAACTTCACTTTTTTATGACAGTTTGTTGACACGGATATTTTTGTTCTTTAAGGACCTCAGAGTAACTTTTTTAAATTGACACACAAGGGTTAAATTATGAACATTTAATTAAATGAAAAAGATTGTGTGTATGTGTTTTTCCCCCCCACAAGTGTGACAAATGCAAGTGTGGGGACATTTCCCAAAAAGAGGATTGGTTTAATCAGGGTTCTCAAGTCTCACGCATTGGCCGTGAGACACACGCAATTCAAATAGTATTTCAAGTTGTCCTGCAAGCTTTATATATAACGTTGTATACGAGGCGCAGATACACAAAGTGAAGTTTCCTGCCGCCAGCGCGTCCGTATCTCAGCCCGATTGCGTTCGTTACTAGGCAACATAGATGCGCGAACACACGGAAGTTGACGGAACATTCTCGGCCACCGCGACATCGCGCAAACACACGTTGTGATGGAGAAGGTAATTTAGAAGAAAGCTTGTCTAACATTCATAGGCTAGAACATTTAATATATAGCCCATCGTATACATTATTATTCGTGCAGTCAAAAACTCTACAACTACTTTGCAACCAGGCCAGAAGCTTTGGCTCAGTTTGGCTAGCTTACGTTATCTGAAACTAAGGAAAATGTTAGTGAGTATGGGAAGGAATGAAGATGTATTTCATTCATTTTATTTTAAATTATATATTATACTGTATTAATAGTATTTCTAGTTACATTAAAGGGGTCATATAATGCCATTTTCGTACAAGCTAATATGATTCTTTAGGGTCTAAATTAAAAGTTTGTAATATACTTTTATTAAAAATTCTCATTAGTATTGTGAGAAAACACTTATTTTACCTGGTCAAAAACAGCTCTGTTTTCAGCACGCCGTTTAAGTGCATATGCCTTTAAATGATAATGAGCTTTGCTCACATATTGAGAACGTCGTACATAGAAAACATGCCGTAATGTACCCTGAGTGTAAACCTTAGCCGCATTCATCGTGAAGCGTGCGATTTGCAAAGATTAATATACCGGTAAATATTAATATACAGGTTAATAAAACATTACACTAACTTCGGTTCTTCTGGAGGTGCAGCAGGAACATGAATAGTTGGTATCGATTCCTTTTTTCAGGAGCAGCTTCTTAGCAAAAGCAGCTTTATACTGACCCTCCTCGTTTATAAAGCAGTCTTGTGTGTGAAATGATTCGCGCAAACATAAAAGCATAGACGTTGATCGTGGGGAATATTCCCTTCAAAAACAAACTCAGCCACTGCGTCTTCAGCGGTTCGGATTTAGGAATATCAAAATGACTGTTGTGTTCCTTATTACACCCAAAAACAGAACACCACAATCGCTTAGACTCCATTCTGCTCATAGACTGTGCTGCTCCAGCTTAATTTTCGGCACAACACCGGTCCGCACGAACTATGATTGACAGCTCACTCACGTGCGAGGGCGGGTCTGTGTTGAAACGCTGCTATCAATAATCGTGGGAGGGGCGTCCGACCGTGTGACGTCACACGGTCGAACGGCTCGATTTGAGGCAGGGGGAAACATATAAGAAGATTAAAACAAAATCACTGGATGGATTTTTATCATTATATGATGGTTGTGTACAGGCACTGCCAACACACATTTCAGTATAATCAACTTGTAAAAGTGCATGTACCATTATATGACCCCTTTAAGGCTACATGTATTAAAGGAGAGTGCTCTTGGTAATATTTTATATACTGTCAAAACATACATTAATTATTGCCATTGCATTTGTATTTTTCAAAGATGTCAGGGAAAAATGCGAAAAGATTTTATTCCAAACTGTTTGGAGAAATTTGTTATATTTTTGTAATTTTTAAATATAACGTTAAAGAGTATATTTGATGTGATAAATTCCTCTGTCATTTATCAGATTTACCAATTGTTATAATTTAAATTTGTGCTGGTCAATTATGTTAATTGGGGGGCGGGGCTCCATTAGGGCTCCTCCCCTAACCGCATGTGATCTCACTCCAAGCTTTTGCTCAAACTTGAGAACCCTGGGTTTAATACATTGTGTAAATGTAATTTATTGCAGTACCTTTGGTATTTCCATGCAGCAGACATTCTCAACTGCGCTGGGCATTTTATTACAGTTTTCACATCTGCACCTAAATAAACCACAAAAATACACCAGTTTGTTTTTAAACTGTATTTTATGTTATCAATTCAGGCAGTGGCGTGCTCAGACCTCCTCAGGGGCAGGGGCAGAAGGACCAAAAAGGGCACTAAAAAAAGTTGTTGTTTTTAAATGCTTTCTTTCAATCAGCTTGTAAAAGAGTTTTTCGGTTCCTTGCCACTGTTGCCTTTGGCTTGCTCAGTTGGGGATATTCAAAATAATTAACCAATCATACCATTGATCAGCTCTACCAAACATGGATGTCTTTTTTTTTTCCAGTAATAAACAAACATTGTTGAGTTGTTTTGATTGATACTGTAAAGCAGCTTTGATACAATCTGTATTGTGAAAAGCGCTATATAAATATATTTGACTTGACTTGACTTGACTTTCCGTGGCTTTCGATGAAAAGACCTTGATACAATAAGAATGCATAACACAGCAAACGAAAATAGGGAAATGATGATAATATTACTAACTATTTTTTACTTTACCAAACAAAACAGTGAGAATCAAGTTTTCATTTTCAATAAAAGAATTGAAAACCCAACTCCCCTGCCCTCCATGTGCACGCCACTGACATGAAATCATTGCAGTAAAGATAAATTAAACCGTTATAACAACATATCTAAAAAAGGCAATTGGTAACTTACCACTGTGAAACGTTCTGCTGAAGTCGCGCTTGCAAAGTTCGTTCCGATTCATCGCCTGGGTCATCTGCATTTTCAGGATCCGACTCAGGCTCGAACTGATATGGTAGAAAAACTGAAGACATAATCATTAATGTATAAGTATTACTGTCATTATAATTGCTTTGTAAGCTGAAGCTTGCAATTAAGGAAAGGGGGCGTTACGAACTGAACCAGCTCGATTCAATCAGAGCACACTGTGCTTTTTGGAAGGAGGGGCTTTGTGGAAATCAGTGCATTTTATTAAAGGGTACCTATTATGGATTTTTGAAAATTGCCCTTCATGTAGTGTGTAACATAGATCTAAGTGAACAAAAACATCCTGCAAAGTTTTAAATATGAAAGTTCACCGTACACAAAGTTATTGTCTCTCGAAAGTAAGAGTCGACTCTGAGTCGCTGATATGAATCGTTCGACGAACGATGCTTTTCCTTTGTCTAGTTGACGTCAACTTGACAAGTTATTTGAATAAGATACGCCCACTTATTGCGTTCAGAGACCAGTGTTGCCAGGTCCGTATATGCCTGCACTGTTTCTGCGGGTTGTTTGTGTAGTGCACGGGTTGACGCGATTGTTTTACCCACTGGAACATGATTGTTATTGGGGAAACACCCGGGAACGCTATTTGACTATTTTTGGCCGTGATTGGGTTAGTTTTGATGAGCAATTGGGCTGGGTTTGTTGTGCAGACCTGGCAACCCTGTCGGAGACGCCAGGGAAAACTAACATGTCGAGACGCTGTTTTTGAAGTGCAACGCAAAAGCAAACTTTTTTCATCTGCCCAGTGAGGAGCATTTAGCAAGACTAAGTGGCTACAGTTCATATATACAACTATACCACAGAAGTATAGCCGAACCTTGTTGTGTTCGCGTCATTTTGAAGATGATTGCTTCACAAACCTAAATGCTATATGGATTCGTGAGCCGTCTGATACTGAAGGAAGAAGGTTCAGTAACGTTACCAAGTTTATTTGGATCAGCTTCCTTCTCCGAATCACAAACTGTAAGTATTATTAATATTAATTGTTGCTTTTATGTTTTATGTATCATGCTAAATAATTATGTGTGTGTGTTGTGTACGCACAGCGCATAGGTCGTCAGTTGTATTGAAATATGTGAAGTGTTTGTCGTTGTTAATGGAGTTGTCATAAAGAATATAGCTATAACGTTACCGCTTAGTACTGCATTGTCAATATGTTTATGCGTTGGGCTAACGCAAACAAAGACTGAATGTGCTTTTACCACTAAACTTTGGGCTATGGTAGCTAACATATCACCGCAGATTAGCGTCACGCAAAGGCGGGGTTTGGAAAAATGACTCGCGAAACGATTCATATGGGAGTCGGTGAGCAAATCAAGTAAAAATAAATGCATGTTATAAGACAACAAAAGTGTTTTTTGTCATGGCATGCTCGCAAAACTGTTGTTGGGGACTCCTAGAACAATATTAGGAACATTTTAAATGCCATAATAGGTACCCTTTAAGACTTTTAGAAAGATACAATAATGTACAGTTTAGGGGCTTTCGCACCGGGTAGTTCTAGGAACTTAGTTATAGGAACTATCTAGGGTGGTTTCCCGAGACTAATGGTCCCATAGGAACGTTTTCCTGGTTGCCAGTAGGAACTCTGAAGTCTCGTAAGCCGCGTTGTTGTGACTTATTTTAATGGAGCGGCAGGCCTTTATTTTGATGGCGCTGAGAACGCCAGAGCCTGAGCACACAGTGCTTGCATTCTCTGTGTTCATCAATTTACGATCTATCTAACATGTTATTAGATAGAACTGTTATACATGGAAAGTAGACAGTAATGAAAAGTTATTAGCGTATGCCTTGTGTTGATGTCCAGTGTTGCTGAGCAGAAATACATAACCATGTTTCTCTCGGTTCCCTCAAAGTTATGTTGGATTTTCTCCCTCAGCGTAAAGTTTAAGAGGTCCATCTATCACTGTTTTCCATGTTCGTAGAGTTAGTTTCTGGAGTAAATATATAGGCTAATAACTGTGTTTACAGACTTTTTTTTTTAATGGCGGGAGCTTGGTGTTTTGCGTGCGTTCGGACAATCGTCGAACACCAACACTTTCGATGTGAAAGCCCCTCGTGTGAATTATTATTTATTTTTTTACATAAAAGCATGTTAACTTTTTTTTATTATTTTTTTTTTACAACCAATACACAAAATAATGATCTTTGAAAAAAAGCATCATATGACCCCTTTTAAATGTTCCTCAAAATAATTTAGTTTAAGCTTCTTCTGTATTATTTTTTTCTAATTTAATGTGTGACTTCATGTCATAATAGGAATGTTCAATGTGGATCTTCTCGAGTTCACTTGAAGGCAGCATTAGAATTTGTCTGATCATGTGATCTCAACATGTCTGTCCACATGAGGGACCCGCTCCATGCCAAATAAAACCACTTTAATTAGGACACTCTTTACAAGTATAATTTATTTTTGTAGAGGAGGACATTTTAATGAGGATCAAATGATTAGGTTCAGCTTTCAGGATGAAACCAACCTTGTTTCAGACTGAATGTTTCTTCAGTCGTCATGTCTTCACTCTCCTCTTTAGTAAACGCCATCTTCGTTTGTTCCTCTGTATGTTCTTGTTTTACACTGAATACTTCTTCAATTCTCAGGTCTTCACTCTCTTCTTTAATAAACTCCATATTTGTTTGTTCCTCGGTTTCTTCTTGTTTCACAATGAATGCTTCTATCTTCATTTCTTCATTCTCCACTTTAATAAATGTCATATTTGTTTGTTCCTCAGTATCTTCAATCTTGATTTCTTCACTCTCCACTTTAATAAATGCCATCTTTACAACAATGCGTCTTGTGGATCTCAGTCGCTTCAATTTGTTCTGTTTAAGATGAGAATAATTAACAGCAAAAAAAAAATTAATCAAAGTTCAGCAGTACAACAAACTAATAATAGAACACATATTATACATACTCTACACACAAGTCTAAACTTGGTATGATTTGGATACTATATTTATAGATTAATTTTCAAGAAAACATTTGGAGTTGGTGTGTAAAAGTTGTAAGTTAAATAATTACTCGTGTGTTTGTTTACTCGTAGCATTAACACTGTTTCGACCAGCATGTTTTGTCAGCATGCGGTGATTCGAGCTATTCGAATCAATGAATCATTAAGTGAAGCATTTGATTCAATTGAGACGGTGTATCAAAAAAACTCCGTTAGCTCTCCATTGACCGAGTTTTTACGATAAACTGATTCACGATATACGACGCGAAATGAGACGCACCTTTTATCACTCATGTGTGGATGCATTTAATTCACAAAATTAACGTTTATTCATTATAGACAAAGCACTACAATTGTACATTTAATGCAGAATACATCATTTAAGATCGCCTCTAATAAGTATAAACATCGACTGAAAGCTTTTAATTGATTCAAACACGTGAAATGTTTAGAAACACAAACCTTACTTCAGCCGAATCACAACTGACCATGCAACACGGGCTCTCGGCGCAGACGTATGACGTCACACAGTCAGACCAAAATAAAAGTCCCGTTCACACACTGCTGTCTAAAATAACAAAGTGCAAAGAAAATGACATTCAAAACACTCACATAGTAACAAATAATACGAAATAAATAAGGTATTCATATTATTCAATCCTTGGATAAATGTAAAAACATATTGTCTAATGATGCGTTGAAAGAGTTTGTAGCACATCTTATAGGCCTATGTAAGACACAAAACAAGTCATGTTTGGGTGAGGAAACCATTTATACCAGGGGTTGGTAACTTCTTTTTCAGTAACAAGACGTATTTAAATTGATGTTTGGATGCATTTTTCTAAAGTACCATAAATTCAAACCTTTATTAGGGCCACAGACAGAAACACAAAAACAATATACAGTAGGTAACATGTTCCTATATGTTTTATATATTGTGTAAAATGTAATTGTGACTGCGTGTTTATCCTCTTTGATAAATTTCCTTGGCTTTGTAAATTACAAGAATTACAGAAATGCAATATATTCACATATATGTGAAACACTGTTAAATATATTAAAATTTATTTTGAAAATTAATTTTTTAACATGCTTAAAAATTCAAGCTTAACAGTTGATCTACATGTTGCATGTATAAATATGTGTACATACCCAGCAAACACAGAAGTTGCAATGTACCCAGCCTTCTACCAACGTTGCTTGCTTTTCTCATTCTATTTACAGCAGTAATTCTCAAAGTGTGTCCGCCATCGCCCCCTAGTGGTCCGCGAAAAGATGACTTAAACTAGGCAAGTGTTTACAAAATCGTCACTTATTTAACCCTTTCGCACGTACGATCACAACGTTGTGATCAGTCTTGGCTGGTCCCTGGAGCGTAAGATCACACCGGTGTTATTAGAACGTTCAGTGCATTACGTGATCAACTGCTAAATTCAAACGTGCTTTCGCGCGTTGGCTGGCGCTGAGCCAGAGACAGACGTGCTGTCATATATCACAACTATTCAGTGTTTTCAACCACATAATGTTTATTTTAGGTTTCAGGCATTTAAATACACATATATACTAGCAAAACAATGATTTTGAGTTTGTAAAAATACACTGATGTCTATGGAAGCGGCAATAATAATCCTTCCCATTGTAAAAAGACGACACGTTTTATTCATATTAGATATACATTGTGTAAGTAGCTTTACATTTTACCCTATTCTTCTCCCAGTTCACCGGCCACGTACTTTCGTGTATTTCGTGTAAACTAACATGGCGCCGCCCATCGCACATAGCCTACAGCTCAACTAACGCGATCGTTATAAAGGTGTTTAAACAACAAAACACATCCACGTGCACATATTTGACAATCGGAATATCAGTGTTTCATGTTATAGCTAATATATTTGTGAATATTTTGAATAAAAAAGGAAAAATGACAAAAGCAGATCATGATTCATTCAGTGCTGTGTTATGTTTGCGCTGTGTCACGTGACAAGCAATGACGCGTCAACATGGAAACATTAAAGCGAAACAAAACTGTGATAACAGTTCTTGCCATTCTGTTTCAATAACGTAAAAATTGATCGATGGCTAAACCAAAGAGGAGTCAAAAGAAAAGACCAATCGTCCACTGAAAGCAGCAAGACTACAGCACCACAAATGTTAAGTTTTAGATGAAAAACTCAAAATATAAAATCTACAGATCTATTACTTTCGTAATGTACTAGTTTTTGTTTCATGTGTAAAATCCCAGTAATTTCAGTGATATTGGACATTAAGGGGAATTTTTTTTTCAGCATTTTATTGTTACCATAGTTAAAACCATATCCTTCGTATACCCGCCACCTCAGTTTTAAACTAATGGCTGTTTGGAATGACATTAGGGGGGACATAGGCTGTTACAGTATGTTTAATTGCAGTTTTTTCCCCACATGTGCAGTTTGTTGTTCATATTAAGCTGCAGCTCATTTTACATTTACTTTTTCAAATGAAATAAAATTCATATAATAATTTCTGATCATATTATTGCATTTGTGTTTGAATAACTAGTTTTTGACTTGCAACAGTTGCATAATAAACTTAAATTTAGCTTATCCTTACAATTTTGTTGTTTTTTGGGGGCGTGTTAGAGTGGGATTTTGTTAGGTGGTCCTCAGAAAAAAATTGGAAGATAAAGTGGTCCTTGGGCTGAAAAAGTTTGAGAAACACTGATTTACAGTGAACACTTGAAATACATTACAATTTACTCAATCCACTCAATCTCACAATCAAGTTTCAGAAAAAAAAAATTTGTTCTGATTTTATTTACTGCGTCAGTACTGGCCTAATGACCTTATAAGCAGATCAGGGGGCTGTTCCATAAACCAAGATTAGAGTATAAGCCAGGCTTATTTCGGTTAGTCAGGCTTATTTTTGGTAGATTCGGTTTCATAAATCAAACTTAAAAAAGTTCAAACTCAGTTACCCTGGCAACTTATGCTGGGAAACTAGCCTGGTCCAGGGCAGGCTAACTGTCAGGCTAAGCCTCAGTTGTAACACAGATCCTCAACACTGACCGACAAGAACACAATGACATTACCACTGACACTCTCTAATACCATTATTGGACTTTATTAACATTATTAGTCCAAAAATAAATACACAGTATACAGAAAATCAACTTATATATAAGGCTACAATATAGACACATATATAAGGCGTTTTAAAGTTGTCCGTTTAGGAAATGTCATTTTTGTAATAAAGACATTTTAATTAAGGAGTGCCTCGGTTATCAGAGAATTCTTTCTCTACACTGTCACTCTACACTATATTTTTATATATATGTACTGTATTTATAGATATAGATAGATAAAACAATAGGCCTATACATACTACAGTTTTTGTTTTTTTACTGGCTGAATGTTTGTTTTAAAGATTTATGAATACATTTCTCTCTGGATTTATTTGGCAGTTTGTCTGTTTTTTGTTTTAGTGTTTATGATTATTAGAACATTAGAACACAATCTAAAAAAAATCTTTTTAAAGCAGAAGTTAAAATCACAAAATCAAAAAATAAATAATTACAAAAGCACAGTATAAATTTTAACTGGTAAGATTAATCTGAGCTTAGTAATTGACAGTATATTAGCCTACATTTGATTTACCCCAAATACACTTGTAGGTTTAAAATTCTAAATAAGGGACATATAATGTCCAACTAACAAATATTTTAGCATATATATATATATATATAATGTACTTTATTATGTCTTTCAATTCAAACACATTTAACACAATTATAAAAATGGACAGTTCCTTTAAAGACATCATATTTTCCCCCAATAAATATTCCTTATTTTTCCTTCTACTTTTTTTTTTCTTTTGTGATATTCAATATTAAATAAGTAAATAAATAAAATAACAAATAACTAGAAAAAAAGGGAAGGCTACATAAAAATGTAGTTCATGTAGGCCAATATATATTCCTTTATTTTATGGAATATTCTTTGATTTTAGAGTTGCACATATAGTTGCACATATCTTTTCAAAATGTATACATTTGTTCCTAATTTAATGTTATCCTCTCCATAATGTACTTTAGAAACTAAATCTAACCACTCATTTAAAACTGGGGATTCTTGCTTTCTCAAAAAAATTATTGCATTAAAAGCTGTAATTCTCAGCATTCTAAATAAGTATACATCATCTTTATTACGTAGCATAGATCCTATACCCAAAACTATATTTTGTATCTTTATATAGGCCTATTTAGTTTCTTAAAAAAATTCTTCCCTGAATTGGGCTAGGCTACTTCTGTTCAATTTCTTTTTTTTAATTAGAATTATAAAATATATGAGTGTAATGAGCTAGAAGTTCACTGCAACTTATCCAACATCCTAAAGATAAATAATTATAATTAGAAGATAATCCTCGTGTTATAAAATATCGCATAGGCAAAATGTATATTTTAGTGAGAATTATTGCGGACCTATTTGGTGCGCATGCGCGCAGCAGCGCTCGTTCAATATGAAGAATAGCAGCAAAATGGATACATTTGCATGACTTTCTAACATTTACAGATGGAGAATATAACTGTAAAATGTAATTTTTGCACTGAGCGGGGGAAAAAAACATGTCACAAACGCATAAAACAGCACAAAATATACGCTGTTTGATGGTGGATCGATTTGATCCACGATCGACCTCTAGGGCTGCTTCAGAAACGCGTGCACACGCAATTATCTAGACTAGATAAACCTGGATCAAATTAGTGAGATTGCGTGAACTTCAATTACCTTTTATGAAACCACTTTAGCCCCAACTTATTTGTTAGGCTCATTCAAGTCCGGTTTTGGAGTTTAATCCCCGCTTTTCTAAGCTTCATTTATGGAACAGCCCCCTGGTATAGGCTATATGCACGCATAAGTTCCGCATTTGATGCAAGGATGGGAAAACCGAGGAAAACGGGATTATGGCAGAGTCTTCAAAATGTACTGTCCTCCCGTCTTTGAAACGAAACTTTCATATGTTTAGATGTAATTTTATATATAGTTATGTTTATTTAATATAATTTTAAAAAGAAGCATAAACACAATGAGGGGTGTCTGTTTTGTCTGTTTTTGTGACTAACGTTTCTTTAGTATAACCATGGAGTATAAAATTCAATATAAATTCTTGGTATTGCACTGGACTCTTAGCCTAGAAATCTAGACGCACCCTAGCGGCCGCGAAAATCATTTCGCTGCCAGTGTGGTCTAGCAACTCTCAATAGACTTTTTAGTTGGAAAAACCAATTTCGGGTCAGGCCAATCACATCGTGTATAGAGTCGGCGGGCGGGCTTAACACAATGACGGCACAGTTCATGACGTTCCGCGTGATTTCCATAGGTGATTTCCCTGCCGCTTGAAAACAATGAAGATGCAGCGGTCTTTCGAATCGGCTTTGGCCGCGACTCTGGAGGACTTGGAGTTAAGAGAACGCCACTTAAGTCATTCTTAGAAAAGGAAGATGTGTTCGGAGTTTTGACGACCGGATACGGCAAAAGTTTAATATATCAACTAGCTCCGCTAGTGGGAAAACGCACGGGACTCACTCAGCCACAGCCGTTCGTTGCTCTGGTTGGTTAGCGATATCCTATTACGTGCCGAGGGATTTTGAAAGACAACCGTTTATCCCGCCCCTCAGATTGAGGTATGTCAATGGAGAGTTCCCAGACCTAACATCTTGATGTAGGTCTGGCATGCCAGGCTACTGGACTCTACGATCGGCGGAAGTTATCGAGCATCCTTAGACCTTCACCGGAAATACCGCCGTGCATAGAGCCCATTGACCCCCTGTATCTATACTAAGTAAAAGCTTCTATCACTGAGTATAAAAAGTCCTCCATGTGGTAATCTCAATCTTAAAAAACATTCTTATTTTGGTGATAATATTGACATTTGATCAAAGATGAAACGATGTGGAAAAACTGTTAATGGTTAAGTTGTATCTTTCTAAAAAATGTTTTTCAATCCAGTATTTCTTTCTTTCTGCAGCAGCACTGCACTTCCTTTTGGTGTTGGTCTATTATGTAGTCAGCTCAAAGCAATTAAAAACTTAAACATGTAGTCCACTCTCAGTCCTGGTAGACGCACAAATAAACTCTTCTGTTTGATCTTACTGGCAGGAATGGCTGTTAGATGGCCAATAGTTTTATCAACAGCAACAAAATGGCATGGGTTGCTTAAGGATGAGAAAAAAATATGCTTTTGCTTCTGAAAATAGTGACCAATGGCCAGTGTTGGGAAGGATACTTTCAAAATGTATTTCGTTACAGAATCAGGCCAAAAAATGTATTTTGTAACGTATTCCGTTACATTACTCAGTCTGAGTATTGTATTCTGAATACTTGGATTACTTCTACATTGAATTGCATTATATAAGTGTAGGAATGCGGCCATCAAATCCTGCTTACTAAACAGGCCTAATTTGGTGTGTTTTTCTTATCCAAATGGCTGAATGTGTTAGGCTCAAGTCTCCCTGAAAGTGCAATATATTATAATTTGGTGTAGGAACAAAGACTATAAGGGTATGTTTATGCAAAATATGTTTTGCTGGGTTATTGTCCAATTTTACCTTTTTATTTTCTTTATTTACTCAGCTGTTAAAGGGGTCATATAATGCCATTTTTGTACAAGCTAATATGACTCTTTAGGGTCTAAATTAAAAGTTTGTAATATACTTTAATTAAAAATTCTCATTAGTATTGTAAGAAAACACTTATTTTACCTGCTCAAAAACAGCTCTGTTTTCAGCACGCTGTTTAAGTGCATGTGCCTTTAAATGATAATGAGCTTTGCTCACCCCGCCCCTCTGTTCTGTGCGTATGCCATTTGTAACACAATAACCATAACGCGTTGTTCATTATAAACGTGGGATTATGAATTATATTGAGACCTCGTACATAGAAAACATGCCATAATGTACCCAGAGTGTAAACCTTAGCCGCATTCATCGTGAAGCTAGCGATTTGCAAAGATTAATATAAATATTAATATAAAGGTTAATAAAACGTTACACTCACTTCAGTTCTTCTGGAGGTGCAGCAGGAACATGAATAGTTGGTACCGATTCCTTTTTTCAGGAGCAGCTTCTTTGCAAAAGCACCTTTATACTGACCCTCCTGTTTATAAAGCAGTCTGGTGTGTGAAATGATTCGCGCAAACATAAAAGCATTGACGTTGATCGTGAGGAATATTCCCTTCGAAAACAAACTCAGCCACTGCGTCTTCAGCGGTTCGGATTTAGGAACATTAATGACTGTTGTGTTCGTTATTACACCCAAGGACAGAACACCACAATCGCTTAGACTCCATTCTGCTCAGTGACAGTGCTCCAGCGTACTTTTCGGCACGACACCGGTCCGTGCGGACTATGATTGACAGAGCACTCACGAGCGAGGGCGGGTCTGTGTTGAAACGCTGCTGTCAATCAACAATCGTGGGAGGGGCGTCCGACCGTGTGACGTCATACGGTCGAACGGCTCAATTTGAGGCAGGGGAAAACATATAAGGAGATTAAAACAAAACCACTGGATGGATTTTTTATCATTATATGATGGCTGTGTACAGGCACTGCCAACACACATTTCAGTACAATCAACTTGTAAAAGTGCATGTACCATTATATGACCCCTTTAAAAGTGTGAAAATAGACAAGTAAAATATTCGGTCTGTACAGAATTTGCCATTATATAAAAAAAAGAAAGAAAGAAAAAACACTGAGCAACTAAGCACATAGGTGTTGCAACTTATGACCTTTAAATAAAAGCACCAGAAATAATTATTCTTTTTTAAACTATGCCACCAAAAATACAATTTTACCCACATGAAGCCATGTTATATTGAAAAACCAACATTACTTCATGGTAATGTAACAACAAAGGCTAGCAGCAAAAACCTAGCCAAAATGTCAAAGTTGAACATAACATTTGCTAACATTTGCATGTAAGGTGTTGATTTTATATGAATGTCAGTTGAAAAAAAAAAAAATTTGTTTTACAAGAATAATGACACTGTCAATTGACATGCATTGCCTGTTAATGCATGTGAACCTAAAGACCAATATGTTTTGAGCCTACCTACATGTCAACACTCCAGTAGGGTCGGTTGTATCGCAGCAGGAGAGTCTGCTCAAAGTGCTTTTCTGTCATTTTGTTACGATGTGGAGTGAAAATAAGACCTCCCTGGCTAAAAAGCCGCTCGACAGGAGCACTTGAGGGCAGAGTAGTATTGTACTTTAAGAAGAGGGATCTGATCCGTGGATACATCTTCAATGAAGCCAATGACTTGTCTGGATCCTGGAGATACCTCTGCACCTCTTCCTCCGCTGATGAACTTGTCACCAAAAGTGTTGTCTCAAAAGTGAAGAAGTTGTCATCGTGTGGATTACCTGCATATACAGTGGTGCCGGCATCCTCAGAAGGCTCTGTATGAAGAAGACGAGTCTCTTTGACTATTGCTGTTTTCATGGCTCCCCTCTCTTCATCAGCAAGCCACCACAGTCGAAACTTTGGGACGGTGGAAGCCGCCATCCTTGCCTCATTGGAGGCCAACACCTGCCCAAATCGAGTGTCAATGGCTTTTATAACAGCTGAGAGGATGTGGGTTGAGAACTGCACTTGGGTCAACTTTTCAGCTAACTTGGCTTTTAGGCTGACAATGGTGGGAACTATGTATCCAAAGTAACAGTTCTTTTCTCCCTGGAGCATGTTGATTGAGTAGGCAAGAGGTTTCAGAATGGCTATGTACTCTTTTAGAAACATCGTCTCTCGAGGATGCAGTTTGGCCACTTTCAGCTGGTCACAGATTCCATTGAGTTGACTCTCAGTGAGACTCGCAAGTACGATGTCAGGCACTGTAATCTGCTCTGGCCCCCTTCCTGTTCGAAGGAGTGATGAGATAGTTAGTAGATTGTGTTCACTCAATGTTTGGTTGTCTAATTGGTGTCCGCAAAATAATATAGAATTCATAGACAATTGGAAAAGTTTTTGGGGCAAGCCTGACCTGTTGAAAAGAGATGGTATTCATCCCACCTGGGATGGTGCTGCTCTTCTCTCTAGTAATTTGGCTCATAGTCTTAGAGATGAAACATGACAATCTGGGGCTCAGGTCAGGAAGCAGACAAACTGGCTAAACCGACCGTCTGCTAGCGGCCTCGCGTCACCAAGGTCAGATAAATCCCATCACATAGAGACTCTTTCACCTAGATATCATCGTATAGAGACTGTGTCTGTTCCCCGAATTTGGAAATCCAAAAAACTGCCAAACCTTTCTAAGGTTAAAAATCTAATTGATGTTCAACAAATAAAAAACAGATATAATACAGATGAGCAAACGATAAAGCTTGGGTTGCTGAATATTCGATCCCTTAATTCAAAATCGCTCATAGTTAATGATAAGATTAAAGACTATAACCTAGATGTGCTGTGTTTGACAGAAACCTGGCTAAAACCAAACGATTACATTACTTTAAATGAGTCCACTCCGCAAGATTATTGTTATAAACATGAGCCTCGTCCGAAAGGCAAAGGGGGAGGTGTTGCTGTAATTTATAGTAATATTCTCAAAACCACTAAGAAATCTAGTTTTAAATATACTTCTTTTGAAGTGTTGGTGCTTAATGTAAAAATTTATAGTGTAAACAATAAATCACGTTTGAGAATTCTGCTGGCTACTGTATACAGGCCACCAGGGCACCATAAAGATTTTATCAAAAATTTGCTGACTTTCTATCAGAATTAGTATTGGAAAACTATGTTGGCATTAGTGGAATTGCACTAGCATGGTTTAAATCATACTTATCTGACCGTTTTCAGTTTGTAGCAGTAAGTGACCTCAAGGCTAGATTATTGTAATGCTCTACTGGGTGGTTGCCCTGCACGCTTATTAAACAAACTACAGCTGGTTCAAAACGCAGCCGCTAGAGTTCTTACCAGAACCAGGAAGTATGACCATATTAGCCCGGTTCTGTCAACACTGCATTGGCTGCCTATTAAACATCGTATAAATTTTAAAATATTGCTGATTACTTACAAAGCACTAAATGGTTTAGCTCCCCAGTACTTGAGCGAGCTCTTAACGCATTATAGTCCTTCACGTCTATTGCGATCTCAAAATTCTGGCCAGTTGATAATACCTAGAATATCAAAATCGACTGCTGGCGGTAGATCCTTTTCCTATTTAGCACCAAAACTTTGGAACAATCTTCCTACCATTGTCCGGGAAGCAGATACAGTCTGTCAGTTTAAATCTAGACTAAAAACACATCTCTTTGGCTTAGCATACACATAACACATTATAGATTTCTATAATTCAATGTTAGGCTGCATAGATTAGATCAGCCGGAACCGGGAACACTTCCCATAATTCCTGATGTACTTTGTACATCATAAGAAGGATGGCGTCTACGCTAATATTAGTCTCTCTGTTTATCCCGAGGTTTACCGCAAACCGCCAGATCCAGGGCATATCCAGATCTGATGAAAGACCATCACATGGACACGACGACACGCATTATCAGGCTGTGAAGGCCCATGGACACCTCACCACACTCATCTCCTCACCGGCGGGATGACCCAACCCAACCAGATGAACTGGATAATATCGTGAAAGTTCTGATCCCATCTGACTCCTGACATTATGCTGCCTAACTCATAATCATACACTGTTCATTCGTTGGCCAAAGGAGGACTGGCCCCCCGACTGAGCCTGGGTTCTCCCAAGGTTTTTTTCTCCATTCTGTCACCTGATGGAGTTTTGGTTCCTTGCCACTGTTGCCTTCGCCTTTTGGCTTGCTTAGTTGGGGACATTTAATTTTCAATTGAACAATACTACTACAACATTGTTTTCCTGTTATCTCTGTAAAGCTGCTTTGAAACAATTTGTATTGTAAAAAGCGCTATATAAATAAAGGTGACTTGACTTGACTCATCAACTTCTCGATTGCATGATACTCTGAGCTCCACCTAGTCACTGAATGTGCCAAAAATCTCATTTGGGCAATTTCCTCAATTGCTTCAGCAGCACCTGATGAGCGATGAGCCTTATTCCAGATTGCCGCACATTTAGACATTGCACTTCTGTATAATTTTCGAGAAACACCCTGTGAGGCAGCTTTGTCAAGATCAATCGTGGCAACAAGATTCAAAGTATGCGCAGCACATCGATGGTGAGGTGGCAAAAAAAAAACTGACTAGCTCTATAAAGCTACACCCTGTGTGCTCTTTACCATATCAAGCAATTCTCTGTTGTAGCTTTAAAAAACAAAATCAGAGTGGCCCCCAGTCTTTAACAATTTGGGCTAAATGCAGATAGAGATGAATGTTGAATGTTATATTACAAACACAATAAAGTCATTCTGCTTCCTGCACAAATCCATTAAGCAGTTTTTCAGCCTCTTCTGAAGTGATAGATTCTAAGGCTACGTTTACACATAGCCGGGTATTTAGAGAAACGAATATTTTCCTCCCCTCCGTTTTCAATAATAACATCGTGCACACACCCGCATAAATACGCCGCGGGCGCCATCATAACTATGCCAAACCGATGGGCGGCAGTGTAGGGAGAAGGATAAAGCCAATCAGAATCCTCAGAATCGACACGAGAGAACCTAAAACCCCGTTTCTCCCAGTTGACACGGCAACACATAACCAGCGTTTTCAGAAATCTCCACTTTGGCCGGAGTTTTTAGAAATAATCGTTTTCTGTGATAAAAACGGGTTTTTCGTGTAAACGAGAGGCCAAAACGCAGGGAAATATCTGCGTTTTCCCTTCGTGTAAACGGGGCCTTAGAGGAGCAAACCAACACCCATCATAAGTTTTGCCCAGCAGTGAACAAGGAACCTTTCAGGGAGTGCCCTTTAACACAGGTACACTGTAGAAGAACAAACACATGTACCACTCATGTGCTTTCCAAAAATGCCTTTCAGTCACAGATCGAGGGATTCTAGAAACACCACGGGGTGGTTCAATGCTGCAAAGTCTATCATCCACTTCTGAGACAGACCTTCCAACATACCATGGCTTACCACTGTTCTCACTGCAGAACCACAGGTTAGCATAGGCCCTGGCAACACCAAGAAGAACACAATGCATGTAGTCTGGAACACAGCCATTTATTGATGTGAAAGCCTGGCAACAGTGAGAGTACTAAGGGCCCTTTAACACCCATTACAGGTGTGCACTTCTCCAGTGCTCTTTCAGCAAAATTGATGGTTTGAGTGTGACTTCTTAAATCACACTTTGTTTCGATAGGGTAAACCGTTGTATGGCCATGTCCTTTCTGTACACACAATGAACATCCACATTTCCCGTTGAACTGTTTGAAATTTTGTAAAAGTGGCCTGGCAACAGAATCACTGGCTAGTACCAAAGTAAGAACTTTAGTTGTGTATGCCACATGTCCAACTGACCATTTGAAGCCAGCTTGTTCCAAGTGAACATTATTTCACAAAAGGTTCAAGAAATGTATTCATGTTTGGCTTTTCCCCACCAACCCACAGAGCATCACATGCTTTGATCTCACTGCTGGGTCAAGTTAATTAATGGTATAGAGCAGCGGTTTTCAATAGGTGAGGAACTTTTTTTTTTTTTTTTTTTGTAAGTCGCGTTAAAACAGCACGGGTACGGGTTCCTTTTCAAATAAAGGAGTGGTTTCAGTTTAATATGTTGCAGGCTCATTTATTGGTAATAATTAATAAATTATAATGCTGAAACTAAATAATCTAATAATATTGGGCTTGTTTTGGAAGCTCCAGTTGCATTTGTCTCGCGAGAGTTGGCAACTCTGGGCGCGACACACGAATAAAAAAATAACTGTATGCAGCCTTATTGATATCGGTAAATTTGTGTATTAGCTTTAAAAATTAAAATGCATCGTTTCCTTGTCCCAAGTCAACAGAAGAAAGCATTAAGAGAGGAGACAGTCACGGGACCCAGCAAAAAACGTAGGAAATATGATCCTGAGTATTTAAAGTTAGGTTTTACCTGGTCGGGGTCCGAGGCTGCACCTCTGCCGCAGTGTGTGGTCTGCAAGGAGGTGCTAGCAAATGATAGCATGAGACCATGCAAACTTCGGCGTCACATTGACACTAAGCACACGAATTTAGTGAACAAGCCAGTTGAGTTTTTTGAGAGGAAGCGTGATGATTTGCAGTCTCAAAAAAGCATAATAAAGTCGTTTGGCACCATTAACATGAAGGCGACAGAAGCTTCTTATCGTGTCGCGCTACGAATAGCGAAGGCAGGCAAACCCCATAACATCGGCGAAACATTGCTACTCCCTGCAGCTAGAGATATGTGTTCAGTGATGCTGGGAGAAGCAGCTGCTGCTAAACTTGACGTGATCCCTATCTCTGACAATACCATCCAGCGACGAATATCAGACATGGCTTGTGATGTCAAAGAGCAGGTCCTGGACTGTGTTCGTGAAAGCCCCTTTCACGCCATTCAGCTGGATGAGTCCACTGACGTCGCACACTGTGCTCAACTGATGGTGTACGTTCGCTTTATCAAAGAACACAGTGTGCAGGAAGATTTTTTGTTTTGCGTTTCTCTACCCGCCCGCACAACAGCTGACGAACTTTTCAAGGCCTTGAATAACTTTTACCAGGCTAATTGCCTTGACTGGGGCCGGTGTTGTGGGATATGCACTGATGGGGCAAGAGCAATGACTGGCCGTCACAGCGGTCTAGTAAAACAGGTGCAGGCAGTTGCCCCTGCGGCTGTCTGGAAGCACTGCATTATCCATCGACAGGCTTTAGCAACAAAAAGGATGCCCCAAGAATTGCGTGCCGTTCTTGATGAAGCTGTCAAAATTGTAAACTTAATTAAATCGCGTGCCTTAAACGCCCGTCTGTTCTCAATCCTCTGCAACGAGATGGGCGCTCAATTCCAGCAGCTGCTCCTGCACTCCGAGGTCAGGTGGCTCTCTCGGGGCAAAGTCCTCACCAGGCTGTGCGATTTGCGCGAAGAAGTCCTCCTCTTCCTCACTGAGATTAACTCCCCACTGGCAAAACATATGGCAGACATGAACTGGCTTGCTATGTTGGCCTATCTCTCCAACATCTTTGATAGGATCAACTCCCTCAACACCTCTCTCCAGGGCAAAGAGTGCCACGTCTTTTCGGCACACGACCAAGTGTCTGGGTTCAGAAAAAAGCTGGACTTGTGGTGTGCTCGTGTTGAACGAGGTTCGGTGGAAATGTTCCCAACGCTGGAGGATGTTGCGGAGAAGACAGGTCTGCCTCTTAACTCTGTCCAAACGGTCATCACTGCGCATTTGAATGGGTTGCGTGACCAGTTTGGCGAGTATTTTGGAGAGGACGCATTGGGAAATCAGTGGGTGAGAAATCCGTTCTCTTTCCCCGCCACACACCCCGTGATGGACTGAGCCTGCAGGAAGAGGAGGCTCTGGTCGAACTCAGCTCGAATATGGACTTGAAGCAGAGACTGGGAGAAATGCCGATCACGCGTTTCTGGTTTTCTGTGGAGAGCGAGTTCCCCCAGATTTCCACTAAGGCTACGAAAGTCCTAATTCCATTCACCTCCACCTACTTGTGTGAGTGTGGGTTTTCCGCACTGACCCTGATTAAAAACAAATACAGGTCAAGGCTGCAGGTGGAGGACGACTTGCGTTTATTTCTCTCTGGAGTGCAGCCCCGCATCGAACACCTCTGCGCATCAAAAGCGCGGCCTCATTGTTCCCACTAATATGGACGATTAAATTGAAACTCACGTGTTGTCTTGAATCCATAAATTGGTAGGGCCGTTGAGGGTTGATGCCGCTCTTGTAGCGCAAATGCAGTGAATGGCGCATTTTGTTTGTTTAAAAACCTTTTTGTTTAAAAAGGTTTTAGATCGTTAAAAAAAATTCATGAAAAATATGTGAATCTGTTCGATCTGATAACATGCCTTCAATGCAGTTGACTGTTAAATGCTATGTGTTCCGTGAACAGCGTTGTCGTTCATTGATCAGTCAGAGCTGTCCATTGTGCTGATTTTGTTCGAGACGCTTTTTCAGCCGTTTGGTGTCGTCGTCGGTAGTTTTGCCGCCGATTACACTTAAAGGGATAGTTCACTTCAAAATGAAAATTCTGTCATAATATAGGCCTACTCACACTCAAGTTGTTTCAAGCCTGTATGAATTTCTTTCTTCTGCTGAACACAAAGGAATATATTTTGAAGAATGCCAGTAACCAAACAGTTAACTGGAACCATTGACTTCCATAGTATTTTTTTTTCTAAGTCAATGGGACCAGTTTACTGTTTGGTTACTGACATTCTTCAAAATATATTCCTTTGTGTTCAGCAGAAGAAAGATATTCATACAGGCTTGAAACAACTTGAGGGTGAGTATATGATGACAGAATTTTGATTTTGATGTGCATCACTTTAAGCATGTTTTGTTGACTTGTGGTTAGGCATATGCTACTGATGTTCAGTGATTTTAAAAGTAGCCTCAATTAGGCCTGCATGAAGTTGGAAATTATTTGCTGTTGCAAAGAATCATTTATGAATGCACTTTAAAAAAATGAAGAAAATAAAATGTCTTCAAATACAATATTAAAAAAGATTTGTTATTGATCAGACAATCAGTTGTTATTAAACTCATCATTGCCTGGAACACACAAAATATGGCATTTACTGCAGAGGCGTGCGGGTTAGGGCAGGCAGACGGTGTTTTGGGGAAGGGGGGGCTCGGCTGTCCTTACCTACTCTAAGGGGAGGCTCACATTCACCCAATTTGAAAACCCCTGGTATAGAGCAAGGACCATAAACTGCATTTAGATGAACGATACAGTGGTGTGCCATCACAGCTAAATGTTAGTTATAGGTGGTTCACACTGCCATGAGATTTACTGTTTTTTTTTTTAAAGCTTCATTGTACAGCTGTTCATCATAGATGTCACAGACAGAAGTCTTTGTAGGTGCAGGACAGGTGTTACGATGTGTGAACGGATTTCACATTTTGTAGTATATTTGGCCTTCCAGGGGTTGTTCAATAAAAATGTTTTCCCTCTTTCATGTGTTTGTTCAAGTTGCGTGTCTCCCCACAACTGTTACATTTAGCTAATTTCTCATCAGACTGCATAATAGCAGAGGACTGTTTACAAACTGGATGCAACTGAAAATGGTTTCTGACTTTACCAAAAGTTTTGTAGAACCAGTACTTTTATCTGGACACAAGATGTTTTTCACTAACTGCATTGATTACCTTAAGCATGTCCTCAATGACTGCATCAGTTAAATTATGTTTTAACTTTAATGCCAACATTAATAGTTCATGCTGCTTTCTCCTTTGGTCACCATCATTTGGACCGTTATGTTGTAGACCAGTACATAGACTTAAGCGACAAAGAAACTCTGGCCGCCCTGTCAAGGACGCTTGTCAAAAAGTATGGGGAAGCTTGTTGACGCTTTGGCCGCTCTGACGTAACAGCATTCTATGTCAGAGAGAAGAGAAGTGTCACATGAAATGTAAACAAAAAAACAAGCAATATATTGACACTAGAAACCTTTTATAATGACAGCATTTTTATATTCGTTTTGGTCACATTTGGTCGGGGGGGGGGGGGGGGGGGGGGAAGAATAATTAGCTATTATTATTATTATTTGCATCTATTGCAAATGGTCAAATCTGTGTTACCGCTTAAGACGAGCGTTCGTAAATATTTATAATAACAGTTGCGCTCAAATGTGTATCACTGGATCATTATGGATCATCGCGAAGTTGTTGTGTTTGGTGCTGCTGTATTATATTTGCAGAGAAGACGTCGGACTCAGAGATTTTGGGTTCATGACACCCTCCAGGACCGTTATCAATCCAGAGAGTATCACCGGCTGGTGCAGCAGCTGCGGCTCGATGACGAGAGGTTCCAGCGGAACTTCAGGCTGGACACGGAGCAGTTTGATAGCGTGCTGTCAAAGGTGGGGCCGCTCATCATGATGACTAGCATACACATAACACATAAGCATACACATAACACATTATAGATTTCTATAATTCAATGTTAGGCTGCATAGATTAGATCAGCCGGAACCGGGAACACTTCCCATAATTCCTGATGTACTTTGTACATCATAAGAAGGATGGCGTCTACGCTAATATTAGTCTCTCTGTTTATCCCGAGGTTTACCGCAGACCGCCGGATCCAGGGCATATCTAGATCTGATGAAGGACCATCACATGGACACGACGACACGCATTATCAGGGCTGTGAAGGCCCATGGACTCCTCAACACACTCATCTCCTCACCGGCGGGATGACCCAACCTCCAACCAGATGAACTGGATAATATCGTGAAAATTCTGATCCCATCTGACTCCTGACATTATGCTGCCTAACTCATAATCATACACTGTTCATTCGTTGGCCAAAGGAGGACTGGCCCCCCGACTGAGCCTGGGTTCTCCCAAGGTTTTTTTTCTCCATTCTGTCACCTGATGGAGTTTTGGTTCCTTGCCACTGTTGCCTTCGCCTTTTGGCTTGCTTAGTTGGGGACATTTAATTTTCAATTGAACAATACTATTACAACATTGTTTTCCTGTTATCTCTTTAAAGCTGCTTTGAAACAATTTGTATTGTAAAAAGCGCTATATAAATAAAGGTGACTTGACTTGACTTGACTAGCACCAATTACCGCAGTGCAATATGTCCTGCTGAGCGTCTGGCTATGTGCCCCTCGGTTCTTGTCCACAGGGGGCTCCTATCACACTATTGCTGCTAGCTATCACATGGGAGTGAGCACTGTGGCCAACATTGTCCCCCAGGTCTGCAGGGCCATTTGGGACTCCATGGTGGAGGAGTACATGCCAGTGCCCACCACGGAGGATTGGCTGAGCATCGCAAAGGGGTTTTACCAGCGGTGGTCTTTCCCCAACTGCCTTGGATCCATTGATGGGAAACATGTGATGATTAAGTCTCCTGACAATTCAGGGTCCATGTATTTTGATTACAAGGGGACTTATTTAGTTGTGCTTCTGGTAGTGGTAGATGCCCAATACTGCTTTTGGGTAGTGGATGTGGGCAACTACGGGAGGACGAGTGACGGCGGTGTCCTGGCCAACTTCACCTTCGGCCGGGCACTATTGGATGAGACTCTTGGCCTGCCACAGGATGCTCTGCTGCCGGGAGCTGAACATCTAGGACCGCAGCCACATGTTTTTGTTGCTGATGAGGCCTTCCCACTGCACCCTAACCCCATGCAGCCTTTTCCTGGCTCCAACCACTCTGGCAGGCGCAGAGTATTCAACTTCAGGCTGTCACATGCAAGGCTGATTGTTGTCACAATGGCGTATGTACAGAGGAGTCATTGGGGTCAGCCCTGCAAATGTGGACACTTGTGTGAAGGCTACCTGCATCCTGCATAATTTTCTGAAAAGGACCTCCAAGACGCCAACCAGGGGAACTCCAAGACGTGCAGGACCACCACCAGCTACAGACAGGGAAGTTGCTGGCCCAGTAACCCGAGTGGGCCGCAACAACTCAGCACGGGAGGCCATCCGTGTCCGGGAGACATATACCTCATATTTCTCCACAGAGGGAGCTGTCAGCTGGCAACCTGGAGCATAAGCCTAGTGCAACAAACGGCTCTTTTAAGAACCACCAATTACATTAAAAGCATAGTTTCCATAGCTAAGCACTATGGATGAATTATGATTTTCGAATACGCTATTACATTAGTTGATTTTATTATAGAATATCGAATAGGTTGTGCAATTATTGTCTTTAAAAAATCCCCATGTTTTCAGTTCTGATGCGGTGACACCAGGGGCGGATCTACAGGGGGGCAAGGGGGGGCAGGTGCCCCCCCACTCTAGAGCCTTGCCCCCCCAGCTGCCCCCCTAACTTTGGTGATCCAAAAACTGTACTTGTAAAAACAACCCGCAAGCTTCTCAAAACAGTGAACTAAACGATACATTTACCAAAAGTGAACAATTAAATTTTTATTAAAGCCCGTCCCCCCTGCCCCTCAAATATAGTACGTCTCTGATTCAAACGTGCAGAGCGGCGTTCGCTCAGTCACACGCACACACACACACACACACACACACACACACACACACACACACACACACACACACACACACACACACACACAGCGAGTCTGCTGCGGTGCGGTGGCCCTGCAACCCGACTGGAGAGACTGAGCTGCCCCAGCCTCTGAAGGTGAAGTGAGTTTCCCCATGTGTAGTTAAACAAACGTTTAACTTAAAGTTACATTTGCAATGAATGTATTGTATGCTAAAGACATCAGCAATCAGCAAAAACAGCGAGTCTATTACGTTAGCCAAAATCAGCGGTCAAATCGCTTCCTCGTGATTTGTAATAGCACTCTTCCCTTTGATTGGCCTAATTTTGATTTTAGTAAAGACAAGAACAGCTTAATAAAAAATAGCAATTGTTTGTATCCATAATAACATTTACTGATGGTCGCTGTTACGCCGACGTTACGTTACAATACAGTGCCAGTTAGGAGAGATCGATCATTTGATTAGCTAAGCAAATCCAATTCCTCTCAGATATCACAGCAATAAAACCAGGTTAAAAGTGGGGAAATAACTAATAAAATCAGGATTATTATATTAAGTAGTCTAAACATAACTGCGTGTGTGCATGTGATAAATATTTCTGATTTTATATTTGTTATAGGCTACTAATAACAAATTATTAGCTGGGTCGGCTGGGTCGGTGACTTTTCCTGTCCCAATTGTTTATTTACACATATTTTCTCGAAAATGAGTCACATATTTATAATAAATGGCTTAAATTGTAGATTTAAGTATTCTTTATCATTTAAACAGAGATAATAGACATTAAAATAACATTTTGTATTTTACACAATTTTAATTGATGTATGCATTCAATTATATCATGTCCTCAGTGCACAGTAATCAACTTCTGCCAGAAATATAAACCATGAAATGACACAAAAATCAAAATATTTTTTTTATTATGTTATAGACTAGGCTAAATTGCCTCTAATCATACATATAAATCATGTGAAAATATAGGTCTTTTCTTAAAATTTTCTTCAATTACTGCGTCCCTGAAGTCATTCCACCCTGTTAGGATGTACTTTTTTGCCTTCCAAATCTGACAGCAATTTCATTGAGACCATTTTCAAGAAGTGACTTAATTTCTTTACCTGCTGAAATTTAACTGTACAAACTGAAGTAAGCTTCAACTCTCACTCCTAACTTTTTTTTTTTTAGTTTTTGAAATGTTATCCTGCTTGTCCCACCCTTAAAGTTCCACCCTGTTAGGCTATGTTATGGAGAATATTTGTCCTATCAATTTTTTTTAAAAACAAATCTGAAATAGTTATAAAAGTTATATTCATCTGTAGAAGGTTAGCTAGCTAACTGTTGATCACTCAAAGAGCTATGGCTGACTTAGCTCAGGATTTTCCACCCTGTTAGATTCCACCCTGTTAGGTCTATAAACCTAACAGGGTGGAATGTGAAACATATTCTATTCATCAAAAATTGTTTTGCTCGTTTCAAGAAGAAAAAAAAATCTAAGATGGCATAAGGGACATATACTATGCAAGAAAAGATAATTTTGAAGAATTTTGAAGCTAAAATGTCACCGCATACCAGGAATGACCCAGCTACTTGGCCCTACAGTGTAGCCTAATGTAAGGATAACCGGTTTTCACATATTGACTTTTGCTGGCAAGGGTAGTTGAAAAAAGTAGCTGGAGCATAACCATTAAGGCTAAAAGTCCCTGGACACAATTATTGTACTTTTTTTAATATTTTCATTTTGCTTTTTATACTTTTACTTTTTAAAAGATGCAGAGTTTTGTTTTGTTTGAACACTGCACTGGGCTTATTCCTGTTGTGAATTAAAAACCTTTGTAGTGTGTAAGGGCACGATTAAACTAACTACTGTGTTTTTGTGTTTGTTTTATTAAAGCAATTCACATATGGTAATCCCACCGTCTACCCCTGCCACCCTGCTAAGACCTCTTGCCACCCCTTTGCCCCCCCATGTAAAATTTTCTAGATCCGCCACTGGGTGACACGTTCTGTAACCAGAGGCTGGCGATGCCAATAATGCATCTAAAAGCTGTCAATCAACTCTCAGACAACAGAAAAAGATCCACATTGTCTCACACCAGAGCATGTGAGTGGAGTGGTAATATATTTCCTCCATAGAGGAGAACGCATTTCTGAAGATCACGCGCCGCTCGCTCAGAACGCCTGCAGTGACATGCTGGTTAGAAAATATGTCAAATAAGTAGGGCTGCCCGTGCACGACTAAAGTTTTTTTTCTAGTCGACTAGTAGTTCATTTTATGCCATTAGTCTAATTACATATTTATATTGATTTAATTACAAAAATACAGTATGGGAGAGAATGCTAAACCATAATGAGCGTTTTCGTGATATATTGCCTATTCCGCATCGCAATGCATGCATAAAGCTTGCCACAAAGAACCGGCAAAAGTAAGGATTATGCATTAAACATTTTAATTGTTTATTAATAAACTGTTTTCTATGTCAGTTAACGGTTCATTTATGTGACGTTCTCCAGTTCACCCGCCGGCGCCTCCGTGTCCTAATTATATTGTCTACTATATTTGCTTCTTATTTATTGATCCAGGCAATTTGTTGATGAAACATTAATTAAAATGAAGATACAATTTATACAAAACGAAATTCACTTTAAAGAAAGGCTTTCTACAAAACCAAACTTAATAAGTGGTCAAAATGATGTCTGACCAATTCCAAATGTTTTCCGATATATTGGACATCTTATGATCCTATCTTACTCGTCTCATGCGGTTCCCTTTTCATATAATTAAAGGTGGGGTATGTGATTTTCTTTTTTGACCATTTTTTCAAAATCACTTGAAATCCTATTGCTAACCCACTTACAGCCACTGAGTTAGATGCACTGAAATGAAAATTAAAATTTAATCATCTGTGGAACAGGCAGGACTTCGAAAAACTCCAGCCAATCATTTTCAAGACCGTCTAGAATCATTGGACAGTCAGTGCGTCAATCAAACGGTCGTACCATACCCCCCTCCCCCATGCCCCTCTTCGAATGGGTGGAGTGGGTGGTGTCAGGGAAAGAAGGTAGGACCTTTTGATTTGTGTATTTTCAAAATTTGCCGGCTGTTTTGCAAATCACATACCCCACCTTCAACATAATGAAATTAAAAAAATAACATTATATTATTTAAACATATATATGAACGTATGTTTAAGTTTTTTAACTTATATTTAAGCGTCACACCGCTGCGCTTTTACTCACATGCTCTGGTGTGTGGTCTATACATGCATGCAAAAATAATATGAAAAGCTAAATGCTTGCATAATGACTAAACATTAGCTCTTGAGCGAGCTAACAATAACGTGGTCCCAACAGGGCCTTTAACGTGTTGAACAAGTCAGCTGCACCCACTGCACTTCCTGTGTGAATGATACTGTGTGTGTGTGTGTGTGTGTGTGTGTGTGTGCGTGTGCGTGCGTGCATGTGAGGGAGAGAGAACAGGGGGCAGCTGACAGCACTGCAAGGGTAACAAGCTTACTAACACCCCTCACAGTGTTGTCAGCTGCACCCCGTTCCTCTCAGCCCAAGGGTCAACCTCACGACACTTGCCTCATACACCAGGCAGTAGGGCTGGGAATCGAGAACTGGTTCTGAAGAAGAGCCGGTTCTCGATTCCCAGCTCTTCTTCAGAACCGGTGCCCAGTGAACCAATTCCTTGGAACCGTTAGCATGCCTGCTTAACGATTCCGCTCGTTGCAAATGTGTCATGACGTCACACACGCGCTGCGTTGTTTTGGTTCAGAACGCAGCAAACATGGCATCGCGGCAGAGGCGCTCTAAAGTTTGGTTTTATTTCACGCAAAAAAACAACAATACGGTCACTTGCAACACTTGTAAAATTTCGAATTCGTCAAAGGGGGAACTACCTCCAATATGCAGAAACATTTGGCCACACAACATGCAATTCATTTGACGCGAGTGAGAGTCATTAACAATGCTCCAACTAGGCTACTTTAAAAGTCTACACATTTCTGCTTTTATGAATAACCTGGTTAGCACGACCTGGAGAAGACACGCTCATGTCATACACAGATAGAATATGCAGGAGGTAATACCACTAACTTGATAAACCACGTCAACGTTAGCCGTTTTCACCCGAGCTGTAACGCCTGCAGAGTCTGACTGACTGGCTGACTCACCTGGGACACCAACTATCCCAGATATTTTATCCCATGCCTCGTTCTTTTGTAACTGGTCCCTATAAGCAAACAATGTCATGTCATAAATGATAGGAAAACCAGCAACGGTGATGATGAGCTTCTCCTCCATTGTCTCAGAACTAATATTTTGGTAGGAACGAAAGTTTACATCGTATGTTTCTCCGGAATCAGCCAGCGCGAAGCACGTCTATATTCCGATTGGTTGCTGCCATTTTGCCGCTGAACCTCGTCATAGCTCATTACCATAAAGTTGAGCTACTTTCAACTTTCTGATTGACGCTCAAAACGCGACGCCGAGGGATTTGATGCTCCTTGCAGCTGAGAGAAGCCAGCTTCCATTGAAAATGAATGACTTCCGGTAGCTTTTGAAGCTTTTGAAGTTGGCGGCGGTGTGAACGTACAGTTAGCAGGATTCACCATCCTCCATTTGTTCCCTGACTGACCCTTCTTTTGCAATGGAAATTGATTCATCTCCATAGTCCTGTTAGAGATGAACAAGACATTACCGTTAAATATGGTCATAGTTAAAAAGTGCTGTCAGTGTTCAACGACTGAAACGGTTCATTGATGTTTTGTTTGCTGAGCATGATTGTTCTTGTTTCATGTTGTGAGGAAATGTTCCCACAATGATAGTAATACCAGAAATATTTGATCTTGTGGAGACATTTTTGGTCTTATAAATGTTGTTTTTTAATGTCAAAATGCAGAATGTTTTTTTTTTTTTTGTGTGAGGGTTGTGTTTAGAGTTAGCAGATAGTAAAAAAATGTCCAAAATCATTAAGTCTGTGGAACAAAAATCATTATGTCTATGGAAATTCTGTCTATGTGTGTGTGTGTGTGTGTGTGTGTGTGTGTGTGTGTGTGTGTGTTAGAGTGTGTGCGTGCATGCATGTGTGTGTGTGGCATGTGTGTAATGTGAAAATGCAGCATAAGTGTGCATTGAGACCTCTACAGTCCGAACTGGAGGATTCTTGATGCGTAAATGATGTTACCTCTACATCTGCAGAGACACCTGCTTTGCACAGTGGGCTTGCTGGTTAACCCCGTCTCAGTGTCTCCTATGGAGTCAACATATGGTAAAAGCAAAACAACTGATACTTGATAAAGATGATGATGATTTTAGTTGTAATTATTTGCATTCATGTAAAGAAATGGATATATATGGTTACATATCTCACCAGAAGGGGCTAAGTTAATTGAACTCCAGAGCCCTGCTAAAGGAGAACAACCTTTCTAAAGCAACATTATTGTAACATTTGGTAAAAACATTAAGACTGAACAAAAAAAAACGTACATGAATTGTCAGTTGCTTCTTCTTCCACAAGCGGACATTTTTCAGCTAATTTTACCCAGGAAGTGAAAATTCTTGAATTCAGGCTTACTCATACCATACTCTCCCAACCAGCAAAAATTTCCTTTTCCATTCAAACACAATAAGGACAGTATGTGTCAAGGAAAGCAGTCATTACGAAATAATAAAAAAGAGAATTTATAATTATTAAATTATATAAAGAAAATGATTAATTTATATAAAGAAAAGATAATTGTTAATTCACAATTGTTTATATTGGCCTATGAATAAAGCCATGGAAAAGTCAGGGACATTGCAAAATGTTTTTTTTTTTTTTTTGTGCATTGTGGCGGGAAATTATTAGCTTAATATGAAACAAAATGGCCACTAGGTGGCGAAGTCTTAATGACCGATTCTTTCAAACCGCTGATTCATTCAGGAACGAAGCAAGTTATAACCTTTTATATAAGTCTTTACGAATGGGCAGTGTTGGGATAGTTCATTTTCTACATGAACTAGTTCAAAGTTCAGTTCACAAATTTTAAAATGAACTAGTTCAAAGTTCAGTTCACAAATTTTAAAATGAACTAGTTCAGTTCATAGTTCATACTTCAAAAAATGAACTAGTTCATAGTTCTTTTTTTCCATATGTTGCTGCGAGCTGTTTTTTTAAATTATTGCCACAGCCCATATACAACCACAGACAGCAATTATTTTATCGACTGGCAAAGTTTGCACAGAAATGTAAGATTTTTCCCATCCTCACCGACCTTGTCATAAAACTTGTTTAAATGACCATAGACTCTCCTTGCTCGCTGTTTGTTGACTACATGCTGCTTTTTGTTTTGATGACGCATGCGGCGGTGCGTGCGACACTGGTGACTGATGTTGCCAGATTGGGTGTTTTTTTCGCTACATATTAAGGCCTGTTTACGGTGTGTTTTAGCCAGGTTTTCGCCTGGAAGGATCTATAGAAATCTGGCACCCTATTGAACGAAGTTAAACTGAGAGAGCGTGCGTTCACAGACACCAGAATGAACGCGGTCACAGTAACGTTCATCAGGCAGTAATTCAGTACGTTCAGTTCACGTTCGCCCAAAATATGAACGAGTTCATGAACTATCGTTCATTGAACGCGTTCAGGCACAACACTGCGAATGGGTAATTGAATTGATTCACATGATTCGTTTAATTACGAGGATTCATTCAGTATTATAATTTGTTATAAATATAAAATACGTTGACCGTGGGTGAAAAGGCCGGTTGAGTTTTCATCCGGTCAAAAACAACTAAAAATCCTAAAACTTCATGTGACTTACCATTTCCATCTACTCTCTGTGCATTTAGGGACAACACGCTTCTCATTCAAATACTTTTTATAATTTTGCATCTGGACTTTTTATTAATTATTAATTTACATTAGAATTATATAGTAAGGCCATGGCCTTGCACCATGGCAGTAAGAGTCCTGTGATTGGTCAAACTGTCAGCAGCAACGCTACTAGCTTTATTGCCATATATGGTTATGCATACGACTGACTTCCAACCGACCTGGGGTGCGTTTCCCAAAAGCATAGCTGGTTTCAATGGAATTTCCCAATGCCGAACAACTAAGTTGCTAACAGGTTAGCAACTATGCTGTTGGGAAACGCAGCCCTGTTCCCGCTCGTCATCGCCAGTCCTCCTCAGGTAGTTCAACGGAAATCAAGAAGTTATGTTTGCTCTCGTTAAATGGTTGGATGGAAGGGACACTTGAACATACTGAACATACTTGTGAAAACTGACAGTATTCGTGATTTTATTTGCGAAGACTACTTTGATCGTCTGGATAAGAGCGATGGCATCTATGCTGTGGAGTGGGCCGAGGGTAAAAAACCCAAAGGTGTCTACACTGCCAAAATTATAAAAGTTGCTGGTAAGTTGCCTTTTTTGAATTCATATAATCTTGTGAACAATTATGTTGCTTTAAATGTTAATGTAAAATAGTCCCATCTTTTTTTCTTACCACAAAAGGATAATTAAAAAAATCGCGAGCGCGCCAAGCTTTGTTAAAAAGACGCAAAAAGTATCGCATAATGGTCCTATGTGACATGTCTTGTATATTCCAAGTTTATTGGTGATATATATGGATTTGTGAAAAACAAACCGAAATGTAATGTATTTACATTTGGCCGTTGTTCTTGCACTGGGTGCGTCACATTGAGCCATTCACATCAGAATCAGAATCAGAATCAGAAAGAATCAGAATCAGAATCAGAATCAGAAAGAGCTTTATTGCCAAGTGTGCTTGCACACACAAGGAATTTTCTTTGGTACTGAAGCTTCCAGTGCACATATACAGATACAAATACAACAAGAAACAGTAATACAAAATCTAAAAATAAAATTATATAAAAAAAAAATATATATATATATATATGAAAATACTATAAAATATAACATATAAGGCCACGGTTGGGTTTAGTCAGAATAAACATTTTCGGATTATGAACATATATACAGTATTTTGAATAGTATGAATAAATATAAATATAAATAACCTGAGTTTAGGAGATATTGCACTAAACAGTGGGGGTATTGCACTTAAAGGCATATGCCTTGGGAGATATGTTAACTGTTCAGGAGGGAAATGGCCTGTGGGAAGAAACTGTTCCTGTGCCGAGATGTTACATCCAGTGTAAACGGAAATATATATATTTTTAAAATAATTGTATCAAATACATACATTGATGGCTCATTGTTCATAGTTGTTTAAAGGGATACTCCACTTTTTTTGGAAATAGGCTCATTTTACAACTACCCCAGAGTTAAACAGTTGAGTTTTACCGTTTTTGAATCCATTCAGCCGATTTTCTGATATTTAGAAGAATATCAGTAAGCAGACAGTTTCTGGTCTCATTGACTTTCATAGTAGGAAAAAAATATACTATGGGAGTCAATGAGACCAGAAACTGTCTGCTTACTGATATTCTTCTAAATATCAGAAAATCGGCTGAATGGATTCAAAAACGGTAAAACTCAACTGTTTAACTCTGAGGGAGTTATAAAATGAGCCTATTTCCCAAAAAAGTGGAGTATCCCTTTAACATACAATTTGACAAGCATTAAAACCATTGATGCTTTTTTATCCCTTACCAGTACATAATATGTGAAACAGTGAAAACAGAAACAGTACCGTTATACCTTTATTTAGAGATTTTGCATCGGTTAGGGTTAGGGTTAGGAACCCATCCATTGTGTCGTACTACATTAATATTTACGAGGGGCACCTACACTTAATAGCTATTTTTGCTTTCAGCACAGAATAATTAAATATAAGCATGACACACATGGATTTATTTAAATAATGCTTTAAATGATTTGCTAAGGGCAACTTTATTCTCTTACTGGCAATAAATCATAATATATCAATAAAAATAATAATAAAAACAATTGAAATGTTTCCATGGTCCAGCCGTTTTCATATTTTGTTCCAAATAATGATGCTTACAAGCAAGTCAAAGGTGGCAATGGTAAAGAAAACCCTTGTAGATGTATGAGGAAGAAGCCTTAGGAGGAAACAATATACAAATGTTAATTAAATAAATAAAAATTAAGGACACAATTTAATGTAGTAACTGCTGAGAGCATAAAGGTGAATATAGTCACAAATAAGGTCCAGTAACAACTCTGGCTTTCGCTGATGACCGGGTGCTGATTGGAGGATGTTGGAGCAATATGGCCGACAACTTACTCCTTCTGGACGAGTTATATCAGATCTCCTATGCTGTTTGTGGAGAAAATAAATTGAAAAAGATGTTAGAGCATTCTATAAGGAAAGTTACTATACTTATTTCTCACAAACAATATTGGGCAGTGAAAAGCATGTAAAATGCAGAAACATGAACACAATACTGTCAACAACCTCCTTAGAGACTACACAGCTGTGGCAATGAAATCAGATTTAACATGATTCTCAAAGTATTTAATTAAAAAATATATTTTGTTTTGCTCATTTACCAGTATTGCTGTGAATGCTTAGCCTGGTTAAAACTAGACCATTCTCAGTAGTAACTGAGTTATGGTCTGGCAAAGCTTCATAGACAAATAATTTCCAAAGAGGCGTCACCAACGGACGTAGCTCAAATGCCTCTGGGTGCAATTGGATAGACCTAAAACCAATCAGAGCGATGAAGGAGATGACGTATGCAGAGCGATGGAGAAACATCTCCGAGTGTTGTTCTTTGCTTGGGTTTTAACAAAAAGGAAACGTTCAAATCGCTTTAAACAGACGCGATAGCTGATTCGAACGAGTGATGTTCCACGGCGGCATCCATCTTTGTAATGTAGGCTACAAAATCTGCTTCACCATCGCTGCGCTGTCGTCATGGTGTAAAGCCCGCCCCAACGTTTCTGATTGGTGCCTCGATGTCTTGTCATGTGATTCCCTGTTTGTCATGTGATCCTGCCACGTGTCTTGTCATTAGTTAATCGTCTGTTCATTGTTCTACTGTAACCACTGTTGGTGAGTGTTATTTTCATGTTCATGTTTACGTTTTTGGGTTCATGCCACGCCATGCTTTTGTTTTCAGTTCATGCCATGCTTTTGTTTTGTTTAATCTTGTTAATAAATAAACTGGACTTGGGTTCTCATCTACATTTGCCTCTAGTGGATCCTCTTTACATACGGCTATAAAAAGACACAACAAAATTATTTTCAAACTCACAGATGCTTTTAACATTAAATAAAGCACATGCAGTATTATACCTGAAATGATCATACTTTCTGTTGTTGTTCCAGCGGCGACACGCATAAATAGTCTGGTTAGGACACGATGTTGCACATATTCACTCATTTGAATGAAGTAAATGAACATAGCATTTGTATTACATGTAACAATCGTGGTAATTACATGTATACCCCCTTTACAGTTACGGCTCATAAATACATGTAGAATATTAAACCTACATTTTAAATACATATTTTAGCAAAACTTATGTTTTAGCTTAAAGTATGTTAATTTAAAACTTATGTAACCAATTAAAAAAATTGACCACTTGAGATGGATTGACCCATTTACCCTTGTACGGTGAAAATCTGTAGATAAAATAGTCAACCTTACTGCAGCAAAAAAAAAAAAAAAGTACCTGATAGTGGAGTTTGTGGGAGAAGAGACAACAAGATCTGTAGCAAAATGATGGCCATTTACGGTGGCCTCCAGCTCCAGTTGCCGATGGAGGCACCACAGCCAAACAGGACCGAATTCTGCGCGAGTCAGGTAAGCAGAATAAAATGCACAGTAAATAAACAGTATTAAAAATGATAAAGTCACTAGTACATGACCTTCCATGGCTTAATGCTTTCATAAATTAAATTTAGGAACTTCATTTTTTCAAAATAGTTTACCAGAGGTGGAAGGTAACTAACTACAAATACTTTCGTTACAGTACTTCAGTACAGTACTTCAGTAGATTTAAAAAAAAAAAATTCTACTTCTCAAAACTGATATATAAGGATTATTTGTTGTGCAATCTTATCATTTGAAATTGGATTTACAAATGGATTTACTTTTGGTTACCTACAGGGCTTCCTAAAGTTTAAACCCAATAAATTCCCTAACAACATAAATCAATATTAAAGACAGTTATCTTATCTCTCTTCCTGACAAACGAAAGATAAACAGGAGAAAAGTTTAGGAGTGGATAACCCAAACAAATTGGCGCCCGTCTCCCTACACGGTTTAACACTTTAAACTCACACAGAGTCTAAATGGCAACGTCGTTGTACTCGGACAACAGATTTCACAGATTATACGTTTTTCAACAGTAGTTAAAACAAAGGTGCTCTAAGCGATGTCAGGTGACGTCACTTTCTAGTTGACGTTTAAAGTATTGTAAACGTACTTCGCGACCGTTAAAAAAGTACGTTCTATATAGTATGAATTCGGGTAGTATGAATGGAGTCCGGACGTACTAAATGCGCCATGTTGTAATTGTCACGTGACATACGCTGTCATAACAGCGCGAAAATTTAAATAGCCCATTCCACTGACTGCACCAACTTTGCGCTATGTTTTTAGTTCTGCTTTCCGTTTTCTGTTTTCATCTGCGTTTTTACGCCGTTCGAGCTCACAATCCAGAGGAGGCGTCGGTCAGCCGCTCGCAGATCACGCCTTTATCGAGAGCTTTTGCGGAGTTTCTCAAATAACTTAAGTAGCATTTATTTACCTAACACATTTTACCTCAGAAAACACGCGCGCGCACACCACACACACACAACCTATGAACAATGACAGGTGTTGATTTTCGGCAAGGAAAAGCTATTTATTTGCTTGTGATATTACCATCGATGAATAAACATGAATGAATCAATAGAGATACATATGTATGCATGTGTGTCTGTGTGAGTGTGTGTATCTCTATTGATTCATTCATTAATGGTAATAGCACAAGCAGTATGCCTGTTTGCGTGTGTGTGTGTTGTGTGTGTGTGTGTGTGTGTGTGTGTGTGTGTGTGTGTGTGTGTGTGTGTGTGTATGCATGTATCTATATATTTTTTGTTGTTGTTAGATTTTATGGCTATAGGTTCTTTTCATTGCCATTACAGTGAAATAACTGAACACCAGATGTGTTTGTTGCAAACAGGGATAAATATACTGCTGGATCTTATATGTTGTGGGCCTATTTTTTTGCTGGAGGACCTGGACATCTTGTTCAGATACATGGTATTATGGATTCTAGCAAATACCAACAGATAAAAAATCTAAACCTGACTGCTTCTGCAAGAAATCTTATAATTTGTTGTGGTTGGATCTTCCATCAGTGCAATGATCCAAAACAAACATCAAAATCAATACAAAAATGGGTAACTGAGCACAAAATGAAGCTTCTGCCATGACCGTCCCAGTCCCGTAAACTGAACCCTATAGAAAATGAGTGAGGTGAACTGAAGAGAAGAAGCACCAACATGAACTTGTGAATCTGAAGGATCTGGAGAGATTCTGTATGGAGGAATGGTCTCTGATCTCAGGTCAGGTGTTCTCCAAACTCATCATGCATTATAGGAGAAGACTCAGAGCTGTTATCTTGGCAAAATGAGGTTGCAAAAAGTATTTAATAACAGGGAGCCAATAATTATGGTCAACGTGTTTTGGAGAAAAGAATTTGATTTACCCCCCACTTTCAATTCTTTTCCTTTAATGAAAGGTCAGATTTTTGTGAATTTTTTGAATGAAAGATCAAAAGGATAAACAATGCAGATTGATTTTTTACAGCCATTTTTTTAATCATATTTACCAGGGTGCCATTAAATTTGAGCACCACTGTATATCCTTAAGGGAGCCCTCAATCACAAAGAGACCCCTGTACTAAGCAATACATTAAAATGTAGCAAAATTAATAAACGCTCTAATCATGAGCACATTGGATTCCATGTATAGCTAAAGCTCAGAAAAAATAAATGAATAAACTGAATGTTATGTGACCGTAGGCTATATATATACGAAGACAGCTATAATTTGCATCAGATGACCGTTATTATTTCCTCAGCCTAATGTACCATCAACATTTTGATCAATTTTCCCACATTAATAACCTGTAAATAGCACCAACTATATATATTTATTTCTGTTAATATGTTATACGTGTGTTTTTACTACTGTTGTTTTATTCGTTCATTATTAGCCGGCTTTAAATTTGTTTGTAGTTTGGCGTCAGTTAGACAAGTTGTTGGCAAGTATGGATTAATCAGCCTTTTGATATCTTGAAGTTTATTATAAAGAATTATTATACATTAATATAATACACACAGACACAATAAACCACAAATACAAACAAGAATCGGTCATTGTCACACTCGCGAAACACGAAGTGCATTATGGGCTTGGCCACTATTTGTAAGGTATCAATGCTGGTGTGTTCTGTTGGGAGAATTGTGTTTATAAATGTGATAAAATGGTACGTTCTTGTTGTGTGATAGGCTGCAATAGGAAGTCTCACGACAGAAAGGGTCACAAACAAAACAAAGGGAAAGGTTTTTTAGCGTTCCCACTTTAAAGAAAGGACATGGACAGCTTCTGGTGGACGTAACAAAGAGGCGTCGGATGGCCTGGGTCAGAGCTGTGCGACACAAAAAAGGTCACCTTTGCAAACACATCTCCGTTTATGTATGTCTGCTCTCAACATTTTCATAAAAGTAAGACAAAGATAATGATGTTGACATATTTGAAGTATTAGTCTTTTATTGTTTATACTGTCAAATGTTATGCAATCGTCTTATACAGGGCTATAAAATAATTATTTTACTTCACTACAGCACTTATTATTTTAGGGGTTTGTACCTTACTTTGTACTATACTCAACTGCAATTTCAACTAAATAGATATAGATTTAGAATGGAAAAAGGTCGATTTTAGAGACCCGGAGACACACGGGGCTGATGTTGATGTTGTGCCACATGCTGAGGAAGAGACCCACACAACTCAGAGGATGGCAGTGACACAAACAGAACTTATGTGTGCACAGATCTGCAGAAGTAAACCACCTTTTGGAAGAAAACACACAGCTGCAACGTGAACTTGATGAGCACAGGATGTCTGATAGCTTTTTTTGGAGACAATGATGATAAAGTAAAGTACTACACAGGGCTGCCAAACCTGGGAACCTTTATGGCCTTACTAAATTTTTTGGTGCCTCTCAGTCTCATGTCAGACCAAAAGAAGAAAGTTCTTAGTCCATTTCAAATGCTTCTCATAACCTTTATGCGCCTCAGACTGGATCTGCCTGCACAACATCTAGCCCATCTGTTTCGTGTTTACTGTTTACCAACTCACTGCAGTCAGCTCATATGGATCTATGTTCAGAATGGATGACAATTTCTCCAAATAACGGTCCCTGGCATCTTTAACGAGTTTTATCTCGGTACGGCCTTTTCTCAATTTTCTTTTGCTTCTCCAGGTTTGCGAGTTATATTTACTTATTATCTAGATAGTTATCTTATTAGTTGTCTTAGTGTTATCTTATTTACTTCTACTCTTGCAATCTCTTTAATTCTCAGTCAGTCGCGATACCTCAAAAATGGCGCCGCGGTGACATCACACAAAACAAACCCACATGTCTGATAAAGACCAATAACGAAAAAAAGGGGAAAAAAAAGAGGAACATTTAGGGCACGTTTTTTCCTTTGCTCACAAAACAGCTGTGACTGACAACGTAGCTCGAAGCTGCTCTGATTGGTTTAGACCGGAGGCGTCCAGCCACAACACACCTAATAAAAGCTTGATTAGCTGGTTCGGGTATTTAATTGGGGTTGTTGCTGATCTCTTCATGACAGTGGCTCAACAGGAGCAAGATTGGACACCCCTGCTTAGACGCTTAGAAAAGTTAACGTACAAATTTGAAGCGCTGTTCTACTTAACACTGGTTTCCGAAACCTTAGTGGACGTTATCGAGTGTACAATCACTCCCATTTTGCACACTCAACGGCTGTCCGAAATCGCTTACTCGTTTTCCTTCACTCCTCCGAATTAACTGTGTTAAGTGAGCCGTACCGTACCATGCAGTGGAAAAGCACCATTGCCAATGTGCACGAGGAGAGCACGATACACATTAATATTGTATATTGATAGCGGCTCCCTGATGCCTGCAGATAAGTTAAAATCTCCCGGAATCTAGAGCGAGCGAGCAAGAGCGTGCATGCGAGACAGAAGAGACTTACTCCAAACCGTATAGCGCGCGCATGGCGCGAGAGAGAGCGAGAGACCTTGAGTGTGTGTGTGTGCGCCTCATGAAGCGCATGTAAGACAGAGAGCATCCTGATTGGCCTGTTTCAGTAAGTCAACCAATCAATTGTCAGTGTGGGTGGGCTTCTGAACCAGAATCATTTGTGAGCATAAGAGACTTATTTAAAAAACTATATACATATCCTTCTTATCAGTCTTAAACTTTTGTGCCTGTCTAATGTGCAGTATGTGTGTCTTGTGTAGACTTTCTATGACTTTATAAATATTCTTGTAAAAAGAGCATTTTTATCAGACAGGCACATATGTTTAGGTTCGGTAATTTCACTTTAATGGCAAGGAATAGGTCCTGTTCATTTCCAATAAAAACATAGGAGCCTGCTAAAAAAGCTCACCTTCAGAAAATCTCAGACAGAACTTAGAGGCTTTTGCATCCGAAGTCTTCATCCTTTCAGCACAATTGATGATGTTTTAAAGTGTATGTACATCAATTGTGTTTATGCACATATCTTGGTAGGCCAGTAATCAAATAACAAAAAAGGGTTTGTTTGTGTTAAGATCTTAATAGGCTACTATGGCTTGCAATGAACCATTTTATTGGACACTGAGAAGAAGAGCATAGGACAAGGTGGATCAACAACTGCAGACAATACAAACAACAACTTGGAGAAAGGAGTTGGGTTGCATGCACAGTGACACAAGTAATACCTGGCCAATGTCAAATTGACGATGAAGACACATTTATGGACTGTGTCTCTCATATTGATGAGACTGAAGTTGTCAATATGGCAAGTGTTCTTGACGACAGTGAATCAGATAAATTTTTACACATTGCACCTTTAAGGACTTCATTTTTTTGTTCACAAACGTTTTGTCAGCTGACTACTGGTATGAACAATATGGCCCTGGTTTCCATACAGGGCTTAGCTTAAGCCAGGTCTAGCTAAATCTGACAACCTCACTTCGAAAACTTTAGTTATCGCATGTAAACAGACACATGTAGACACTTTGAGTTGATGTCTTGTAACCAGGGCAGAAAAAATATCAGTTATTGATCACATCACATTTTTTTTTTCCATGTTGTTCAGTTTTATCCAAACAAACTAGTCGTTAAAACGGATATCTGGTTTCTATTTACACATTATCTGTGCTGTCTCTCTCTCTCCCTCTCTCTGTCAAAATATAAACACTCAGTACATGATATTTCATTGTTTTTTTTTTCTTTTCTTTCTTTTAGACGCTTTCTTGACATCAATCCTGAACGTGGATCAAAAACAAAGAAAGGACAAGTAACTTTAAAGAAAACTGACCAAGTTGTCCAAAAAAAAGAACACCACTGTAAGCCTACAGGTTTCCTCACTTCTGTGAAAACTTGCAGACTTTGAATGGGATTTTGCACTTTTATGGACTTCAAAACAGAAACAGCAATTCACTGCCATTTTAAAGCTTGGAAGAGCCAGGACAGCCAGAACTATCCCTTAAGAACTATTAAGTGCTAAGTGTTACCTGCTGGTTGTAAAGTGTTAAAATTGCATTTAACGTTTTTAAAAAAATTCAGCCTATATGTTCACATAAGGCAATTTTCTGATCTTTGCTTTTAACCAAAATAAATGTTTTTAAACCCAGAGAATGTTGGTTTCTTTTTCCTATTGTGACTACTCTTATGAAACTTTAAAGTATAATATTTTTAATTATGTAACATTAAAAGCAGTATTCCCTGTAAAAATACAGTTTATTGCTGTAGACAACAGTATAATACTGTAAAATTATGTGGTACTGTATTTTGTAATTACAGTTCAGTACTGTAAATGCTGTTTACAGAACTAGTTCTGTAAAAATACAGTATGTGGCTGGCAACCCAGCTGCCAGTATTTTACTGTAAATTTACAGTGAAAAGTTTTACATTGTTGGGATGACACGTTGCACACAGTCCGGAGCTAATTTAAGATTCTCATGATAGACAAACAGACAAACAAACATTTCTTGGAGTATCTGAACACCGGAGTACATGAGATGGTCGAAGCTCAGCAAATTTAGATTTCCCAATTATAAACTCCGGATGTTCACTCTTGAAGCCGCAGTAGGGCTCTAGAATAGACATTGTTAAATGTCGTTTCTGGATTTATTTTTTTACTCCTCCCTCTTTTTGACTGTGAGCACGTCCCTCATTCCCAGTGCTTGCCTTTGAGAGGTCATCTCTCTCACAGAACTCCTCGACTTGATCATATGTAGTAGTTGTGATATTATTCTTTTTCTTTGTCTCTTGAAGAAGGCACAGTGATGTTGCGATTTCTTTTATAACTATACATTTTTTTTCGAGGGCTTCTAGGTAAAGCTTCGAGTGCTCGTTTTACAGCCTGACTGTCTTGTTTTAAAAGGTGAATTTTGTGGGGACACCTGCGAAACAGGAACCTGTGACTTCTTCAGAAAACATCTTTTTATCTTTGTCTCGCTAGGTCCCTACCTGTTTCTGCCTCTTGTTTTGACTGTGTTTCTTTCTTAGTCTTCCTGCTTTTTTCCTTATCCTTTCCTTTTCCTTGAAATTTTCATTATTCCTCCTTTTCTCTCTGAATGTACATTGTCTTTCAGTATTAGTTTATGTCATTGTGCTGTAGGATGAGATGATTAATATGAGAGTATAAATAAATGTTATTGTTTTTTCTTTATTTGTTATTGTATTTATTTGTTATTATTGGTTGTTGTATTAATTACTGTTATTCACATTGATATTTTGTAATAAAAAATAGTTTACTGAGCTTACTGAGTGGATTTTTTCATTCCATGGCCAGTGTGTTCTATATACATATTTGTAATTTATACACTTTTACTCTAAATTAAAATGTACATATAGATATCAAAATACTTACCAATTACTCCAAATAAAGTAGAGATTTTGTCCAGAAATCGCAGATCTACAATCACAACAGAAATAACTGCTCTTGATCACAGAGGGCGCGCGCGGGAAAGAAAGTGAGTCGTCATCACGAAAGGCGCGTCTTATATTTCTCTCGCTCGCTCGCTCTCTCAGAGACTGTAATAATGCTAACATTATGGTACTAGTATTAATTGTTTTCTAAAATGTTCTGATGTACAGTAATAGAGATCAATTTAATGTATGTGCAGGTTTTTTTTAATAAAAAACAATGTTGCAGTAACAACATGTTGAAAGACCGGGGTGGGTTTAAATAAGTTTGACTTCCACTCCCGTTTCAAGCAAGTGAGAATGAGGAGTTGTCGTCATGGTACAGAGCCCCTCCCCTTTCCGCCATGTTGGTAGGATTCCCGTGGCATAACATGATTGTTTAAGCGTGTTGTTAACTCGGTAGTAGAGATTCTCGCAATTCCGCACTGTTTTACCATGCCTGGAAGTCACTGCTGCGTTAAAAACTCCTCCAGTACCTCACACGATACATATGGAAAACATAGGAACAATGGAATACAGTTTTTTAGGTTACGGAAATGGACACAGAATCAGGGAGAGCAAGTCTCTGACCTGACGAGGAGACGCCGGATTGCTTGGTTGGTTTGCTGGTTTGATAAGATTGTCACTGTTTGCTGTGCCTTAACGAGCATGTGCAAAAGTGTTGTTTGAGTGCCTTGTTCATTACTTTTTTATTTCTTTGAAATAAATGCTTGAAACTTGATATGGCTTAACATTATTTATTGAGAACTGAATATATATATTTTTGTGGACAACATAATGGACAACATAAGTAATAATAATAAAATAATAATACTGTTATTAGTACAAAAGAACAAATATCTTTATGCTGCTTCTCCAAATACCGCTGTTTTGCGCTTGGTGTGAGCTTGTTTCTGTAAGCGTCTCCTACTATCATGGCCGACCGGCTCAGACCCAGCCCAAATCGGCACGTGACTCCTCATTCTCAATAGATTAATTTATGTTGTAAAGTTGATGAATTTATCTTTTTGTATTGATTTAATCACAATGCTTCTTGATTTCCTTTGTTATTGCTCGAAATAAATAAATTCATTCATTCATTCAACAAATATGCGCTGGTCAAATCATATGCAGCGTCCGTAACAGTCACGTCCATAACGCATAATTAGGTTGTTTAGAGCAAATAAGTGAGATGAATTGTCAATCATAAGTAGAATGGACATATTTTGGCTTTGTACATACATTTTCAAATTAATTGTATGGACGTACAATATGAAAAAAAAAAATATGGACGTGACAGCACTGAACCGTCGTGACTTCCTAAATATAGCCTTTATAAATGTAAAGGGCAATGCAATTATAACAAAGTTGGTGTATTTATATCTCAGTCATGCTCCCATCTTTCAGCAAAATACTTACTGTCAAGATAAAGTATAGAAAAAATAAGTGTTTGATCCCTCTTTTTAAAGCATGAAATATGTTTGTTTGAAAAGCAGTATCTGTGCACACCTTATCTGAGGTGAATAAACGCAGAAATCTCCTTAAAATTTACATAAAAGCACATCAATACAATAAAATACAGACCCGAATGGACAACTTAGAAAGGATTTTGATAATAACTTTATTTTTGCATGGCAAGGTTGACATTTGTATGGAATCACCCAATATGTATTCCTACCAATGATGTAAATCATATTTTTTCGATTAATTAAAAAGGATGTTTTATTTTACACACTTTTTTTTTAGTATTTTAAGTACACTTATCTGACACATTCATGTGCTAGCTATACACTTTGACATTCAAGCTAGCTAGAAACAGCGTGTCAGCGGAATTCAAACACTAAAGGCGGGTGTACACGGTGCGATTTTTTGCTGTTTTACGAGCTCGCAGATGATTTTTTTCACTCGGGAGTAATCGCGTGGAAATCGGTTATGCTCGCACGTCGCGGCTCGTATCGTGTGCGAGGAAGATACGAGCCGAGCCGAGCACCTCTCGACCTCCCGATAATTTTTAAGCATGTCGAAAAAGTTCGGGAGCTGTCGGCTTGAATTCGTGAGGTGTGTGCGGTTGAATGAGCCGATTTGTCAATCTATCTGAATTTGACCAATCAGGAGATGAGGAAATCCACAGAAGAAAGACGAAAATGGTGTGTGGACTACTAGAAACACTGCTTCAATTATGTTTTTATGATGACTTTGTGAAAGGTTAACTAAACAGCATGAGCCGTATACCTGCCGGCCTGTAGGCCTATTTGACATATTTAATTCTGTAACATATCTGTATGCTATTGTTTTTGGTAGTACTATAGCTTACATTTCTTACAGATAATCACGATGATCATTGCGTTTGTCTTACCGAATGTAGTATCTTCCTGTCAGCAATTACAGTTTGTCTTGTCTACAGCCTAGTTTTTTTTTTATTAATGCCGACAGTAAAATGTTGCCAGATATTGCTACGAAAAACAAGCTAAAAACAAAAAATATATAAAACTCGGAAATAAGTTCAAAGCTTGTGTTTTGGAAATAGGATTAATATATCACGAACCCTAACATGCAACTTTCCACTGTAATAACTTCCTAAAGTGTGACATTAATCAGAAAAACAAGTCCAGAAGATTACTGTCACCTTTCCATTATGTGGATCTGGCAACCGCGCCCTCACTCACGCGCGCTCGAGCTTCTCTCAGCAAAATTACTTGCAAACACTCATATGAGGTGGTTTAAACGGCTAATTAATCATTCAGAGAGCTTGCAATTTTATTTTTGAATGTGTACCATAACTACGTTTTTTAACTCATTCACACACACACACACACACACACACACAAAAGGGTGACCGGACGTCCGTTTCCCGGTGCTGAAATAGCAAAATAGTCACGGCTTGTATCAATATTTTACATGCAGTTATGAGAGAGCAGAGTTTTTGGCTTCGTGCGATTTCTTCGGAATTCAGCAGGTCGTAAAATCGTGTCGTGTATCACTGCCTCCATACGATTTTCGGATAAACTCACTCGTAACGTGTACGTGGACATACGATCTTCCGACCGTCAGAATTCGCACCGTGTACGCCCGCCTTAATTGAAAATTAATTTCTCCCAGAAGAACTTGTACCCTTTGCTCAAATTTGACGTTTTCACTTGAGAGTTTTCATTTACCATCCATATGTGACTTCAGGCAGGTTGCGGAGAGATTTGGTCCAGCGGTATCTATCGGACTTTCGCTGCGCTCCGTTGTCACGTGACAGAGAGCTGACTACCGCACGAAATTTAAAAAGGCTGAATAAGAGAAGATGAAACAAGTTTTTTCCTGCATTGATTTCTTTTTTGGCCACAGCCAAAGCCTTATTTGATCGGTGAGTGATAGATGACTGACTGCTGCGCTTGTGGCAGGGCTCATGTTACTGAAAGAACGAGCATAGAGAGAGCAGGTGTCGTGCTGAAAAGTGATGGTCCGCCGAAAATTGATTACCATCTGCGGGGGCGCGCGCAGTGTGTTAAAGCTGTATCGCCCAGTCTCTTTACGACTACAGCTGCTTTTATGTGGATCAAACAGATAACGTGCAAATAAACATCATTATGTCCGTGGCAATAGCACTCACCTAGTACTTTTTACCTCTTAAAATTCCTGTAAATGGCCCATACAACCATTATAATGCAGTATTTCACCTGCCAAAAAGCGATTGAAGCCTCTAATTATTGACAGAAAGGTTATTTCTGTCCTGAAATTAGTTGATTATATTCATGAGGGTTAAATTTGACTGATTATAACTCACCTAGTATTTTATTACCTCTTAAAGCAACACCAAGTAACTTTTCCTCTTCAGTCGCCCTACTGTTTGCAGAGCCGATCCGCCCTATACGCTCACTACGCAAGCTGTGTAGGGCCCCGCAAATTACTCAAGGCCCCGCCTCCCCCTCGTGTCATAGCGCGTCAATTAATGTTTACAACATCAATGACAAAATTAAGCGAAACTATCCTTCTGGTCACAAAAAGAGAGAGAGAGAGAGAAAAAAGAGAGTGAATTGCGGGAACAACAATCAGGTAAACTTGTGTTCTCAACTTGTGTTCACAGGTTTGATGTCAGCAAAGTATAGTTAAGTTTATGTGCATTTCTATTGTGTTTTTTAAAGTGCAACGGTTCGGAAAAGATAACCGCGTCACCGTCGCGTGTGTTATCATGCATTCATATGCGCGTGCACGAAATGAAACGCTCATTTTTCAAGCAGAAATATATGTGGAGACCAGACATACTGTACAATATATGGCATGGGCGTGAATGATGGCACTCCTCATCAAAGTACACATTATACACACTTTTAAAACAAGACACTGATTATAGTCTCAGTTAATGTGTAGTAAAAACTCTAAACAACTGCACTAATTATGCAAGATGAAAAGCAATGTATTGACAATTTGACATTGATTGACTTTGATTTATGGGCTATATTGAATTTAAAATGTTGATTAGCTGGACATACTGGTCAATATGGATGCACATCCCTCAGTAAATAATAACCATAAATCAAGAATTGCTTCAACATGCATAATAAAAAAAACTTTAACATGCTATGGCAAGCCATTTTAGCTTTTATTCATTCACAGTTTATGCATTTTTGATATCAATAATTCATTTTTTTTTTTTTACTATTTGCAATGTGAATTCTTGATTATTTTTACTAGTAGGGCCCTTTAGTTACATTTTATCTACCAATGTCTATTTTTGATATCAGGAATTACATGTACAAAAGTTAATTCTTGATATCAATGATATCAGGAATTACATGTACAAAAGTTAATTCTTGATATCAATGATGTCATTCACTCACAGGGATTATTGATATCTGCATCACAATATTCACTTGTTATCTTAATATTCTATAGAAAATACTCTATTCAGTAAATATCATTCTGTTCTATATTGTTGTAGGGGAGAGCCGGGACGGTTGAAACACTTTTCAGATAAACATCGTTTTCTAAGATAAGGTTACAGATAGATTTTTTTTGTGTGTATGATCAACAACTCACATATGTGTTCTCTTAGCATCATGTGTTATTCGGTACAAATATAGATTGATTTAAGTAAAAATTTACTTTGAACGGTAGTAGTGCTTTGTTTCAATCGTCCCGCCTGAGCGGGACGATTGCAACACAGGGGTGGGACGGATGAAACATAACAGTTTAAACGGTAACTATTCATCTAATGCTTGTTTTTATGAACAATACCTGACAAGTAACTTATATACATATTGTTACAAACATATTTTGTCATTTATTTTAATTTAAAGGTTCATATTAAAAACATTTTTCTGTCGCCCAATAAACAATAGGCAATATATGCGCGTTTTGCATAATCTTTCTAATAGGCTATTTTGACGAATAAAGACAAATCCGTTTTCTTAAATTTCTTCCTCGAGTCATATTGAGTGTTTGCTAGTTGAATAGCCTGTTATTGTGAAGAAAATTGTCAACCAGAAGACGATAAATTAAATTTATTGAAGATTGAATACTTGTTTCAACCGTCCCGACAGCGCCTCCTGACAGTTAAACCTGTTTTGCCCTTAAACTAAAAAACTCTGATATTACACACTTAAGGGTATGTTGTAGTACTAATACACCTTCAGTATTATCATTATAATGGCACATGAAACTATAAATACAACTTGTCAGTCAAAAAAAAGTACTGCACGAAAGAATTCACTAACCGCACTCAAAAACAGCTTTCCGGCTCTAACTTTAAAACGACATGACGTAAAGAAAAAATGTTTTCGGGAGTCTGGTAGGCAATTGCGTGCTGTACGTGTTGACAAAATTTGACGTACATGACGTGAGTGGTTTTCAAGGAATTCTCAATGTTTCATCCGTCCCGCGTTTCAATCGTCCCGGCTCTCCCCTACTTATTCTTTGACTGTTTTGTTTAAAGGAGGGAGGATTGTATTGGGAGCACTGAAGTGTCAGGTGTGACTGTGGCAATGGCAAATGGTTTACATATCTCACGGCGTCACGGGTCAGGTAGAGGGCCCCTTAGCAGAATTTTGCTTAGGGCCCCAGGGAGGTCAGGATCGGCACTGACTGTTTGGAAACGAAATTGTCCATTCCTGCTGTCGTAAATAATTTAGCCTACCGTCGCACGCACGCTCGCTGTTTATGCACCGGCTTTAGAATGAACGATGTCCACAGACAAGGTAGAGTTTGTTACATGATCAGAAACGAAGAAAAATGAAATAATGACTATTGTAGTAAAAAAATGCAGGGACAAATGTGTGGAAAACAAATCAGGATCGATTATTAAGGCTTTTAATCACCAGAATGCTGCCGGTCGTTCCACTCTACTGGCAGGGCTAAACGTCAAATTTGGTGGGTGCTACCAATTAAAAAAGTTAATTTTGAGCTCTGTTAATGGTTTGCCCCTCTTCAAGAGTTCAGTAACACAGTGCTGGCCCATTCTGGGAACACTGCAAAATATCAGACAAGAGGAACCAATGACAATAGGCTTATTTTGTGGTACATGTAAACCTACCTCACTAACTGAGTATCTTGATGACTTCAACGTCGAAATAAATGAATTGGCCAATGGATTTGAAGTTGAAGGAGTGATGTTCACTTTACAACTGTCTTCAAAGGTCTGTGACGCACCTGTTAAAGGTTAAACCTGTTAAAGGTTTAACTCACTGGTTGAATAGAGGAGAGTTGCGTCTACGGCGGAGACCCACAGTCGAATTGGCCAAGCAACCGCAGCATTCGCCTCGCTAAAGTGGTGCCTGTGGAAGCGAACCAATGTTTCCATCCCGACCAAGGTTCGCCTGTTCTGGACGCTGATCCTGCCAATACTACTCTACGGATCCGAAACGTGGACGGTGCTGAAGGCGGACCTCAACAAACTCGAAGCTTTCAAAATGCGATGCCTGCGCCAGATCTTGCGAGTATCACTTCGAGATCGCCTTTGAAATGAGGACATCCGGCGCAGATGCCAACAACTACCTCTGATCGAGGAACAAATCCAAAGACGACGACTGCGATGGTTTGGTCATGTCTGCAAAATGAGTGGGAGCCGACTACCACACCAACTCCTCTGGCATAACCGACCCTCCCAGTGGAGAATCCAGCGAACGGCACCAAAGAAAACGTGGCTCAAACAGGTTGAGGAGGACATCAGGAATCGTAGATTAAATATCGACGACGCCAGAATGACCGCCTTGGATCGTCCTGCATGGAAACGCCTCGTGAATGAGATTCGACAACCATTGGCACCCACAGCAGCGTATGGGCTTAGGAGCCAATCCAGACCAAGCGCAAGCTAGGGATCAAAGAAGAAGAAGACGCACCTGCTCGTGCATTCCTGAAAAATATTTAAGGTCACACAGGCTATAATGGATGTGAAAAACGGAGGATGGCGTGTAACTGGAAAACAGCATGACATTTCCAAGAAGTGAAATGCCTCTAAGAACCAATGAGAGCTTCAGAAACAAGACCGATTCTGATCATCACCGCGGTATCTCACCTCTGGAAGAAACTTCCCTGGATATGGTCTCTAGCTTCCCCTCAACTACATGCACCTCGTGTGCCTCAGTGTCATGAGACGGCTTCTCCACTTGTGGCTGAAGATGGGTCCTCTCGCTTGTAGGCTATCAGGATTTCAGATAAACACATTAACAGAAAGGTTGGTGAATGTGCAGAGAAATGTGCCCATGGAGTTTGCACGGAAACCAAGAGCACTGAAGGAAATTGAAAGGTGGAAGGCAACAGAGTTCAGGCAATTTTTACTGTATACCGGACATGATGAAAGATCTCTTCAGCACAGAAGTGTACAAATACTTCATGCTGCTTTTTGTGGGAATCTTCATCGTGTGCAACAACAGTTTCATTGAAGATTGCTGTGAAATGAAAAGCTAATTCTTTTTGTCACTCACTTTGGGCAACTGTACGGTCCACAATTCTTGTCCTATAATGCACACTTCCTCGTACATTTTACAGATGATGCAAAAAAGCATTGCGTTCTTGACAAACTCAAAAGACTTCTGAGGAAACCAACCCTTTGCAGAGATGCAAAGAAGCTGCAAAAAAACCCTCACAAAACCAGGGCACATCTGTTTAAAAAACAGCATGCGAATGGTCCTCTACCTGCATCCTTTCATGAGGCGACACAATATAAAGAGTTAAGGACAAACCCTTACAGTCTTAAACTAGACCAGGCAAACAGTCACGTTTACATTGGCGGCAAAGTTTCTAAAAACCACTTAGAACCAGAATCATACTGTAAATTAAACATGATCTTTCCCAGCATACCTGTATTTCATTGTTCACAATCTTAATAATAGATTTACCGGTTTAATTTTCTCATAATATATATTTGCACATCATCACATTTTCAATGATTCTCAAACGACTCGTCAAATGAATCAATCTCTCTAAATCCCTCCTTTCCACAAGCTACTCTGTTCTGATTGGCCAGACAGCTCAGTCTGTTGTGATTGGTCTACCGAAAAAAAAAAATCTATGATTTTGCAGAGGGTGTGGGGGTTAATATTACGATTTTTACCTGAGATTTGTAGCCAAAATACAAGGGGTTTAGAAAGATAGCAGTATCATTGTTTTATTTTTTTTTACAGAGATTGGTAGTCTATTAGTAAAATCTGTTGACAATGATGACAGTTCATTACATTCAATGTTATACTATTTGTTATTTTCTGAAATTTGGTTGATTTGATGATTGACGAAATAAGTAAGATTAAAAGTGCATAACAGCCAGATAACAAAAAAATAAATTTCCTTATTATTAGGTCCTGTTGTGCAACCTCAGGTTTTCCAGAGCAGAGCTGTAAACTCTTTAAGCAACTGTAAGTCTTAAGTTTTTCTTTTATCTTAAATCATTTCATTTTTTAAAATTCAAATCTACAATGATTACTCAAAGCTACAATGTCAGCGGTTCTTAAAGGTGCCATGTGTAAGAATTGAGGTAAAAATATCCAAAAAATGAGCTACACGCATCAAAAGAATGAGAAGAAATAAGGGCGATGATGTCATTAAAAAATTACAAGTTATAGTGCTGCATAGATATCAACCTGATTTAGCATGCTAAATTACTAGCCACAGCCCGACAGGTGTCATAATACCAGTTTCGGCCATGGGAGGCGGTATGCGGCCAAACTGCAACACACGATAAACTTGCACGGCTTGTGGGCGTACTTGAACCTGATGTCAATCGTGCTTACATGCGCTTCATGAGACACACTAGCACACGCACACAAGGTCTCGCGCTCTCTACCTCTCTGACGTGCGCGCTGTTTGAACATACATATTCACGTAGACTTTAGAAAACCGGGACATATTCACATAGCCTTTTGAAAACCCAGAGTTTATACATTTCCCGGGACAGGTTGTTAAAAAGAAGAACAATCCCGGAAAAACCAGCTACAACAGTTTCACAACGATTTCAATATCCTAACTACAATTAGCGTATTGCACAATCATATTTCGGCTACTGAAGATATCATGTTACAGTTATAGTCTTGGTCTGCATTGTTCCGTGAACACAGCATGCTATAAGCCAACTTTCTATGATAACAGCCTAATAGTCACAAATCTCAAGATAAGTATTAAATCAACCATGCATAATCAACTACGACACACTCACACACATATAGCATATCAGTGTCAAATGCATAATTTACACCACGGCTGGTGCAACTTAAGAGTAATAAAAACAACTGGCCTACTCACGTTCTTAATACAGCTGAAGTCGGCGTTTTTGGGAGTGGAATCTCCTCATGAGTTTCTCTTTCCATTCGTTTCTGAATAGGCAAAACCGAGCACGTGCGGTGAAAAAAAAAGATGCTGCGGTCAGAGCGGCTCAGCGGGAAACCCCTTTTTTGCAAACAATCAGTCAAACTTCCAGGTGTTTTTTTTTAAATAAGATTATGGGTCAAACATTACACTTAAATACACATCAATAAATATATAAATACTGCACGTAAATTTATTATTTATTATTGATTTGTATCTCTTATCACTTCAGACTATTCGACTGTGTACAGGATCCACCATGATTCCAGTTCGAAGGGATTCTTCCATTCAAAGGGCATTAAAGTGCATGACTCACGAGACATGCATTTAAATTGTATTTATTTATAAGAGGTATATTACATCTCACTTCACACTTCTCTAGTAAGTTTCGTCTGTATGTGAAGACCCTGTAGTAGCGTTGTGAAAATCCGTGAATAAATGTTCCTAAGTGAAGTAAACTTCAATGGATTTCCCGTTCAGGAACAGGATTAAGAGCCGTTGAACTATGTAATTGTTGAAACATACAGCTGCACAAATATAGCTATCGAAATGAACATCGCTAATGACCCCCCAACTGTCAACAGTATTTGTCATTCAGCAAATAGGGATACGGAAGACCAACAGCAGACCTGGTGTGTGTCACGGTGGATACAGGAGACAGACAGGTGGTAAGTGAAATGGTGTTTATTAACAGAACAGCAGAAGCAGACGGAGTTATGGTGAGTATCTTAACAGAAGATAATTGGATGGACTTAGCCACAGGAATAATCAGAGTCTCTGTTACAGATGATGATGACCCGTCACTGGAAAGGGCTGCAGTAGAACGGCTGGGAACTGGAGACGGCAGATGATGATGAAGACAATCCGATAGGAACAGGTGAGTAGCAGGTAAGTTGCAGGTAAGTCTCTGGTTGAGCAGAGGTGAGTCTGTGTGTCAGATATTGACGAGATCAGACAGTGACTGCAGGGAGAGTGAGTGTTATATAGGCCGTGCTGGTGATGAGATGACGTGATGGAGATCAGGTGTGATGATGAGGGAATCGAGTGCAGGTGAGGATCCAGGGGAATGCTGGGAAATGTAGTGAAAACAGATGATGAAGTGAACGTGAATGTGACATTACACCCCCCTCCGGAAAGCGCGACCTCGCGCTGCAGAGGAGTCAAGGCGGAGCAGATGAGAGAGAACGTGTCCAGGGCGGAGCTGTGGGACCCTCGGGCGTCCATGGCGGTGAGCCCCCTTCGGGTGGCCATGGCGGTGAGACCCCTTCGGGTGGCCATGGCGGTGAAACCCCTTCGGGTGGCCATGGCGGTGAAGACCCAGTAGAAGTTTCCAAGATCCCCAACTGTGCCGAATGGACCCAGAGCCGAGGTGACACCACAGGTCTGGAGGGCCAAGGCAGATCTGCAGGCTCATGGGATCGACACGGAGAAGGGGCTCTGGAAGCCCGTGGCGTAACCAGTGCGAGGGAGGACGACTGAGGAGCAGGAGGGAAGATGGAGCCCGGTGGAGCAGAAGGGATGTAGGGCAGAGGCACAGCCGGCAGAACGGAGTCCCGAGGTGGAACCAGGGTGACGGCTGACCAATGTGAGGAAGGAAGGAGGAGTGAGCCTGGTGGAGATATAGGGCTGACAAGACCCGGCGGAGGTGAGGGCACAATGAGCCGCAGAGAGGCTGTAGGGTCGGAGGACCAAGGTGGAGTCAGAGGTTCAGGGTATTGAGGCAAGGACAGGGGATCCACTGACCAGGGCGATGCTGAGGCTTGGAGACCCAGAGGCGGCTCCACAGCGATACTGGGGGGTAGCTGTGGATGGGCAGCAGGGTCGACAGGGCTCAGTAGAGGCGAGGCAGTAGAGCATGAAGACATCAATAGCGGAGGTGGGAGAGGGAGGCAGGGTGGGAATTATTGGTTTCTGGCTGGACGGCGGTCTCAGGCTGGACGGCGGTCTCTGGCTGGACGGCGGTCTCTGGCTGGACGGCGGTCTCTGGCTGGACGGCGGTCTCTGGCTGGACGGCGGTCTCTGGCTGGACGGCTGGTCTCTGGCGGGCAGGCTACGGCTCAGGCTCTGGCGGGCTGGCGACGGGCTCTGGCTCTGGCGCTGGGTCGACGGGCTCTGGCTCTGGCGCTGGGTCAACGGGCTCTGGCTCTGGCGCTGGGTCAACGGGCTCTGGCTCTGGCGCTGGGTCAACGGGCTCTGGCTCTGGCGCTGGGTCAACGGGCTCTGGCTCTGGCGCTGGGTCAACGGCTCTGGCTCTAGCGCTGGGTCAGCGGGCTCTGGCTCTGGCGCTGGGTCAACGGGCTCAGGCTTTGGCACTGGGTCAACGGGCTCTGGCTCTGGGTTAATAGGCTCTGGCTCAGTGAAAAAGTCTATTAGGTCAATACTGGCAAAGGCCAGCGGTAGCGTCTCTGTGCTGGATGGGACCAGCGGCGAAGGTTCAAATGGGCTGGACGGGACCAGCGGTGAAGGTTCTGTGCTGGATGGGACCAGCGGTGAAGGCTCTGTGCTGGATGGGACCAGCGGCGAAGGCTCTGTGCTGGATGGGACCAGCGGCGAAGGCTCTGTGCTGGATGGGACCAGCGGCGAAGTGGGCTTGGTGCTGGTAGGTTGTGTACCGGGTCGGGAACCGACACTCTCCAGACACCGGATCACGGTCTCCCTCCAGCTGAGTCCGGTGGTGTCTGGAAGGTCGATCCGGTGGTGTAATCTGGCCCCGAGCCAGAATAAGGTACACAACCGCTCGTCAGCCACTTTACTGACGAGTGCGATGCGAATAAAGCCTTCAACAAATGAATACCAATTTTGGCTCTCCTGAGCCAGGACGATAATTTTTACCCCATCGTCCATCTTGGGGCGGTCTGATCTTCTGTCACGGTGGATACAGGAGACAGACAGGTGGTAAGTGAAATGGTGTTTATTAACAGAACAGCAGAAGCAGACGGAGTTATGGTGAGTATCTTAACAGAAGATAATTGGATGGACTTAGCCACAGGAATAATCAGAGTCTCTGTTACAGATGATGATGACCCGTCACTGGAAAGGGCTGCAGTAGAACGGCTGGGAACTGGAGACGGCAGATGATGATGAAGACAATCCGATAGGAACAGGTGAGTAGCAGGTAAGTTGCAGGTAAGTCTCTGGTTGAGCAGAGGTGAGTCTGTGTGTCAGATATTGACGAGATCAGACAGTGACTGCAGGGAGAGTGAGTGTTATATAGGCCGTGCTGGTGATGAGATGACGTGATGGAGATCAGGTGTGATGATGAGGGAATCGAGTGCAGGTGAGGATCCAGGGGAATGCTGGGAAATGTAGTGAAAACAGATGATGAAGTGAACGTGAATGTGACAGTGTGAGAGTTTCCCAGCTTTCAAGGAAAATTATTAGTTCTATCTGGAGGTTGGGAATGCTCGAATGAAAATGCTTTTTTGAAGATATGGGGTAATGCTCTGTCAATGGAGGAACGGTAACCTTGCAATTACACATATTACAAGTGCAACCTACCCACTCCACCTTTCTCAGGTCCAGTGTGTTTGTCTGAGGCAGACCATTACGGAGACGGCTGGAGTGTTGATCCACCTAACACATTATTATGACTGCTTAATTCAGAATATGATCAACATTGCGTAGGTGGATGTGATCGGGGAATTTGGCTGTTAAAAGTATAAGATTTAAAGCCACTTAAAATATAAACGAAATGATTTGAATGACTCAAGAGAGTCAGTAAAATGATCCGAACTTCCCATCACCCAGTCATGACTCGTGCGAGCAGGGGCTCACCCTCGCCGGTGCTGCGGGGCGGCGGCAGCTCAGTAAATCATATAAATAACCTATTTTGTGAATTGTTCATTCCCGGTTGGCACACATTTTGCCGCCCTTACAAAAGTGCCGCTCTAGACAATTGCCTAGTTCGCCTATATGGACGCGCCGGGCCTGCCTGCACCAAATGTGAAATGCTTCGGACAGCTGTGTCCTCCCTGTGTCCACCATGCTCTTTGAGGTGGTGACCATAGACCTGCATTATATGACTGACAGACAAGAACGGTTTGACCCAAAAATATCAAAATTGAAACTACTGTGGAAACAAAGACACCTACATCTTGGAAGATCCTTGAGGTAAGCTAAAACATACCAAAAATGTATTTCAAAGTGAACTATCCCTTTAATACATACGCAACAGCATTGTAGCGTGCATGTATGTGTAGGCCAGTGTTCATTTTGGTAGCCTTTTTTGATTTAGTCTTAGTCTTCAGACGAAAATGCTTATTGGTCTTAATCACATTTGAGTCATCCTGTTTTTTATAGTTGTAGTTGACGAAAAGTCTTTGCATTTTTTGTCAACTTTTAAGTCAAACTGCAGTTACTTTACTTTAAGTAGTTATGTTATATGTAGTCTTTAGACAGAAAATGTCATAATAATGATTCTCTCTAGGCCAATTCAATTAAGCTTATGAGAAATTATTGAGATTGCACTCTTTAGCAGTAGCACTTGTGCAGTTCTACATAATTATCCCTTTTCCTAAGTTCTGTGGTTCTCCAATCTTTTGCTGTACCCCTTGTTGTGGCAAAAACTTCTGTTAAACACCATCACTGCGTAAGAGACACTCAGAGTCAAATTAATAAAAAGAGAAATATTTATTCTTGCAAGAAGGCCCAGTCGCCATCACAGCTGTTACATTCTGTGAAGTGAGTGGCGCGCACCAGGAAGACATGAGACAGCTTTTATACTCTTTTCAAGGTTCCTTCTCACCCGCTGTACTTTTCCACCCAGATAAGGCCCCCACTTCTGTTCAGTTTCTACTTAATAACACAAACTGGTACTGGAATAAACCAGCCAAATTTGACCATTCCTAAGGTCGAGATGTCCTGTCCCATATATTCCTGAAACGTCACGCACAAGCATGTACACACATATACTTTTACACATTGAATAGATTAGGAATAAATGACTATTAAAATTTCTACAACAATTCCACACTTTTTATCATTCAGATTACCCATAATCACAATAATAAACAAAAGACAAATTTTAAGTCATATCATCACACTACTCTTCATCTCTGTTTTCACATAACTGATCACTCTTCTTAAACATTTGTGAAAATAACATTTTGAAAAGAAAAAGCTTAGGCTGTTTTTGCAAGGATAGTCCCTTAAGTATTAGCAAGCAGATAAAGAATTCAACTAAAGCCGGGCTAGATAAACAATCACTGTTGTTGTACCCCAAGCATAGCTTGACCCTCAGTCACCTTAGTTAAATAAGAAATAGTGTACAGACTAGTTAGAAAAACAACAAATCATCAATCCACAGTGGTTACATCAAAATATAAAGTATAAGAAAAGTATAATAAAACCCTTCATTTCAAAACCCTCTCCTTGTACCTTATCACATAGCGGATAAGCACAGCTTTTAACCATCTGTTCATAACAAAAACATTCATAGGAAGAAGAAAAAGAAAAGAAAAACAAACACCAAATGTCTAACACATGTCACTGTAGCTTCCACTACTAGAATCATCTTCATCACATTTCTTGTCATTGTCATCATCATTTGGATAAAACTGTCATTTTACCAATTTAACTGAGCTGGAAACACACAATATTGACAATCCTACCCCCGAAACCCCAAAGAGTAATCAAACAATCCATTCATTTTCCTAAAATACTTTCTAATTAATCAGTGACCAATAAAATCTCGTTGGCGTTGTTTAAGGTGAGATGTTTGGACGGTGGTGTTGCAATCTCCATCCTTGCAACCTTGTTTGTGGAGTGGACCATAGCCTCTGTCACCTGTGAATGGAGATCTTAAGTATTTTGTTAGTGCTGCTGGTCGTCCTTCTGGTGTGACCTGTGGAATTTTCACCATTTGTTTACTGATGATATACATTATGAGTTCCAAATTTATTCTCAACATCTGGCCAATTCAGCAACCTGAAACTCATTCAACTATTACATTAACATTCAACCCACTTTACTCATGTCAACAACACAATATTTATACATTTTGGAACAGAATCATTCTGTTAGCTGCAATCCAATCTGACATTCTGTGAAAGGAAAATTTGGTAACACTTTATTTGAAGGGGTGTGCATAAGACTGACATGACACTGTCATAAACATGACATAACACCTGTCATAAACATGAAGGAGTCTTTATGAATGTTTATGACTGTTGTCATTAAGTGTCATTCGGTAAATTATGACACTTTCAATGCAAAGTTGACATTGTTTAAAATGTCTTTGTTATGACAACTTGACATTAACAAAGACAAAAATGTCTTTGTTATGACAACTTGACATTACCCAAGACAGAAATGTCTCTGTTATGACAACTTGACATTAACCGAGAAATCATAACCTGTCAACCTGTCACAACTTTGGCCGTCATGACACCATTATAACTGTGTCATGAATATTACCTGTCCTCAAGTAAAGTGGAACACATTGTACTAGTTATAAAGATGTCATTAAGGGTTATTACACTGCAAAATGCTTGAAGTTTGATAATTAGACCTGTTATGACATATTTGTGACAGGTTGACAGGTTATGATTTCTTGGTTAATATCAAGTTGTCATAACAAAGACATTTCTGTCTTTGTTAATGTCAAGTTGTCATAATCAAGACATTTTTGTCTTGGGTAATGTCAAGTTGTCATAACAAAGACATTTTTGTCTTTGTTAATGTCAAGTTGTCATAACAAAGACATTTTAAACAATGTCAACTTTGCATTAAAAGTGTCATAATTTACCGAATGACACTTAATGACAACAGTCATAAACATTCATAAAGACAACTTCATGTTCATGACAGGTGTTATGTCATGTTTATGACAGTGTCATGTCAGTCTTATGCACACCCCTTCAAATAAAGTGTTACCGAAAATTTTAAGTTATGCTCTGCTCCATTCTCTGTAAAGAAAACAAAATGTCGAGGTTATTTTCAGATAGTAAAACTACACGTAGTTTCTTTTGTCTACTGTTCTGCCGTGACCTTTGCTGCCACATCTGCCCCGGCGTTTCCTGTTGAAACAGTCCTGCAAATACATTTACAGAAAGCAAATTTTGTTTGGGACGGCCTTTTACCCAATTAGACCCAGTGTCCTCCCAACATATATTGTCCCTTAGTAAACCATATTTGGCAATTGTTATACCATCTCCCTCTTGATGCACGACACAACTCGAGCATCAATTTAACATAACATTTAACATAGTGTTTTGATAAAGTTTGCATCAACACTAACCCAAAAGTTGTCCTTCAGACAAATTTCCTCCAGACATCTTTATCTGCCTCTGAAACAAAAATATTACATTCTTCACTTAAAGCCACATTATCATCTGCTCAACGAAGTATTTGAAGGGCAAAGGCCCTGAGCCTCACAGCGTATCCTGCTTTTCAGGCCTGTTGTTTGGTCTCTTAATTCAGTCATCTACAAACATTTTCAAAGTCATCAATTGTTTCTATCAAGTCAGGTCGTGCTGTTCAGACTTGGTCACTTGTCAGTCAAATAACATTCTCATCCTTCTGCCCACAATAATCCTACATTTTTAGGGCTCTCTTGATAATTTCATGTTTGACTTAGCCAATATGTCACTTTGTTGTTGCCATCAAATCTATAACATTTTCATTTATCTCAGCCCATGCCAGATGGTGATCTACAACTCCACAATTCCAATTTACACAAATACTTAAACTGATTCAGAACGTAATTCAAATCAACAAAAAGTAATTAATACCAGACAGAGCTTGATGACCAATCAACTTAAAGCTCGTTCTATCTTTTCATCGGATCCACTCACAATTATCGCTTTCTTTAAAATTTGTCAATTCCCTTAACCCATCTGTAATGATGAAACAATATACTCCCTCTTCAGGCGGAATATTAGTACCCCAAACTAATACATACAAGACATAAAGTGCTGTCACCATCACACACACTCATACTAGACACACATATCTTAACTGCTCATTTTCAATGTTCGCTTTTTTCAATATTAACTCTTTCTTTTATATATTATTGCTAAAAAGATTTAAATTTTAAATAAGATTTTAAACTTCGCATTTTTCTGTAGCTTTTACCTAATTTTACATGATCTCTTAACCAGTTCCAAAGCATGTCTGTTCATTATTCATTAGATTTTCAGTCTGCTGGGTTGCTTTGTTTAATTTTTTCCTTATCATTATTTTGCTTCAGCTTGCTCTAGCAGGCCGACAACAGAAAGACAGACACAGTAACCATCCCTTCCCCCACTCAAGAAGTCTCTCTCACTATAAACAAATAATATTTTTAACGGCCTAAGACTGTAATTTAGACAGACTGCAATATTAAATTAATCACTAACCTTTTACCATTAAATTTTGTTATCCAGACTTTTCTTAAATCAAAAGCTGTCTTCATCTTTAGCCACCCACCATGTCAAACGACCTTCAGGAGTTAAAACATATTAGTTCAAAATCAACACTTCTATAAATTTTCTTATTCTTGCCCATGAGGCAGCCAATACATAAAAAGTTTTGTTCCTGTCTCCACAACAAATAATGGCAATCCCCTCATTTCTCAACTGGCTCTTGAAAGCCCATCTCCCTTGGCTCTTTATCTATAATTTTCTCTTCAGGGTGTTGTCCCCCTGGCTTAATTGCAGACACTTGTCACAATGAAAAACAAGCGTACGATTATGCGGTTTCTTCTGGCAAGTGGTATAGAGGAACTCACATTCTCTGGGTCAGACTGCCGCAACTCGTCACAGCGCATCTCACCTCTCAATGCTCTGCTGACCCCAGTGGCCTCCAGTAGTCAGCGCTCAACTCTTACTACCTTTCTTGCATGTACCACACCCCCGTCCTGAGGTGCCCAATGTCCGTGACCCCCTGCGTTAGGCTGTCCCCTGGCCAGGAGAATCATCCCGTCCTTGAGTAGCCACGTACACACTGGTGACCGCTTACAAACTGGTGACCTCTCTCTCCCATCACACAATCAGTTTTCTTTAACAGAACTCAGCTGCTTTCTGGAGCTTAGGAAAGGCACGTTCAAGAGTCACCAGAGCCATTCTGATTGCCTAATAGTGTTCACAGGGAGACAGGTTAATAACAGCAGTATTTAATCACTTAAATCCATTAACCATCTTAAAATCATCAACCTAGCTACTTAGATTATACTCAGTGAATTTAGATCACAACCATACATTCAGTGTACTGTTACTGTACATCTGTAGCTGTAGCCATCGGGCCTGTTTCAATGGTGGAGACTTAAGATAAGACAAAGAAGTTACTGGTCCTAAAATAAAATAATCAAAAATGTTATTTCTATCTTTTAAGATCTGCATTATTATTTTAAAGACTTCTTTAAAGTCATTCAGTTTTACATTTTAAAACATTCACAAATACAAATTGCCCTCTTAATGGCAATGATTTCTTTTACATCTCTGTGTCTGATTTTTTCAACTGAGACACTGTGCTTTTCCTATAAATAGCTTATTATTACTTATGACACAGGGTCAGATAACAGCCTGTTAGCTGAAATTGACTGATAGAGACTCTGAGGCACTCAGGACCGGTAAACTGTTCTCTCAAATACTTCTAATCATCAAACTTTTATCTATCATCTTTTAACTATCCCAGCTTAAGGCATCTTTGCCAGAAATGACATTTGTTTCCAAATAAACATAATTTTATAGTTGTCTTTATTTAGACATTACAAATTTCCACTCAGATTGAGTGTCTGTCGTACTGGCCGTTTACAGCCACAGCACACATCAGATTCAGATAAGCGAGCTGTTTCATTACAGCCAATAACAAACTTATCTTTTGAAAGCAAAACATCAGCTTCTAGTTCTTTCATGGTCAACAGTTTTCAAGCTGTTTGTTTAATCAGATGCCTTTCTACACATTTTACATTTATCAACTGTTAATTCAGTAACAAGCTGCTTCTGCTTATTTGATCTTAAATAATTATTCTAGTTCTCAATAACATTTCACATTTCATCTTAATTTTAATTGTCAAGTTCTCAATTACCATAGCTTAATATGTCTTCAAAGTTTTTTTTTTTCCTAGGAGTTTATCAATCTCCAATTAGGATTCACACTAACTTTGACGAGGCTAGTACTCTCTGCTTGTGATACATCTTTTGTAGTTATTATAAATCATCTGTGAGATTAGTCTCTCTATATTACCTGAATCCTTTTCCAAAATGTTGCATTAAAACACAATCATACTTTTAGTTACCTTTCTGCAACTCCCATTTGTTGGAGTCATTAATTTTGCATCAAACTGTATTCATCAATTCACTTATAATAACTACTATTATAGATATTTTCAAAGGATTCACTTTAAGACTTCAATCTTTTGACCTTGTTTTTTTTTTTTTCTCTCTTATTCTTTCTCAGACGAAATGTTAATATCGTCACTTAAACACTGATCTACTTTCAAACCCACATTATTACCAGAAATGTGTCACTATCACATTTTCAAACCCCTTCTCAGTGAGCATTTACAGTTACATGTTAAATGGTCCTGCTGACCACAATTTAAACACTCTCCATCTGCTCTAACTTACTGCACACCCTTGAAGCAGTGTGTTCCATTGAGGAATGCAAACAGAGCCACTGATAAGCAGTGCTCCATATTCTTTTACAGTCCACCAATGGCAGATACAACAATAGCCGAATCATCATTATTACTGGCACAACATACATTATTGATTTCCGGAATCTTTGGACATAGCTGTCTTTACATTTTACTAATTTGCTATTATCATCAACACTGATTACAGAACAAGTGCATATCTAACATCCAAAAAACCGGGCTGAATAAGAAGACACTGGTCCTGTACTCTCGACCTTGATCGAACCCTCAGTCACTCCTCAGATATTAAATACAGACATTGTCTGCAATCATAAACACCAGGATATGCATTCGTTTTTTTTTATAAAACTATAATTTCCAATTCCTTTCATAATAAACGAAGATGGATGGTAAATCCATTCCTTTCACTACCCCCATTAGACCCTTTAGGTTCAAAACACAATGATTGTCAAACTAAACCTAATTTCAATCATTATTTTACCATTAAAAATATAGAATTGTTCCCCATGCTTAAAACATTCTTCATGTCATGTTAATTCCTGTCAATCATACAATGCCTTATTTTATTCTAAAACTGTATTTTCATACCAATTAAACAGTTAATTTGACTTCCATAAATTCTGTCAGACATTTTATTTTCATCACATATAGTTTTTTCCTACTATATTTCATCTCAATCTTCCCCTACATGCCATTTTCATTCTGTATCCTCTCCTTTCTTTTCTCAAACATGCCAGTTCCTTCATTATCTAACCAGTACATGATTGTTTGCACAATCCCCACATAAACATATCTCAAACACCAACCTTCTTGTTTTTCACTTCCCTCTTCCATCAAGTTTCTCACTTACAGTTCTCTCTTTTTCTATCACTCTATCACTCTATTTCACACAGACAGCCTTATTGCTGCTTGCTACTTCAATCCTTATCGTATAACTTTAAGTTCTATAGACATCTAATGTCATGCATCCATTTACTGGATGAAGAAGTAAAAACATTATTTCTCCTGGAAGTTGGACATTTTATCTTCAAGCCAACATTTCATTATCTGTTCACATTTTTACACACATGTTGAACGCAGACACTTATTTCTCACTGCCCTGTTCAACTGTTCCCCGCACCACCTTTAATCTTGTGGCGCTCAATATCATACATTTCTGCCCTTAATTTTATCTCATTTGACAGAAAACCGGTATACCAAATTTCGCAAGCTTGCTTTTGAGACATCCCCATACTGCTGCTTCTCTGTTCTCTGTGGATTTCTCTTCAACGCGCGTTTTCTTTAGTCTGTTAGGCGTCCCCAACAAACCCGATTCTTTTCTTTTAACCCAAATCGGTCGGGTTGCACTATTAGTGCCCTCCTAACTATGGTTTACCAAAAAAATCTGTTACGATTGTTCTGGTTCCCCCTAATTAGCCTCAGCACCTAAAAACAAATTGCTCCGTGGTGGAACAACTCATTTTCAGGTTACCTATCTGTTTGAAATCTCTTGATCTGTCACAGTTCTCAATTAATCCCAGATTATTTATCTGCTTGAAATTTCTTGATCTGTCACAGACCTCAATTAATCTCAGATTATTTTCCCTCGTATCTGTTTGAAATTTCTTGATCTATATATAGATCTCAATTAATCTCAGATTACGTACCACAGAAACAGCCCTCAGCCAGTATGGTTCAGTTTCACTTTGAAAAATATTTTAGCCCAAAAGAAAAATATTTTAGCCGTCTCTTACCAGAGATGTCTTGAGTTGCCACGGGTTCGTTTTCATCTGATTCCAGTGGAGCTTCTCCTGGCCCTGATAGCGGTCGGCCCCTCTCTCTGAAACTTACGAGGTAGAGCTGGAACTGCTCAGTCCAGGTGGCCAAACACCGTCCGCTCTCAGGTCCAGGAGGCACTGCCAAGGAATCCCACTCTGACACCAAATGTTGTGGCAAAAACTTCTGTTAAACACCATCACTGCGTAAGAGACACTCAGAGTCAAATTAATAAAAAGAGAAATATTTATTCTTGCAAGAAGGCCCAGTCGCCATCACAGCTGTTACATTCTGTGAAGTGAGTGGCGCGCACCAGGAAGACATGAGACAGCTTTTATACTCTTTTCAAGGTTCCTTCTCACCCGCTGTACTTTTCCACCCAGATAAGGCCCCCACTTCTGTTCAGTTTCTACTTAATAACACAAACTGGTACTGGAATAAACCAGCCAAATTTGACCATTCCTAAGGTCGAGATGTCCTGTCCCATATATTCCTGAAACGTCACGCACAAGCATGTACACACATATACTTTTACACATTGAATAGATTAGGAATAAATGACTATTAAAATTTCTACAACACCCTCTTCCACTTAGACTGCAGTCACACCTTTTCCATTAAGTGGCAATATTTTCCCCCTTTAATCAATTTTTCCATTTCATTTTTTACCTTTGTAATACCTTAAAAAAAGAAATAATGCTTTAAATAAAACAATGTTCATTAAATTTGCAATGTTAAAAACATTAAAATCGCCAGTAGGTGGCGGTAACTCACTATCTTTATGAGTGAGTCTTTGAGTCATTCATTCATTGAATCTCACGATTCGTTCAAAGCCACATATTTTGTTGCAAAATAGAGCAATAAGCCTGACAATGCTGTTTTAAATGTAGTACATTCTTGTATTACTTTTTTACTGTTGTATAAAATCAATGTCACATTTGAAATCGTGTGGATATTCGGGAAACATTGCATTCTTGCTCGTGTGAACACTGGTGGATATCAGCCTGCATTTTGATCGCAGATTTAGTCGCACAAACAGAGCAAGCGGCTCGTGGCAGAACACAGACCAACTGAATGACACTTTAATTTAAGTAGAAAATCTTAAATAAAGATCGCTGAACTCCAGCTTGTCTGTGTTTTCAGATCATTCGCGTTTCTTGAGCAGTGTAGAGAGAGCGCGTGCGCATGGTTGCCATATACTATTGAAAAGACCGGGTAGAAAATATGTTCTTTTAGAAGAAAAGCTCCGATTTGGGGTTTAAATTCTGTCATTTGTGGCCACAAAAATAAGTTGGCAAAACCGTACACTGACAAACTTAATAATGAAGCCAAAGAAACGCTACTTAAAAATTTGAGGATATATGCGGAATCGATCCCTATGAACACAGAGCGTCTGTAATACATATAAAAGTTTACCAAGCCTCAGTTCCCCTGATATTTTTCTCTAACGTTACCTGCTCTGTGGAGTGAGCGCTTACACCTCTGATCAATTTAAAAACTTCAAGTCACTGGCAGTTTACAAATGGATGGGTGCAAGATCTGCAGATCTACAAAGTAAACGTTGAGAAAACAATCGTTCGCACTAACGTTAACTAAGCATCAGTGGTGACACACACACACACACACACACATTCTGTGAGCTATGAAGCTTGTCTATGCGGGTTTGTTAAACTTCAGGAGTAATTACTCACCTATCATACGTGCAATAATCCACTGTTTTCGTCCGGTAGTTCTGTAATCCAGTATAATATTGAAAAAAAACTAACATGATTTATGAGGTGTTTGCCCTGTCGATCGTGAGACCGATTACAGCAGTTCACAATACAGCCATACTAAACCATTTTCCTTAAAATAACCTAAATTAAACCTAATCAAACGTTAAAGGAACCATATGTAAGAAATGTATTTCAATGAATCATAAGCCGCGTTTCCACCGCAATTGCCCGGAACTATTTGTCCCAGGAACTTTTTTCCCAGGAACTTTTTTTGCCCCAGACCGGTAGCTTTCTGCGTTTACAGCGCGGTCTAAAGTACCGGGTAAACTGCGCGCGACTGCTCATTGCCTGCTTGTGACAGACAGTAGACTGTAAAAAGACAGTAATCAGTTTTGAGCGCCACATTTATAATAAATATGGAAGAGATTCACACTGTGCTGCAGTTTTTTTGAGATTTATTGGTTTACTAACGAGGTCATTTACAAAACGGCAGAAAAGAGACGAGCACTGATATTAAAGCGTGTTCAGAAAGCTCGTAATGCTAACGTTAGATCTAAAATTAGACAGCGTATGTTATCAGCTATTGCGGACATGACCCGGAGACGGCTGGGACGAACGCGCAGAAAATTTGTCTCTCTTCCGCAAATACGTTTAATAAAGCCTGAATCTCGTCGTCGGTCCAGCTGCCTTTTTTATTTTTAAATTCCATATTTGCAGACAGACAACTCTTACTGCATGGAACTTTATTACTGCATGACGCCACGAACTGCAATAGATTCTAAAAATCGCGGAGTTATCCAATCATAATGCGGCAGCGCACAAAAGCCTCACCCGCGAAAGTTCCTGAACTTTGAAAAAGTACTACCTCGCAAGCAGGGACTTTCGGAGGGGGAAATATCTACCCGGAACTTCATTTAGACCCTGGTTCCTATGGTGTAAACACACCGAGTACCAGCCCAAAGTTCCTAGTTCCTGGGTAAAGTTCCTGCGGTGGAAACGCGGCTATAAAATGGCCCTGATATGTCACTAGACATTAAGAAATCATGTTCATTTCAAATACTTATATCACTGACAACAGTAGTTCAGCCAGGATATTTTCATTTAAAAAGTGAAGTTGCAGCCCTCAACTGATGTTGATGTTGTCATGTTGTGTTTTGGTCTGATGCTCCACCTATCTACCAATCACTACCAACCCCCCCATCCCCCCCTGTTGGCTGTGAGCGGAAAAACCACACTTGCAACTTTGAGCCGGTGTTGTGCCGAAAAGTGATGGTTCGCCGAAAATTGATGGCTGGCTGCGGGAGCGTGCGCAGCGTGTTAAAGATGTATCGTACATTCTCTTTACGAATGCAGTTGCTTTTATGTGGATCAAACAGACATAACGTGCAAATAAAAATCACTTACCCAGTACTTTTTACCTATTAAAATACCTGTAAAGGGCCAAATACAACCATTATAATGCAGTATTTCACCTGCCAAAAAGTGATTGAAGCCTTTACTTATTGACTGAAAGGTTATTTCTGCCCTGAAATTAGTTGATTATATTCATGCGGGTTAAATCCGACTGATAACGTTGTGTTTTTCAGATGATATCCAGATGGGTCTTGGTATTGATATCTGGTCATTACACGTTTTTTTTTCTTCTTCATATGTTCATCTGGCTGACTCATCTCTGTATGCCAGTCTGAGCAAGCATATGGAGTTCCTTCACTGGCAAGTTTGAACCTCTCAATTGTGATTTCTAATATTTTATCGGGAGGATATATGAGAGAGTGGTGGTTCTTTTTTTGGCAGAGATTTTTGCCACCAGGTTACAAAAAATTATGGGTTGATCTGAAGATCCACACAACCCATGCCAATTATTCCTTTGATAAGCTTCTCCCCTCTTGGTTACTGTTTGCTAACTCCGACAAGCTTTATATAATGTCTCAAAGACAATGTGATTTTTCACATAAATGCATTTTTCAGTAAAATATACTCAAAGGGATACTCAAAATGGATTGGATTTTAATCTTAAATAGGCTGGAATGAATAAGGTCTTTGCACAGCATTTGTATCTGCCATTTTTCTTTTAAAGAAATTGTTAAATTACACGTTAATGTGATTAAAAACAGAATTGAGGCAAATGCTTAAAGCATTTTGATAGCAAAAAAAAAGCTACTTTTGAAAGATTACAGTTGATATCATTAGTGTTAAGTGCCCAGAACGGTTCTTCAAAAGACTCATCAGCACTGTGAACTCTGCTTTGACCTGAATCAATAAGTAAATGAATTAACGTTAACTTGGTAAGGTTAATTTACTGCTGAGCAAATGTGGGTGTCCTTCCTTATTGCTTATTACTGGCTCATTAAGTACTGAACATGTGCCTAGTTGCAGAACTAAGATCGGCCTTTAAACAAGCCTTGTCCAGCTGCCGCATTTACAAACAACAGCGGCAAACCCATGTGTGTGTGCATATTAAATGAACAAAAAGAGGAAAAGAGTGGTGGTAGATTTCAGTGGCATGCTTTGCACAAATAGTTGATCTTCCTCTTTTTGAAGGGCCTCTTGGCGCAGCTTCGGTGGTACCATCGTGGGCAAATGTCACAGCCAATCTGGATTCGACAAAAGAGGAAACAAAAAATGTAGTGCTGTCAAACGATTAAAATATTTAATCGCGATTAATCGCATTAATGTCATAGTTAACTCACGATTAATCGCACATTTTTATCTATTTGTAAATGTCTCTTGATTTTGAATTCGGATCAGCTGTGTGTGTGTGTGTGTGTGTGTGTGTGTGTGTGTGTGTGTGTGTGTGTGTGTGTGTGTGTGTGTGTGTGTGTGTGTGTGTGTGTGTGTGTGTGTGTGCGTGTGTGCTTGTCCATCAAGTGGTGTTTCAGACTGGACGTGCAGCGATCGCGATGATGACAGCTCAGTTCACAATGACAAAACACACAGATCACTTTGGTCTTGTCAAGGGAAACTTTCAATTCAGAATCTTATTGCATCCATTTCGGCGTCTCGCGCTCGTCATCCACTCAAAACGTAACGTTAACCCCAATATTTGGCCGGCTCGCAACAAGTGTGTTTCCGGTCTAGCTAGATCCGCTTGCACTTTGGTCGGCGAAAACGTCCTCGCGCGGCACAAGCCATTGAAATGAATGGGTTTCGCCGCGCATGCTGAGCCCTGTTGCAAAAGCATGTGAAAAAAAACTACAAAGTTTGCTAGGCCAAAAAGCATGTTAATCTCGCGATAAAAAAATGAAACGCGTTTAAATAGATTTGCGTTAATAACGCGTTTAACTGACAACCCTAAAAAAATTATGGTGAAGTAGTTATACAATAATATTAGCAATGGTTGCAAATTGTTCAATTTACAAAACAGGCCATCATGCCTTACAACTAAAATAACTCTTGTTTAGCAACCCCATACTGTAGAATTTAAAAAGAATGTTTAGTAATAATTTGTAATTTGATTGTCATACTTTTTAAGTCAAACCTGAGAAGACATGAAGAAAAACATGAACAGTTACCCAGTGAGTGTCACCATCCTGCTCCCCACAAAGATGACACAGCTCAGTCAAGTCATCTACAAAAACTAATGGGTAATAATTTTATTTTAGCCAATTATAACCAATGTTTTTTTGAGTAAATAATAAAATAGTTACATAATTTGGTAAGTCTAAAATGACATTACATGACGATTATGAAATTCAATTATATTATATAACTTACATTAAATGATATGTACAATATTTTTTAAGAGACACCTGTATTTTGAAGGAGAGAGACCGCAATCTGCTGCCTTATGGTGTTTACACTTGAGGCAGAGTTAGCAAATGCCAGTGGAAAGCCACCCAAGATGCACTCAGCAAACTGTGAACAAAAGATACAAGAATTGATTTGTTGTGGGAAAGAAAATGATGAACCAGCCATTGCAGGAATATGAACTGTAGCAATAGTACTTATTTGTGGGAACGTTTAAAGTCACCCAAAGCATGTAAAGGTGAATGCCTGGTAATTCTTATTAACTTTTATATGCTATACCTTCTTACATCATATACAGTATATTGACTGATATAAAATGACCTATCTTCTGAATCCCACTCGTACCTTAAGACAGACACAAAGAACAGTGGACTTGTTTTGTGTAAAGTTTCCATGACCTTGGTTTTAAATTCATTGTGCTCATGCATGGTATAAAATTTGAGTTTAACGTCAAATGTTTAATGGAAACCTTGAATGTATTTCATTTAAAGCCAATGCTTATTTATGCTACATATCTTCAATACATAGGCCTCACATGAAGTGGCATCCTGTTGAAGTGTGTGTGGCAGTGTGTCACATGCCCATCTAGACGGATTAAGCCCTCTGTGTCTCATGAATGATCTAAAAGACATATACTGTAAGGATTTAATGCCCCAATGCTTAAAGAAAGCAATGGAGAAAAAATGGAGTAAAAACTGTGTTTTAGAGAAAAGGAGACTATCTATCTTTATTTGTATTTATACAAATAAATAATAAAAATTATTTATTTGGATAAATACTGAATACATGTAGGGTACAATATAGGGAAACTATATTAGAGGAACCTTTAAACTAATTATGTTATAATGTAGTTTATAATTGTGATATGAGAACAAAACTGTTTGGTACAGTAAAGTAACACTAAGGGAAAGGGACAATTTAAACAATCGGAATTTAGCTGAAGGCGAAGATATTTCTCAGATTCTGTGATGTAATAGCAACTTATGTACAGTTTATATTATTCGAATGTAGCATGTAACATGGTGACAAGCCAATCATTTTTCCAAAATGTATAAACGTTCTCTTTGAGTTTCTAGCCTCTACATCCCCAAATAATATGTGTTTGTCTCTCAACAGTTCCCTTTATCGAAAAAGGGAACTTCGAGATGCGTCGAACGACACGGTGGGAACGCCTCTTGCGTGATTGCGTCTGAAGCATCTATGCCAACTAGTCCAATGGAATGAGAGAATGAGCGTCACGGGCGGGTGACGTCATGAACCAGGAAAGGATAAGAGCACTTCCGCTGCTCGCCAGCATTTAGCTTCTGTTGCCTCAGCAAGCGATCTGTGTCAAACTGTCTCTTTCTATTTATTGTTGTCTGTTACAATATTGTCGGAAACGTTATGGCGAAACAAATGTACAAACAGTGTGTTCCTCCCTGCCCGCGTTTATTTAAACGGGTGGGGACACACACAGCTTTGTGGCATTTTGTTTGAGAGTAAGAGCATGCTGAGTGCTAACATTGTGAAAGTGAAACTACCAGATTAGCATGCTCTGCTCTCGCCTGTCACTCTGTATGATAGTGGCAGGCTCGCGATTCTCACGGGATGCAGCCAGGACCCGCGTTTGCCGAGGCGGCGCGGAGAATGCATTCCTGGGGATCGCATAAGGATTTTTTGGAGGGGTGGGAGAACGGTCCGAGGGCCTTTTCTTCTTCCTTGCCCGGAAGATCCAGCTCTATCTCCCCGGTGTTGGAAGCACGCTCTGCGGTTTCTTCCGCTCGGGGAGAGAGAGCCCTTTTTTCCTTCATTTCTTCCTCCGAGGAGGTTTGTGTTGAGAATATTGAAAGTGAAAGCAAGCACACACACTGTTGAATTAGATTCGCCATCTATTTTTCCAGTATATGATGAACTGGTGGAGGTTTTGTCCCGTGCTGTTAGTAAATTAAATATTTTATGGCCAGCTGAGAAAAAGGAACGCTCGTCCTAAGAAACTTGACGAGCGTTTTCTTATTTCTATCACATTATCTCCACCACGAGGCTTCCATTTTTTCCCTGATTTACACACTGAATATTTAAATTATGGAATAAACCGTATTTATCACTACTTTCAGCCCTCGTGTTAAATGTTTATTCAAGATTAGAGGGTTGAAAGATTACGGTTATGATATGATGCCCCAGGCTGAACAGAAATAAAAATAGGAAAATGCTATTTTTTCACCTGGTCCAGTATCATCATTTAAGTCTCTGCTTTGCTCATAAGCCTATACTAAAGAATCTCGCGTTTGCCGAGGCAGCGTGTAGGTTTAATGTTGTAATCAGAATCTAGCTCGGATCTCGCGTTTGCCGAGGCACCGCTTAGATTTCGAGTGTATTTTGCAAAAATAAGATTCTGTGGCTGGGATCTCGCGTTTGCCGAGGCAGCGCGTAGGTTTAAGCAGAACTACTTTGGTTTTATGGGTAAAGCTTATACGGCAGCAGGTCAGCTGGAGAATGTTTATAGAAATCTATATTATAATGCTCCAGGCTTATCAGGCCGATCTGCTGGGGTTCTGGATATAGCGAAATTTGAGCCTTCGGGTCTCTTCGGCGACGCATTCCATGCGGTCGTTGTTAGGTGATAAAAGATATATATATATATAAAAAAAAATATATATATATAATAAGGTTTCTCCCTCGCTGTGTCCAGCCCCCCTGGGGCTGCTGGGCGTGAGCAGCCCCAGCCGTCGAGTTCATCATATTATGTGCACAGAAAGAGAGTGCTGCGTCTCGTGTTCCTCCATGTAGATACTGGAGACAGACGCAACCCTCTCAACCGAAGTCGCCTAAGCCTAAGCCGGATCTGAGGACCGTTCTTCAGGCGAAGAAAGCTTCGGTTCAAAAAAAAAAAAAAAAAGGTCCTGATGCTTAGGCATCAGGCCTGTGAGGACAGCCCCGACCGAAGTAGAGTGGTGTACACCTCATTTCACGGTGCCCGTTCCATTTCGGGGTCCTCACGAGACCCTCCTGCCAACCCTGCCACCTCCGGTGCTTCAGGGCGCAGCGGTCTCCAGCGAGTCGCTGATGCTATGCTGCGGTACAGCATTGGTTTCGCGCCCTCTGAGGGGGGCTTTTGAGTAGTCAGGTCAGGTAGTTCCTGCCATTATGTTTCAGGCTCCAGATTTGGCTCCCTCAGTAACACCAGAGACCAGCCTCGAGGGGCTGGTTCCCTTAGTAAATTTTCTGGCAGCGTGGATGCTTCTGCCGAATATTTCTCTTTGGGTCCTGCAGTTTGTAGAGAAGGGATACAGAATCCAGTTTGGCTCTCGTCCTCCTCATTACAGCGGGGTGCTGCCCACAGTGGTGCATCCCGAGCAGGCTCTGGTAATGGGACAAGAAGTAAAGGCCCTGTTAGCAAAGAAGCTATAGAACAGGTGTACTCACCCGTCAGAGAGTCGGGTTTTTACAGCCATTATTTCATTGTTCCAAAAAAGGATGGAGGGTTGCGTCCCTTTTAGATCTTCGCCTGTTTATTCGGTCAGTTCAGAAACTAAAGTTCAAGTTAGCTGACCCTCAAACAGATCGTGACCCAAATCAGATCCGAGGACTGGTTCGTCACGATAGATCTAAAGGATGCATACTTCCATATCTCCATCCTCCCTCAGCACAGGAAGTTCCTGAGGTTTTCTTTCAGGGGCAAAGAATACCAATATCGGGTTCTTCCTTTCGGCCTAGCTTTGTCACCCCGCACGTTCACGAAATGCATGGATGCAGCTTTAGCCCCTCTCAGGCTTCAGGGCATACGCATTCTGAATTATATCGACTGGCTGATTCTAGCGGAATCAGAGCAGTTGGCGGTTCGGCACTGAGGTGTCGTTCTCGCTCATATAGAGATGTTGGGGTTGAGGCTCAATGCCAAGAAGAGTGTACTTTCTCCAGTACAGAGAAGTACAGAGAACCACTTTCCTTGGTGTGGTATGGGATTTATTATCCTAACAGCCACAGAAGAGCTGAGGCTAGGCCAGTCACGCGCTGTAAAACAGTTCGAGAGACTGTTGGGTCTACTGGCAGCAGCGTCCAACGGAATTCCTTTTGGCATGCTGTACATGAGACCTTTACAGTGCTGGCTCAGGACCAGAAGGTTCTCCCCGAGGGGAAACCCACTTTGCATATCAAGGCACGCGGCGATGCTTTCGTGCCTTAGTTATATGTAGATTCTGGTTCTTAACCCAGGGTCCGGTGTTGGGAGCTCTTTGCCATCGAGTAGTGATCTCGACAGATGCTTCTCTCACCGGCTGGGGAGCGGTAATGGAAGGCCGCTCGGTTCAGGGTCTGTGGAAAAGCCATCATCTTTCTTGGCACATAAATTGCCTGGAGATGATGGCCGTCTTCAATGCGTTGAGACATTTCCTTCCGGACCTAAGAGGCCATCATGTGCTCGTTCGAACAGACAACACACCAGTGGTCTCTTATCTGAACCGCCAGGGGGGTCTGCGCTCGCGTCCGCTTTGCAAACTGGCGCACCAGATCCTCCTGTGGTCTCTGGGGAAGGTACTCTCTCTGAGGGCAGTGTATATTCCTGGGGACCAGAATATAGGAGCAGACATCCTGTCGAGGCAGGAGCTGAGGCCAGGGGATTGGAGACTCCACCCCGAGGCGGTGGAGAAAATCTGGGAGGCATATGGTCAGGCAGAGGTGGATCTGTTCGCGTCTCAGAACACGACGCACTGTCCTCTCTGGTATTCTCTGACGCACCCAGCCCCCCTGGGGCTGGACGCCATGGTGCAGACGTGGCCGAGGCTACGTCTGTACGCCTTTCCCCCTGTTGCTCTGCTCCCAGGAGTTCTGGAGAGGGTCCGTCGGTATGGAATAAGCCTACTGCTAGTAGCACCACGCTGGCCAAGTCGGATCTGGTTTGCGGACCTGATCCTTCTGCTAGACGGGCCTCCATTGGAGATCCCTTTGAGGAGGGACCTTCTGTCTCAGGCCGGGGGCACAATATTTCACCCTCGACCAGACATGTGGAATCTTTGGGTTTGGCCTCTGAGGGGGCCCAACTTATAGATAGTGGTCTTTCAGCTGAGGCTGTTGAGACCATCCTAAGCTCCAGAGCTCCAGCTACGAGGAAACTGTATGCGCTTAAATGGAGAGTTTTCTCCTTATGGTGTCACCGACATCAGTGGGATCCGGTTAATTGTTCTGTCAACACAGTAATCGAGTTCCTGCAGGAGCGCTTTGTGTCAGGTCTATGTCCTTCCACACTAAAAGTTTACGTGGCAGCCATTGCGGCTTACCATACCATGGTGGGAGGTATATCTTTGGGTCGAGACCCCCTGATTACACGTTTCCTTCGTGGCACTTTGAGGCTGAGGCCTGCAATTCGCACTAAGGTGCCAGCTTGGGATTTGACTGTAGTTCTAGTAGGCCTGTCTAGGGCTCCATTCGAGCCCTTAGATTCGGTCTCAGAAAAGTTCCTTACTTTCAAGACTTCTTTCTGCTAGCTATTTCGTCCCTAAAGAGAGTTGGTGACCTTCAGGCTCTTTCGGTCTCCCCCACCTGCCTTGAATTTGCACCGGGGATGGTCAAGGCGTTCCTATATCCAAAACAGGGATACGTCCCTAAGGTTCCAACCTTGACTCCGAGGCCTATTGTGCTGCAGGCTTTCTGTCCTCCTTTTGCGGACCAGGAAAGACTGCACCTCTTGTGTCCAGTGCGAGCATTGGACACGTATGTACGTCGGACATCCTCAATCAGGAAGTCCGACCAATTACTGATTTGCTTTGGATCACCTAAGAAAGGTCTTCCTGCTTCCAAACAGACAGTCAGTAAGTGGATAGTCGAGGCTATTTCACTGGCATACGAGTACTCGGGCCAGCCTTGTCCTTTGGTGGTCCGAGCTCACTCGACCAGGAGTATGGCGGCTTCTAAAGCCATATTGCAGGGGGTATCTCTTCAAGATGTTTGTGATGCGGCGGGCTGGTCCTCTCCGCTCACATTCGTGAGATTTTTCAGTTTGGACCTGGATGCTGCCCCAGGTTCTCAGGTGCTGAGTGCTTAGATCAACAGACTGACACTCAGGTACTTGTAATTATGGCGGGTTGGGTATTCTCGTTCCCACCGTGTCGTTCGACGCATCTCGAAGTTCCCTTTTTCGATAAAGGGAACGTCTCAGGTTACTATTGTAACCATAGTTCCCTGAGAAACAGGGAACGAGACGATGCGTCCCCCTGCCATACTTCCTGCGTCCCTGCGATCGGCTTGCTTCGGCAACTGTCGAAGCTAAATGCCGGCGAGCAGCGGAAGTGCTCTTATCCTTTCCTGGTTCATGACGTCACCCGCCCGTGACGCTCATTCTCTCATTCCATTGGACTAGTTGGCATAGATGCTTCAGACGCAATCACGCAAGAGGCGTTCCCACCGTGTCGTTCGACGCATCTCGAAGTTCCTTGTTTCTCAGGGAACTATGGTTACAATAGTAACCTGAGACGTTTTTGTAAGGTATCACAAATGTGAAACTATAAATACTTAATAGGTTCTGCTAAATGTCATTAGGGTTAGCATAACTTTAACTGTGCCCTGTGCCCTATTCTCAACATCTGTTTTCCTCTAAAACACAGATGATACTTATTTTCACGCCCTGTCAATGTTTCTCTCCTACTTTACTGATATTGTCATTTTAAAACTATGCTAATATAGACTAATTTACCTCGTAATGTCTTGGCAGTGTTTAATCTTCCATTTTCTTTCTCCTAATGGGTCAAGAAAAAGGCTTCTCCTCGCTCCTGGTATAATCACCTAATGTAGAATTACAATTAAATTAACATCATCTTGTACTGGTAGATTTGTATAATGCAGACTTCAGATATTCATATATATGGCATGCAGTACTTTTCACCCAAGACCATTAAGTTGAAAAGTAGAGAATTACCACCAGCATCCAATGTTGGTTTTCATTGACGACCCCCACAATGTAAAATTTAATGCATTATAATGGTTGTATTGGCCCTTTACAGGTATTTTAATAGGTAAAAAGTATTATGTGAGTTATAATCAGTCATATTTAACCCTCGTGAATATAATCAACTAATTTCAGGGCAGAAATAACCTTTCAGTCAATAAGTAGAGGCTTCAATCACTTTTTGGCAGGTGAAAAAAAGTCACAGCCGGCCGCAGCATCAGGAAGTGTCGCGTGATATCAGGTCTCGCGATGTAACCAATTGACCGTTCGCAAAAGCCACGCCCCTAGTTATTGTTACTACGCCCATCAAACTAATGGTCAAACACGACCAGCGCCAGAGATTGCCATGACTGGAAGAAGTATACCCGTGTGTCAGTGACCTTTTTTGGAGCAATACATCTGCGATATCCTCCAGATCAAGGCACAAGGGGTTACAGTATGCAGTGGAGGCAGGGATACATTCAAAATATAAAAATACGCAATGAAGGAGACACGACTATCGAGGCTATGCTTATACCGGTCTCAAGCCAAATCTGAGAAACCCCATGACCTGTACCTCAAATGCAACCAGCACAGCCTCGAAGATGATTTTATAAGCTGGTTCAGTGGCTAATTGTTTGGAGTTAGAAATATATAACTCGCGCTGCATATTTAGTAATTTTGCCTCAGATACAGGATTATACATTCGCTTTAACAACCGATTGTGTGTCATGCTGAATGCGTAATGTTTAAAAAGTAACTATACATAAGAGACGGAAAGATGCAGATAACCATACATTATTTAAGGTTATTTCTATTTCCTACGATATTGATATATGAACTGATGTTGTCAAGTAAGATTCATGCGTTCCCCGTTGCGAACGAGCACTCCTCTAGTCTAAACTGTAGTCTACAGGTGCTGCACTGTTCTAGTGACTGCTGCTCATTTCCCCCCGAAAATATCATGTTAACAACAACCCTTTAGAAAATGTCATTCTTTTGTGGATCCTCTTGATCTGCTTTCTCCATGTTTCTTTGACTAATCTCAGTGTGTCAGTCTCAGTCACACTGCTCGCGAGTTAACCATGTTCGACACATGTAACTGGGAGTGGGGCCGTCCACACTGTTTTTATCCATTGTAGGCACCGCTCACGTTGTGTTTTTGGCTTTGGGAACGGAAAGAACACAACTCCTCCAGACAATCTCTCGGGATATCTAGTGTCCGATTTACAAACGCTGTGGGTGCACCGCTTCACCATCTTGCTTGGAGTCGATGTTTGACGGACCTGCTCACATAGTAACGGTTGCTATGATGTGTGATTGGACAATGGCCGTTTTGGAGGAGGGGCCGGCGAACGGTCAATTGCTTTACGGCAAGAAAGATCTGCTAAAATGAGCATCAAACAGAAATAACCCGGTGCAGTATACATGTGGTGTTCGAAGCGCACATACAATACAGACTGCCGACAGTATAACAGGGCGCATGCAGCTCTTAAAGGGGCCACACCTTATTTCCACTCGTTACAGCTTTCATCATACTGAACAGGTACCGGTGTACAGGGGAGGGGATCAGGCCGTGAGTGCAGAGACTAGAGGTCTTCACGGGTCCACTTGGATCCGAAAACCCGAGGTCCGACCCGAGACCCGAGCGGGTTCGGGTCCAAAACTCCGACGAGTGTCTCGGACACGGGTCGGGTTCGGTATCAGTGGCCTCGGGTAGTCGGGTTCGGTATCAGTGGCCTCGGGTCTCGGGTAATTTAAAATAAATATGCCTTTTCCAAATGGACCCGAGAAGACCCGAATTCTTTTAAACTATGTTGGGCATTTAACAAAATTGCAGCATTTAAAACAACTCTGACACCGTTCTCTCACTTTTTCTAAGTTAGAGAGCGAATCCGCGCTTCTACGTGCAATGGGCTATAAGTATAAGCACGTTTGCCTCAATGCCTCCGCATTATTTACTCAGTTGCTCGCTCCACATAAACCAACCCCTCCCTTTGCCAATTAGAACTAGTGCGCCATCATGTGGATGGATGTTTGACTAAATGCAAGTATTTGAATTGTCGTCAAGCCAGGCCTGTCAATCAATTTTAAAAATATGCGACACTGTCAGAAAAGCACGGAGGCGATAACAGACATTGCGAAAAAGGTGAGGGAAAACAAATAAGTAGAACAGAAATATCCAGGGTCGTCAACTTTTTAACAACGGGATTATAGGCTAAATAACACAATTTTAGTAAAAGTCAATGACTGGGAGAATTTGATTGAAAATGTGTTATAAGCTACATTTGTAAAACAGCCATCGGTAAATTTTACCCTGTGGTGGTTCTAATCATCGTATGGTCCGGTAAATAACATTATGCCACATTTTATAGGACGTAATTGGTTACAGTGATGTGTGATTGACATTTGAGCACTTCAGCGCGCTTACACTTGCGCGTCTATGTTAAGTGCATTTTTGAGAAACGCAGAGCTGCAGGCTGTGCACAATGTTTACGTTCGGGTCCAGTCGGGTTCCAAAGGAAATAGCGTCAGGTCGGGTCGGACTCGGGTCTAATTTTATCGGGTCTGTCTCGGGTCGGGTTTGTCTTTAATAAAAAATTATTTATGCACATCGGGTACGGGTAAGTAGTGATTCGGGTTGATTCGGGTCGGGTACAGTTTTTAGGACCCAAAAGACCTCTAGCAGAGACATCTCTGCGTGAGTGCTATTTACGACAGTACAAGTATCCCACAGCGACTCTAGCGGTCGCTGTTTGACAAAAACGGAAATCCTGCATAGTGCTGCTTTAAACAAAAGGTAGAACAGTAAATATATAAACTGTCCTGATCATCAGCTGTTTCTAACAATCGGCTGATAGCAGAAATAATTGCTTTTATTGGCTGATACTTTAGTGCATCTCTTCTAGTAATTCATGAAATGTATGCAAGTAAGCATCTAACAATTTATTAATCACATGATTGTTATTACTGTTATAAATGAGTGCACCCCCAAAGATTACGGTTATAAATATGAACCTCATATGAAAGGCAAAGGGGGAGGTGTTGCTGTTATAGTAATATTTTCAGAATTACTAAGTTTAGTTTCAAATATAATTTGTTTGAAGTGTTGGTGCTAAATGTCTCCATCGGAAGCAGAGGCAGAGAAATTTATTAAAGATCCTACGCTTGGCCCCAGGGAGGGTGTAATTTATGTTATTCATATTTGTATATGTTATAAATATAAAGTGTATTGTTTTGTTTGAATATATGTTAATATGGCGTTCTGTCAATATGGCTTTTTATAATTAATTACCGGTAAAAGTGGTAATGAATATAATGAATTAATTATAATTGTTTTGCCTATTAGTAATATTTCAAAAAAAGATTTCTAAAAACGACAGCAAACGCGTGTTCTATTCTAGGTTCAGAAAAGCGTGGTTTAGTCTACTTCACGTGCACGTGGCTAACTAACGATTATTAGCATATCTATCAACATAACGTAATTTTAAAGTTAGCTACTCAAACGTCACACAATTAGTATTAAAAATATATTTGTTTTATACATACCTCGAGCAAATCTTTCCTCACAACTTGCACACGTCTTCTCCACGCAGCACCAGCAGCACATCATGGTTTAACGTAGACTCACGGAGGAAGAGTATTGGCCAAAGCCAGGTATGTTTGCAAGTATTTTTTAGAAGGAGTCGAGCAACAAAAGAGGACCGCAGATTGTAAGTGTTTGGTTTTGTTTTCTTATTAGATTTTAGCGCGTTTGTCGTTGCTAGGAAACATTGTTTTGTTTACAGTGTTTAACTGGCAAACGCATTGGGAGCTCATGAAATTTCAGATTAGAATTAGTGCAATTAATAAAGGCAAAGAAGTTGCCAAATTTAATAGATTAAAGGAAGATGAAATTATTAAAGCTATTTGTAACATTACTAATAATGACAGTGATGGGAACTCTAATTTGTTAACGAATTTGCAGGCTGAGTTAGATAAATTATATATAATCAAGGCAAAAGGTTCATTTGTTAGATCACGAAGACGTTGGTTGGAGGAAGGAGAAACTAATTCCAGATACTTTTATAATTTGGAGAAAAGGAATGGAGAATATACATCCATTAGAAAGCTTAATATTAATGGCCATGAAACACAGGATTCTACTATTATTTCAAAATATGTATCTGATTTTTATGGTAAATTATATTCCAGCAGTGCATGTTCTGCAGACAAAATAGAGGATTTTTTAAAGCCCCTTAAACAAAACATAACTTGTATTGATGAAGATTTTAAAGCTCTTTGTGATAATGAAGTATCCATTTTAGAGATAAAAACAGCTATAAAAAAAATTAAATTAAACAAGTCCCCGGTAATGATGGCTTAACTGCTGAATTTTTTAAAGCATTTCAAGATGATCTAACCGAATTTCTGTTAATGGTCTTTAAAGAGTCTATTGATCAGGAAGCTTTGCCACCCTCCATGACACAAGGTCTAATATCATTAATTCCAAAACCTGATAAAGACCCATCATCTCGAGATAATTGGCGACCTATCACATTAATAAATAATGATAGTAAAGTTATTGCTTCCATATTTGCTGAAAGGCTAAAGTTAGGATTAGAACTTATTATTGATGAGGGGCAGTCAGGGTTTATAAAAGGTAGACATATTTGTAATAATATTAGACTTGTATTAGATCTTATAGATTATAACGAAATTATTAATGAAAATAGTTTTATTTTGTTTGTCGATTTTTATAAGGCCTTTGATACAATTGAACATGACTTTATTTTTAAAACTCTTACATTTTTCGGTTTTGGGAACAAATTTCAAAAAGTAATTAGAACCCTATATAATAAGATTAATAGTTCTGTAAAATTGGCATATGGAACTTCTCATAGATTCGAAATTAAAAGGGGAATTCGACAGGGCTGTCCGATTAGTCCATTGCATTTTTTGTTGGTTACACAAATTATGGCCATTCATATTAAGAAGGACAATTTTCGTGGTATCAAAATAGAAGATACAGAAATTAAATGCACACAATTAGCGGATGACACTACTCTTTTTTTAAGAGATTATACTGAAGTTGAAAAAGCAATAAAGTGTTTGCAGTTATTTTCATCTGTATCTGGTCTTTCCCTGAATATAAATAAATGTGAACTTATGGCTCTAGGTGCATGTGACTTTACCACAATATGCAATATTCCCGTAAAAGAAGTTGTCAAATATTTAGGTATTAAGATATCAAAAAATCAGGAAGTAAGGAATGAGCTAAATTTTACTCCTATAATTCAATCATTTGAAAAGAAACTGAATTCTTGGCTGATGAGAGATATCTCTATAACTGGTCGTGTGTTATTGGTTAAAGCTGAAGGTTTATCCAGGTTGGTTTATAATGCTCAAGTGTTAGAGGTACCCCCCTCACTAATTAAAACTATAGACACTAAACTCTTTAAATTTATTTGGAAGAACAAATCACATTATATTAAAAAGGAAAATATTTGTAGATCAAAAGTTAATGGAGGGTTGAATGTTTTGGATTTTAAGACCTCTAATATAATATTTAAAATAAAATGGCTTCAAAATTATTTAAAAAATAAACAAAGTATATGGTATACGGTACCTAATTATATATTTCAAAAAGTAGGTGGTATAGAATTTATTCTAAAATGTGATTATGAGGTTAACAAAATACCCGTTAAACTTGCAAGTTTCCACAAACAAGCTTTACTTTCATGGACTTTAATGTATAGTCATAATTTTTCCCCTCATAAATGTACCATTTGGAACAACAGATGTATAAGGATTAGAAACAAATCAATTTTTTTTGAAAATTGGTTTGTAAAAGGAATTATTTGGGTTAGACAGTTGATAAAAAGTGATGGTGTCTTATACAATTATAATGAGTTTGTTCATTTATATAACATTTCAGTTGATCCTGTCCAATATTCTTTGGTTTTACATGCAATACCCAAGGAAATTTTGAGATTATTGGAAGGTCATAATAATTATTCTATACAAACAACAGTAGAAGAATTTACTTCTTGTATTAAATTGCAGGGTAAGGATTTCACAAGTTCTGGATGTAATAATATATTTTTGCGGTCTCTTCTTCAATCTAAATGTATACTTGCTGTTACTATTCACTGGAATTCTTTATTTAAGAAACATATTGAATGGAGTAAAGTTTGGATGACACCTCACAAGTATTGCATTACAAACAAAGTAAAAGAGGTTTCATATAAAATTTTCCATCGAATTTACCCAGTTAAATCACTTGTGGTACAACGTTTTAAAGTGAACATTGAAGATATTTGTGCTTTTTGTAAAACTACCCCTGAGACTATCAAGCATTTATTTTGGGAATGTCCCAAGACCCAGATGTTTTGGAAAGAACTTAGTAATTACTTGCAAAGTAAAGTTATGACTACTGTTAACTTTGAAGAAATTGATGTAATGTTAAAATGTTTCTCATTTGAGGGTGAAAAAAACATTTTGTTTATTTTTGATTTAATTGTTATAATTTCCTGTTACTATATTCATAAGGTCAAATGGAATGGAAAAATACCAAATTTTGAACATTTTAAAAGTGATGTTAAGATATATTTAGAAACTATTTCCAAAAGCAAAAATCTGAAAGCTATGAAAACTAAACAATTGTTTGACAAGTACAAGCTTTTTTTGTAAAAAGTCTTTCAGTAGCCTATTTATTATTTTTACTTATTTATTTACTTTATTTTTTTTTCTTTTTTCATTTCTTCTGTACCCCTGACATGTATGGTTATATGTTCTCTTGTATGTAAATTGTTTTGTTGTTATTAAAATTCAATAAAAAAATAAAATAAAAAAAACGGGCAAACGCGTGCTGAAGTTGTTTGTTCTCGTACAGATTTGTAGTCGCTGCGTTTTATGGGAATAACTTAGTTAATGGGAGGAATTATATCTTAAAACGATGTCTGGGCTACATAAAGCAGATGTCTTGGAGATGTATGAACATCTTTAAAAGAGCGGATTGCCGACTTTCTGAAATTATTTATCAGCAAACAGCACAGCAAACGCACACAAAAGTTTTATTTACGTTTTTCCACGTGTGATAAAGTTTTTTTATCCAACGTAGACTATATAGGCTAATACGTATTATTTCCAGAACACATTCACCCGAAATCACCAAAACGAGGTTTCCAGGGTGTGCTTTGGATGTAAATTACCTTGAAGTGTCCCTCACTGCATGTGTTCTACATCGGTCTTTTGTGATTCCATTGTGAAGCTAGTCGACCCGTTAAAAACATTGACACGTCACTAGACAAGAAATATAGAGGTATACCTATTAATTACCTATTACCTTATAAGCTAATTTTTAGGAACTGATTACTTAACTTATTACATTAATAGTTATGGATTGATTTATTAATTCAACATTATGTAACTACCTAACTTTTCCTTCAAGCAAAGGTGTCCAAAACTAGAGTGTACTCAAAAAAAGAAAGAAAATAACTCATATCTCACAAAAATAAATGTATTAATACACATTAATAAACCAATATAGCAATATAAAATATATTATAACTTTTATTATATTACTTAATATAACCACTATAGCTAAATAAATGTAATCAACAAAGAACATTCCCAATCATTTTTTTGACAAAACCAACTAAATACAAAGAACATGACAGATACACAACTGTAATAAATAATGCTAAAGTATTGATATATGAACAAACAACAAAAACAAAATACAATGTTGCTGGGGTTGTTCGTTTCACAGTCACACTTGGGGTGTTCGGGTCCAAATGGACCCAAAGGGCAGGATTCATATTAAAAAAAAAAATCATATAATTTTTTTTTTTACTTGTTTTTTATAATTTTTTTCTTTTCTTTTTTGGTGTTTTGAGATAATTTTTTATTAAAAAAATAATTTTTTTTTTAATTATTTTATTTATTTTTTTATCAAAGCTGTATTACATCTTAGAGTGAAGCCTAGGCCTCATAGATACAGTCGGTTGGTCTGGGAACGCCCCTGGGAATGCCCCGTCACGTGATGTGAATTTAGCCCGTGGGGGAAAACATTGCCTTGGCGCTCATTGAAATACACGCGACAGTCATGCAGAAGAGTTGTTTTGTCGTTTTCTGTACTGCCAATATAAACAAAAATTATAAATTGAAGGTCTACAACCATCAAACCCGTTGGTAAAAAAGGTGTGAGCCTCCAAGGATTTGTAATTTTTGAGATTACTGTGTGAGTAGATCCCTAGCTGTGTGCATTAGGCAGTGCCAGATTTGTCTACTTCTCTTACTAAACATAATTATAGTAATCCTATAAGATTTGTATTATAATACTTAATAATTCCTATAAGATTTGTATTATAATACTTTTGTGATGTTCTGTAATACCTCTACTTCTATAGTTTGTCCCAAAATACTATAGTATTCCTATAGGATTGCTATAATATTATATCCTAAAACACTACAATATTCCAATGGTTGTTTTTCATAAGGGATGTCTCATTCACATTGGCGTTATCAGCTGAAAATTGGATTGATAGGCCAATCGATAATGACCATAGACAGTAAAATAAATAATGACGCCAGCCGTGAACCTGTCAGCACAGTCCCTCGTAACTTACTACTGATCACCGTTTTACAAAAGCATTATAGTTAGGAGTGAAGCATACGTATTGGTAAGTGACAATGCTTTATGGAGCTATAGTGTGCAACATATGATTGAGTTATAGGCTAATGTTACCGGTAGCTACCGCGATGTCTTACCTGGAGATTCAACCAGATAACAGAATATATCTCGAAATGACACCATTTGGTTGGGTCATTGACCCATTTTTTTATTAAATAAGGGCAATCATATCCCATTGCACTTAATTTTGCAATGTATCGTTGCCAGTCGGCAGGCGTAAATGCCTCACAATAAGACATTTTTGTCATTCAAATACACACGATGCTCACAGCGTTTTCCCCCACGCCAACCACGCCCCCAAACTATGACGCGCAACCAACTGTATGTATGAAAGCAATTTTTAAAAAAAATATAGATGCCATCTGGTGGACACACTGAGCATTTTTATCACGTAATAGCACATTTTTACCACTTACAGCTCTTTGTAGAAAGGCTTGGGGATTCTAGTGATTTTTGCAAATATACCAATTTTTTTTCAGGTTGTTGATTTTTAAAATATAACAGATTCTCAAAGACTATTTTTGTCTTGTTTTTTGTTTGTTTGTTTGTTTGTTTGGTTTAAATGGTAATTTGAAGTGCCAGTTTTACTTTATGATACAGATTATTATAAATATATAATACTGTGTGTGTGTGTGTGTGTCTGTTTTGCACTCTTGATGTTTTAGAGATTCAACCCTTCACTGTTGAGTCATTTTTTCTGCATTCTGGCTGATTTGTATATTGTATGCACAAAAAAACTGTTTTAATATTTTTGACAAGTTCCCATTCATTTCCAATGGGGGCCATTTGGACCAGAAGGTCCTGAGTGTTAGTATTTTTTTTTTTTTTAAACCACTTAGACTATTCAAATAGACTATTCTATTTGAATAGTCTGTGTTTTCATATTGAATAATCTGTGTTTTCATATTTTTGACAATTTCACATTCATTTCCTATGGGGGTAAAATGTTACCCTAAATGGTTTATGTATCTCGGGAGATACAGAGTGTAACTTATAAAATAAAGGTCATATTTGAAAAAAATGCATGAACTGTGTCATTTTAGTATAGATACATACAAAAATAGCAATGAATCATTTTTCCATCAAATTTATTTATGCTTGCCCCTTTAAGGGTTAACATAAAAGTCTGATACATTTTTCCCTAAATGAAGTTCATTCGTAGAAATTGTGAGTCACTTTCATGTAAATTTTACCTTGTTTTACTCTGTTCCTATGCAACTTTTGAATTAATATGACTCGTAGGTAACAAAGTTTCAAGTGTCTAGTTTAAAAAAATATCAGAGTTATGAATGTGGACCATATGGTTTAGGAGCTAAAGACATTTGTATTTGGGTATGTAATTTTAAGAAAATTCTCAAAAATAGGAGCACTGGGTAAATCGGGCTCATAATTACAGTTAATGTGTCGGGCCGGGCCAGGCTCGGAAACAAGGGGCTCGGGTAGGGTAGGGCTTGATTTTTTGGGCCCAATCTAAGCTCTAACTTGCACTAAAGAGATTGTATAAGTGGTTCAAACAGCCAAAAAATGTGGACACCTCAAGACATGACTCTGCTGCTTGTACACCAACAAGATTCAGAGAGTGTGTGGCACATGGGGAATATGTAGCAAGAGGGTTTATTTCCTTTATTTCAGCCTGAACCCCTTTCACTTTGCCGGACATATTTGCCCCATTGTCAAATCCTTGTCCCCTGCAATCAGAAATAGCAATGCAATTCTCCTCCAAAGTCTTCAAATATTAATTCTGATATTTCACGGCCAGTCATTCCATTGAAAGCCTTGAAGTGTAAAAATCGCTCAATTATCTCCCACTGATCGTTCTCTTTCTTTGCTACATATCTTAACATTATTACATTCTGCTGTGTCAGAAGTTGCATCAGATCACAGAATAATAAATTGCATGCTCCCTTTCCTTCAATATTTCTTTCAAGAACTTTTCTCCACAGATCTCAATAAATTCATTTTGTGATTCTGGACTAAGGTAATATGTCATTCTTGCACCTGTCTTCCTATCTGACACTTTTTGCAAATGATCACTGAGCAGAGGATCATACCGAGCCAACAGCTCTAATGTGCCAAGGAAGTTACCATTGTGAACATCACCTAAATTGTCTGTGGTCCTTCTGAATGGCAAGTTTCTTGATGCCAAAAAAAGTGTGACATCGAATATTCTTTTAAGAATTGCTTTTTTTTTTTTTCAACTTCCAGTTGTATTTGTTTTTGCAAGCTGCTATCTATTCCTTTTGCCTCTATCATAGAATATTTCAGATTTTTCAATTTGAGGTAGCATGCTTTGTGTGCCTTACTTGCTTCATGGTCAGGGAATTTGTTGTACATTCTCCGCCATTTTAGATATACTGTTTTGTACCCTTCTTTAGTGTTTAGCGCACTAGATGTTTTTCTGAGGTTATCCTGTGAAAAGAGCATGATGGCACACAATACAATGAATCAATGCTTGGACTGCACGTCAACCAGTCTCTCTTCTGTTTTTCTCGCCCATTTGCTGACTTACTAAACTGGAGATACTCTGGAAATGTCTTGCCTTCTGAATCCTTGGGCATAATAGTTTTCAGGTCTTTCTTACTGGTAGTGGCTAGCTTTCTAACGATCACCTCACGCTCACCATATGTTAACCTCTCTGGCCATAATCCTGGATCAGTTTTCAAAAAATCTCCTTCACTCTCACCTTCATTTCTCCCTGCGCTTGATGAGTTTGGGCTGTCTGTGACTGTGTCCTGACTGGTGCTACTTTCAGCTGCTTCACTTTGACCTTCACTAACTGATGTTGGCCTTCTGTCATGCATTTGCTGGGTTGAGGAACCTGTCTCTGTAGACATCAAATACCATAACTTAGATAGTCCAATTCAGTTCAGTTAAAATAGATTTGACTAGTAAATATATTAAATATAAATAATAAAGTGATTCCTGACAAGTTAATATACCCAATGAGTATCTTAAAATTCTATAAATTTACAACTAATAAAAATTAACAAAAAGCTAAAAAAATAAATAAAAAGGAACAGAAAAATAATGTTTTTTCCCCCCATTAGTATGTTATAATTAATAATCAAATTAAATTAGAATAATAATCCACACCTAAATTTTAATTTATTTTATACATTTAATTTATCTTTTTTCCTGTTGTAATTTTTTTCCTATAGCTTGTAATTACGTTCTTTGTTCTTATTTGATAACCGTTTACTTTAATAAGTTTGAGAATGTTTTACTACATTACACTAGTATTTTCTTTTTTTTATAATTTATTTATTTTGTAATATATATCATTTTCATTATCGTGAAATAAAATTACTCATATTGTTATATGAAAATTTTGTCATATCGCCCAGTGCTAGATCACAGTTTCTCAAGTATATACTGTATGGAAACTAAGCACACATTTTCAACAAATGTATTTGTTGAGCACCTATACTTTTAATTAACAAAACTATCAGTCCTTAAAGTTTGGAAATACATTATCACAAAATCGCTATGTTTTATGTCAATACCTGATATATCTTCTGCGAGCATCTCTTCTCTTGCTTCTTTGTAGATTTTGGCTAATGGAGCATTTCTTTGAACAAGCTCAAGCACCTTTGGCATAATAATCTTGCATTTCAGTGAATGACTGTATGCTGTTGTAAAAATATAATTTTTTGATTTATTTATTTTAATCACAGGATGCCTGGGTCCATATTTAAAAAATGCAAAGCATGCAATGTCCACATTGCTGTGGCTTGCAAAACCTGCAAAGACTGCGGACAAAAGCAGGAGATGAAAAAATCTGTAAAAGCTGCCAAACAAATAATAACTGAGCGATGGGTTCAAAATATGAAAAAGGGGAATAATTTCTGTAAACTTATTAATTCAGTAAATGTTCTGGTAAGTCACTATCTGAAATATATTCACATGTTATAGTTGTTGACTCTGTAACGTAAAGCATGATGAACTGAATTGTGTGTGTGTGTGTGTGTGTGTGTGTGGTGTGTGTATAACATAAAGCATGATAAACTGTATTGTGTGTGTGTGTGTGTGTGTGTGTGTGTCTGTGTGTGTGTCTCTGTGTGTGTAACAAAGCATGATGAAATGTATTGTGTGTGTGTGTATGTGAGAGAGAGAGAGAGAGAGAGAGAGAGAGAGAGAGAGAGAGAGAGAGAGAGAGAAAAGAGAGAGAGACTTATTAAATTCATCAAAAGTGATGTTTAACATTCACCATTGTATTATTAATGACTGATGTTTTCTCTCTTGTGATGACAGATGCACAAATTCCAAGCACTGGGAACATATCCACTTCTTCTCCTGGGGAAAAGGAATGCATCAGGATGTTTCACATCATCCTTCCCAAACTCTCCGACGAGTCGCGTCCGTGTGCTTTCAAACTTTTTTTTTTTTTTTTTTTTTTCCTCTTGATGGGACGAACGTTTTTTTTTTTTTTGTTTTTTTTAAACAATCAAAATCAGGCGTTACAAATTCATATTGACATCCGTAGGGAACTATTCCTATCTAGGTCGAAATAGTCTCCAAACGAAACTCGCAAGGCTTCTGACTCGCTGAACCGGACTGAGACCAGGCACCGCTATGGCCCTGGTCGTCGCCAGAAACCTAGCTCTCACCGTCATGTGCGGCCTCTCCGTACTCACCGTCATCTCCAAAGTGGCTCTAGCCGTCGCCGTCAAACTGGACGTGGGCTCCTGGTTGTTACCAGGTGGTGCCGCCGTTATTTTCTTTATACAATAACGCACAAGACTCTTCACAATGCTAGACATGTTGGCTACTGTGCAATATCGATGTGCCGCGGCTGTAACAAAGGGCTCCTTTTATACTATAGTGACTGTGACGTCACTGTGAAAATTAAAATTAATATTATAATTAATAATCAAAAAGTAAACATTTAGAAATGGACAAGAATGCAGTCAAATTTAAAAATATTAAAATTATTTTTGTCTTATGTATTTTAGTAAAGATAATATGGAACTAGTAATATAATATTAAAATAAAGCTCATACATTCACAATATGCCATAATTCTCTTATAGTGTCAACGCAGTAGGCATCCTGCACTCTGAAGAAGATGGGGATCCTCATATTCATGTATTTGAACAGTAGGGCAATTTTGCAAAAATTGTTTCCAGATAATAAAATGTTTGGAATAAGCCTGCATTCCAAACTTGAAGGTAGGCTGGGAATTCCATTGCCAGACACAGTGATCGTTGGGACAAATCTGTGAGTCGTAGAGTAAAAATACAGGACTTTTTGGTTTATTACCACTAACTACAAATAATAATAATAATTTAAAAAAGGTTCATTATTATCTTCTGTACTTACCCATTGTAGTATGACAGCTGTACCTCTCGGTTTAAAATCAATCCTAAATGGTCCAGGAGCACGACACATGGAATTGGTAGTAAGAGGTACTGAGCAAGTCTCTTTAAACAGATGAAGTAGGTTATTGCTGCATGTTTGCCAACAATGTCCCCTTCCTCCAAAATCTGAACCTTTTCAAACGCTGTGGTCTCTTCTTGTGGTTCGTCATCAGGACAATCGTGGACTGTCTCCTCCATGCCTAAGGCGTCAAGGTCCTCCAGGCGTATTCTTGTTTTAATGGCCCCACTGCTTCTGTAGGAATAAAGAAATAATGAGAAGTAGACTCATCTTCATAAAATGAAATATTGGGGAGGGGGTGGGTGGGGTATATTACCTAATCCATAATGGAGGGATATAATCCTCATCGTCACTATCATCAGAAAACCTATTGTCTCGTCTTCCTCTGAGGGGGAAATGTTTCCTATATCTTCAGTTTATCCTCTGCCCAGTCAATGCTATGAAGAACAACACATTAGTCAATGGAACATAAACACTTTGAATTTTTCATGAAATTAAGCATTGCACTTACACAGAATTCCTGATGTCATTGAAGACATCTTCATCAATGTCTCATCTTCATCAAAGCTTTATTTTTCGTTAGTTTAGCCACAATTTCAAATAAATACCTAGGATTTTGTTTATTTTCTTCTAATAGGGTTGGAAAAATAAGCAGATCTAGCCGTTTTTAAGGCCTCTCTGTATGCAATTGTGCTCTCTTTCCATGAAATGCGAAAAAACCACTAGTTCTTCTAAGCTATCTGGTGAGATGGTGAAACTGATCAGGAATATTATTTATAAAGCAATCTTTAGTGGCAGAAGTGATAGGTCTAACATATTTGTAAAACAGAGTCGGCTTTGCAGCCTTGGCTAAATGAAGTTTACAGAAGACTAGATAATGATCGGAGATGTCGTCGCTCTGCTGCAGAATTTCAACCGCATCAACATCTATTCCATGTGATAATATTAGATCTAGAGTATGATTACGACAATGAGTAGGTTCTGACACGTGTTGTCTAACTCCAATTGAGTTTATAATGTCTTTAAATGCCAATCCCAATGCATCTTTTTCATTATCTACATGTATATTAAAATCACCAACAATTAGGGCTTTATCTGCAGCCAGTACTAACTCTGATAGAAAGTCAGCAAATTCTTTGATAAAGTCTGTATGGTGCCCTGGTGGCCTGTATACGGTAGCCAGCACAAATCTCAAATGTGATTTATCATTTACACTAGATAGTTACATTTAACTCCAACACGTCAAACAAATTATATTTGAAACTAGACTTCTTAGTAATTCTAAAAAAATATTACTATAAATTACAGCAACTTCTCCCCCTTTGGCTTTCATATTTATAACCGTAATCTTGGGAGGTGCACTCATTTAAGATGAGACACGGCAGGCAAAAAACATAGTTTTTTTTCCACTGGTCGGTTTTAAGATTTTGGGCTATTTGTCTTCAATAGCATGTCTTCTTCCAAAATACACATTTAGGTCTTTATTTTACTACACTTTGTCTGTTTGCGTCTGTAGATTTCGCCTAAATTCCTCAAAAGTTCCGCGATCGCGATCTGCACCCTGTCATCACATACACCGTTAAAAAGCTCTCTCTCTCCTGCACAATACTGTCAGATCCAAATATGGTCATTTCCTGTTTATCAGCAACCAATCATGAAAGTAAAACGGGCGATTTAACTCGAAATGCGCAATCTCATTGGCTGATGTCAATTTCTGACAACGGGATTCGTTCAGAATCGTCACGTGACGCGCTCTGACATTATAAACATACATCCCATATACTATACTTTACACACTATATATACAAAACAATTACATTATACAACACATTTCAGTTTTTGTATAATTACTATATAATACTAAATAAATCTGTAATTGTGGGCTACAATTATAAATCGAAACACAGATAACGATAAATCTAAACACAGATAGCAACTAGCTCGTGTTTTGAAACATCTTTAAACTCATCTGCAAGTATGGCAAAATATGTGGGCCTCTTGCATCTCCGTTTTTATCTTCCTGAGTAGAAGTGAAGCGGCAGCCTCAAGCAGCTCGTCCTGAATGTGGTGGGACATGAGGCGGCAGTGGCTCAGTGGTTCATGTAGGTTGTCTACAAATCGAAAGGTTGGTGGTTCAATCCCTGGTTCCACCTGGCCAAGTGTCGAGGTGTCCATGAGCAAGACACCTAACCCCAGCTGCTCCCGACGAGCTGGATGGCGTCTTGTATGGCTGACACCGCCGTCGGTGTGTGAATGAATGGGGAAATGTGATGCTATCTGTAAAGCGCTTTCGTGACCATTGGTCTGTTGAAAGCGCTATATAAATGCAGTCCATTTACCATGAGTGTGGCAGTTCAACAAGTTTGTTTCTTATTTCTGGATCATACTTCGATATAAACTCGAATAGCTCCAAAAAATTCCCCTTGTTTAACGCTTCCTGTGTTTCCCAGTGCCCAGGGGTATCTCCATTTTAGCACACTGCATGACAACATCCAGCACAACTTTGACATGCTGTTGATTACGTTCAATGAACAAAATGGAATCTCTGTGCATCTGATTTAATACAGTACCGCTGCCTTGATGCACATGACTTTGTTTGTAGGAGAGTAATTTTACAAGTGCAGAAGCATGTGGCTTCCTAGCCTGATGCTTCTCACAGACCTGGTCGATACGTTTCCAATTTTTGAAACCCTCTTTAGTAAAAGTCGCCTCAGTGTGCTGTTCAGGAAAGTGCCTACAAAAAATCAAGTCTTTTGGCTGGCTTTATTCAATCCAGTTGAACCTTTCATACCACTTGGCGTTGAAGCTTCGATATTTCCCATCAATTATGGTACTCGGGAATACCTGTAGATGAGGTTGGGTAACAGGTTCCCCCAGAGCTGACAGATTCGACGGTGCAATCAAGTGTCGCAGTGATCGTCGATTAGCCAAGGGAGTGTGCATAGGCAGATCTGCTCAATCCACAGACTGGTGGTCCTCCAAATATTTATTGTTCTCAATATGAGATTTTTTAAAAAAAATTAGTGAGAGTAACTTGTTTTGCCATACTAAAGAAAAATCAAGATACCATAACACCTCCAGCGAACGTTAGCATACCGTTGGTTGTTCGCGCCAGATTGTTACGTTGATGTTGCATTGACCAATGAAAACATGTCACCAACACACTTAACTTTTTAAATTATCAGGCTTATAATTTTACTGTTTTTAACATAACATGTTATAGATAAAATACACCACATAAAATAGTATCCATGTTCAACTATACAGTGTAGTATTTTTTTTTTTTTGATTGGGCGGGCCAGCTGTCAATGTGGGCGGGCCCACAGCTCCGCGCCTGATCTATGTGATGGGATTTATCTGACCTCAGTGACGTGAGACAGTTAGCAAAACGGTCTATTTAGCCAGGTTGTCTGCTTCCTGACCCGTGCCCCAGATTGTCATGTTTGAGCTCTAAGACTATGTGCCATATTACTAGAGAGAAGAGCAGCACCATCCCAGGAGTGATGAATATCATCTTTAATACCCGCCATTGGTCAGGTCTGCCCCAAAAACTTTTCCAATTGTCTATGAATTCTATATTATTTTGCTGACACCACTTAGACAGCCAGCCATTGACTGAGGACAGTCTATTAACTATCTCATAACTCCTTCGAACAGGACGGGACCAGAGCAAATTACAGTGCCTAACATTGTACTTGCGAGTTCGCACACCTCTTTAACGTTAATTTTAGTGATATCCGACTCGGCGAAGTCGAACATCATTAGTGCCGACTATTAATATTAATTTTAGAGAACTTTCAATTAGCATTAGTCAGAATTTTTAATTTTTATTTGATGTCAGGTGCTCTGGCTCCCGGCAAACATGTGACTATGGTGGCTGATGTCTCTATTTTCACGTTCCATGTAATAGAATCGCAAATAACTAGGGCACATTCAACAGGATTCTCAGTGGGTGTTTCACTGAGTAGGGATAATCTGTTTGATGTCGGAACGGAAGAGCTGTGTTTTTTTTCCCGTCTCACCATCCCCCAATGTAATGCCTTCCCTACATTCCCTACCTTGTCTTGGTCCAACTCTTCTCATGCAGGGCACGGTAATGCCTCAGCATGGAGGTGTTGTAATTATATCTCAGCTCTTTCTCACAGAACAAGTATTTTAACCAGGAATAAAAAGACACTAGTAAAACTAAAGGTAAATCTAGTATTACAAAAAATCTGTATAGAAAACAATGAAATATGAATGACACCATGAAATAACACAATAATTGGGCTAATGACATGGCAGGGAATTCAACCTATGCTCATTGTCTCTAAATAATGACCAGAAATGGATAAATATTAAGTTCAACAAATAAAGAACCAATGTAGGAGAATGGTTATTATGCGCAAATATCAGGAAAATCTATATCCGTGCAGTGTGCGCATGTCAAAAAAAAATATATTCCGATTTTAATCTTTAAATAAACAAGCACATCAACTCGATCACTTGTTTAGCGTTCGTGTAAACACTACATTCAGATTCATCAATCAGAATGAATACAGTCCAAAACAAAAGTTGTGCATGTGAACGTAGCCAGTTTTTGGGAGTAGGCAGCTAACCACAAGTAAAGATGCTACTAACTTAACAAAAAAATTCAGTTGCTTGTCAGAAGCTCAATTGCTTTTAAAATAGTGTAGCTTTTCCAGTAGCTAACTACTTTTTCCAGAAAGTAGTGGTGTATTGCGACCAAAGCTACATTTCGTTTTGACAAGATTGTAATGCATTAAGGCAGTGCAACCGTCTTACACTCTAAAAAATGCTGGGTTGTTTTAACCCAATTTTGGGTCAAATATGGACAAACTCAAACATTGGGTTAAAATGTAATAAAAAATGTAACCCAATGGCTGGGTTTGTCCATATTTGACCCAAATTTGGGTTAAAACAACCCAGTATTTTTTAGACAATTTATGTCTTATTATGCATCTTGCATCTTTCCATTTCGATGAGAAGAGATCGACTGATGATTATTAAGGAGTACAGGAGTGGGTTGATATTTCACATGAATCAACTGTAATTTATGCCAACAACAGATAAAAATGCAGATATAAAATAGCTAATTACTAATTATCCTGCTTTTTCTACCGTCCAAAGGCAAAGTGCAGTAAACTACACATTTGGTCAAAATTGAGTTAATCATGCTTAGGTAGGGTGACCACCCGTCCCTCTTTGCGTTGTACCGCACAGCATTTTCACCCCTTGTCCCGCACGTCACATATTGAAAAAATGTCCCGCATTTTCATCAGTCTGCTGTTGGTTTTAAAATTATCATATTAAGAAAACGTGCATGCGTTCTTTTGCCTTTTTAAAGCATTTAATTTATTATTTTTGCAGCGTAGTTTTTCACCTATACTTAACAGCGCTTCGTCAAATGTACAAATACAACATCCGTTTTTAAAATCCTAGCCAATGGTTGAAAGCACAGGAGTAAACAGGGTCACTAGTGGGTCGTGACGCTGTCAATCAAAATGTAGAGCGGTGATTCGTTACACGTGTTCCCTGTCAGAAAACAAATGGATAATTCGGTAAATTAAATTTTAAATTTAACAGAATTTATCAGCTTGTCCCTGCTGTGGTGGTTTTAATTCACATCTTTTCTTAAAAAAAAAAAATAAAAAAATAAAAAAAAATGTTTAATATATATAAACTATAATATAAACTATAATAAGAAAATATTAATATATTCTTAGTATATAAGACTGTCAATTATCTAAATTCATGTTGGTTTATATTGTATTTGTTCATTATTTTGTTGGATTTCTCTCTCTCTCTCTCTCTCTCTCTCTCTCTCTCTCTCTCTCTCTCTCTCTCTCTCTCTCTCTCTCTATATATAATATATATATATATATATATAATATATATATATATATATATATATATATATATATATATATAAAACATATAATATATATATCAGCACATCATTTGACAACAGTTGTATTTCACCACTAACTCAACTTTGAATAGAGCTGACATCATTTTATTTGGATGTTTTTGGATGTAAATTTCAGGACTTTTATTTTGAGCTGTCAATATGACGTCATATTTCTGCGCCGCGCTCCTGCATCTGTTGTGATTCGGATGAGCAGAGGTTGGTAGCTTTTAGCGTTTAAAGTGTTTTAATCGATACTAACCGTTTAATCTATGTGTTGTATGTGATGTAATTGAATTAATTATTAATGAATGTTACATTTTACTGCTTTATCTAACATTAATGAACGTTATTTTTTGTTAATAAAGCGCATCCACACATGAGTAATAGAAAAGGTGCGTCTCATTTCGCTCCCGATGTTGTGAATAAGTTTATCATAAACACGAATTCAGTCACTGGCAAGTTATGATGAGAGAAACTGAACTTTTTGAAACTGCCATTCAACTGAATCAAATGTTTCACAAAATGATTTCCTTTAGAAAATGTACCATGTTTTAGTACAGTAGCCATGGTTTCACTATGAATTTAGTAGTAAATTGTTTTACTACTGCATTAGCAAGTAACTACAAAATGAACTATGGTTTTATAGTATAACCATAATAGACACAAAATCAGTTTTGCTATAGTATGTTTACTGACTCATTTATACTGTGGGATATAATTCTTTTTATTTTATTTTATAAATTTCCCTGTAGACATTCCACTATTGAAATATTGATACAATATTGAACACATCTTGGTACTCCACCTCAAAGTCATAATCAACATAATTTCTTGAGAAAAGTGCACTTTTCATATTTTTGAACACATCCTGTATTTTGAGGTGTAATCATGACTGTCGCTGAGGTTTAACGCCTAAGGCTAACCCTTCTACTGACTATAAGTAACTTTGCAGGTACATGTCAATGTATTCTAATAACTCTAACCCCTTATTCTACTAACCGTACCCCTAAAAGTCTACTAATACTCAACTAATATTCTAATGAGAGTTAGCTGACATGTAGGTGCAACGTAACTTATGCCACGTTCCAGGCAACCTGTAACCCTGTTTTTTCAACTCGTAACTGGGAGTACATCGATCTAGTACGAATTCACGGGTGGGAAGACTGCCGTTCCAGTGCACTTTCACGGGTATAAGGTTGGAAAAACACGGGTTACAGGTTGCCTGGGACGATTTACTCCCAGTTACGAGTTGGAAAAACACGGGTTACAGGTTGCCTGGAACGCGGCATTAGTCAAAACAATATCTAATGGCGACCGTTAAAATGAATTGTAACCAAAATGTCTTCTATTGTCAGAAATCTAACAAATGATTATTAAGCTCAGCAATAACGTATGGTTTATACCGTCCCCTCTTTTTTGGAGGCACATGCATGGTCAATTTAATCAATATTTTGTTCATGTATCCAGCTATATTAATATTTCATCATTATAATTTTCTCAACTGCGAAGATGCAAACTTAAATAGACAGTTAATCCCTAATTAAGTCATAATTTGCAGTACTTCAATATTTCTTTGTAAAATTGTAGATCATCTGAATAATTTTGTAGCGTGAGAAAATGTTCTTACACATGTTACAGTTTATACTCTCGTTCAGATGATGAAACTGCTGTAATGAAGTCTGTATTATAGAATAGTAACTTGTCATTCTGTTTTTATTTTGTAGATGTTTGTTGAGATTGAGTCTGGTTTTATTTTTATTTCTGTTAATTATTCTCATCTTAAACAGGACAGATTGTTCAAACACAGAAAAACTCCTGGTGAAGCGACTGAGATCCACTATTATAAAGATGCCGTTTTTTAAAGAGGAGAGTGAAGACATGAAGATTGAAGAAACATTCACTGTGAAACAAGAAGAAACTGAGGAACAAACAGGTTGGTTTCATTCTTAAAGCTGAACTTAGTCATTTGATCCTCATTAAAATGTCCAGCTCTACAGAAATGAATGTTTTTGAAGAGTGTCATATTGAGTGTCCTAATTAAAGTGGTTTTATTTGACATTGAGCCTCATGTGGAAAGACATATTAAAGGGGTGGTTCAGAATTTTGGACATCGGACCTCATTTCCAAGTTAGCCTTCAACGGTATCTGCTAGCCTGCCATTAAAAACTGTTTTACCCACTCCACAGTACACCAAAAGCAAATAAATTTTAACGTCAATGTAAATGTCTGATGAGAGAATAATGTTAGAAATCAAACTACTCTTGCATCTCAATGATCGCATTATTTACAGGAACTAGTTTCTCAGCAGCGGCGAATTTTACTTCTCCGGTTAGTAACACTGCGCCGAAAAGTAAACAGAACAGAAGCGCACTACAGTCGGGACGTCTAGCTAGCTAGTAATAGCCTTGAACAACGATATTGAAACATTCAATTGAAAACGAAGGAATTGGCAACATGGTGATATACTCTGCTTCTGTAGTGATGAGTGTCAGCGGCAGCGAAATACACTTGCGTGATTGTCATGGACCGGCTCTCTCGGTTGCCTAGGTAACTTAATATCACTCCGCCGCTGCTGTAGCCTGGTTAAAACCAGACCATTCTCAGTTGTAACTGAGTTATGGTCTGGCAAAGCTTCATAGACAAATCATTTCCAAAGGGGCGTCACCAACGGACGTAGCTCAAATGCCTCTGGGCGCAATTGGATAGACCTAAACCAATCAGAGCGATGAAGGAGATGACGTATGCAGAGCGACGTTCGTCTGTTATAGAACAACTTAGTTTGAATAAACGAGCAGACACTAGCTATGTTTCCATCCACACGTTTTTATCCGCATTAAGTGATATCGAATGAAAAATGCCTTATGGAAACAGTAAAATTCGATCGAATTTCATGAATATCGACTCAAATGAAGTACGATTGGTCTCATCGGATTTTATCTTAATCGATATACGGCTTATGCGATAAACGCGGATGGAAACGTTATTATGGTGCAATCCATTTTCCCAAGTAAAACTGTACGCAAATGTTAGCTTGAATGTTGTGCAATTTGGTGAGAAAATGAATGGAAACACCTTAACATGTCTCAAATCAATTCGATATACCAATTTGATCGCAAAAACAGCATGTGACGTCATTACGCACAGGTTTTTATCCGCTTTAAAGCCGTTTGATGGAAACACACTTTCACCAGCTTTATTCGCATGAGGTTTTTTACCGAACTTCAGATAATTCGATTGACAAGTGGATGGAAACATGGCTACCGATTAGCTACTTGCTCTACGTTTATTTAAAATTAACAGGAAGACAACTGGAAGTGAATGTGCTTTCCATTAAATAAATCACACACAGTAAACAAAACCTAATGAACTTTGCAATTTAGACGCGCATCCTGCGTCGGTGCGGCTCGGACAGATTCGGCTTGAAGGGGGTCTTGCGCACCGAACGTGTCATTTTTGCCCAGCGCACCTTCGCGCTCGTGCGGACGTGTCGAGTATAAACAAGGCTTTGCTCAGTGTCAGCGCGCGCTCTGATCAGTAAAGGGGAACAGACCTCTCCCGAATCATCTCCAGCAGGAGCAGAAGCACCACCAACTCCGCCTCCGTTTCCCTCGTAAGCTGATATTAGTATTTAAACATTCTCTATGATAAAAAATATTTTAATAACATGGTTTTGGCGGTTATAAAGTTCTAATGACGGTGTTCAACTATAACCGTCACACCTCTAGTTCCACGGCGGCATCCATCTTTGTAAATGTACAAAATCTGCTTCACCGTCGCTGTGCTGTCGTCATCGTGTAAAACCCGCCCCAACGTTTCTGATTGGTGCCGCGATTTCGACGGATTGGAAATGGACTTCAATGAGCTCTTTGCCAGACTAACTTTCAGAGCAAATCTAAATTTGCCGGAAGTTGTCTGGGTTTTCCCAGGCTACCGCTGCTGTAGACTGTGCTAATAAATACAGGGAACAAAGTATAACTATTGCACTGCGTTGAAAGTGTAGTTTAATTTTAACATTATTCTATCAACAGACATTTACATCAATAGTCTGGCATATCGGTTTCAATTAAAAACAAGGAGTGTATCTGTTGTAGTTCATCCATGTTGTGAGCATGAAATAGACGCGGCCGTCCTGCACTTTTACAGTACTTGCATGTTTATTCATTGACACGTTTCCGTCGTTTTCTCTCATGCTGGCACAGCCATCAGTGTTGTTGCTTGATAGAGTTAAGGGCTTTGAAAAAGCCTGATATTTTTCAGTTTGACATGAGCCTCGCTGTCCCTGTGCGTATTTTGATCACAGAATATGCAGGTAAATTTTTAATCATAACATGTTAATTTGTATTGTTGCCAATGGCGATCTCAGCAAAAAATTTACTTGCAAAATAATATTTCTGATAAAAAAATGCAACCTTTTTAGTCTCAGTCTGGAGCAGTGTTAATTTTGACAGCAAATTTTGATTTAGTTTTAGTCATAGTCTTTTGACTAAAATGCCATTTAGTTTAAGTCACATTTTAGTCATCTGAATTGTTTCAGTTTTAGTCTAGTTTTAGTTGACGAAATACAATAAGATTTAGTCGACTAAATCTACAGTCGACTAAAATATAATGGGTTTAGTTAAATTGTAATGCGTTAATTTCGAATTTCTCTAAAATTTCCAAACCCATATAGTCCCGGAGAAAACATCTATTAACCTATTAATATGAATGATTTTTAAGTTTTAACATGCAATACCGATACAGATTTAACTACTGTGACTTGAAAAATCTCTTAAAATTAAATAAAACCACTTTTCCTAGTGTAGAACACAGTCTTCTTTTCAACGAATGATATATGCAGTCTTTATAACTACTAGTGCTGGGTTTCGATTCAAATTTCAAGAATCGATTCGATTCCGATTCTCAAGATCTTGAATCGATTATCATTATTCGATTCGATCCGATCCGATCTTCGAGATTTAGATAAGCGTTGAAAGATTTTTTCCACGTACCTGAATTACAGGATGTAGTTATGCAACATATTGATACTATTATTATAGACATTCAACTGCAAATTAATGGAGTATTGATGGTTGTAAAGAACAATCCCCCTTCCAGAGTATTGATACAACTGCTTTCACAAACTTGCACTGGTGTAGATGACAGAGGACGCAGAGATATATCCGCAGCAGTAGACCGATTATTTAGACGCGAACCTGATGTATTATTAAAATGACATTAAGAATTTTCCAAAAAGCTCCTACAGTTCAGATGCAAATGCACCTTTATTTTTTATTTTAACAATCAACATTTAGAACACATTTGTTCTAAGCTAGTGCAAATGTAAACAGATTGTTTGTTACTGGCTTCACAGTAAACAGACAACATTATACAATGTAAATACAATTTTAACTTACAAAACCTTTAGAAAACACAAGTGTGTCACAGTTGTGTGTAAAACCTTCAAGTACTCCAGGTATAAAACATTAAATTGCCTTTAAAGTGTATTTGTGTAAACTGGTCATTTTAAACTAAAATAGTAGATAAAAATAAATAAAAACTGGAAAAGGCCTTGTCTATTAAAGTGCAAATAAAGATAAACTGGAAATTAAACTTGTCTTAACCCAGAGTGTGAACTGCCATCACTCAGGAATGGAAAGATTCTTCTGCAGGAACAGTAGCTCATTGACATGCCCAGGTGTAAGGCAACTTCTTTTGGCAGTAATAATGTCACCTGCAGTTGAAAAAACCCTCTCAGATGTGACGCTGGTTCCAGGGACACAGAGATATCGCTTTGCCATGCGAGCCAAAAGGGGATACTCCTTTTCATTCTCCCGCCACCAGATGAGAGGATTGTCCTGGAGTCCCGCAGGTCTCCTTGCCCTGTACCTTTTGATCTCGTCTTCTGCCTCTGCCGATTTAGTTTTCTGTGGTCCTACTTCCTGTTGTGGTCTGTAGGCTTCCCCAAGGAGAGACTCCAAAGCACTGGATTGCTTGAATTGCTTGGGTGCCGGAGGTTGGGGTTCCTCCTCTTCCTCCACTCCATCAACTTCATCAGCAGCATCATCTTGCTGTGTAAGAAGAGAGAGAGAGAGAATTTATATTTTATGGAGGTGTGTGTGAGTGAAAGAGAGAGTGGACTTTTTCCACTGAGTTTCTTTTTAAAATGATTACTTACATTATATGGATCTTCCTCCATCCCATACACTGCTTCAGTCTGGAGTCTGGAGAAGGTCCTGTCTCGCTCCTCCTCATTCAGGAATGGCAGAGCTTTGAAACGTGGATCAATAGCTGAAGCTACGTACAGCATGTCCTTCTGGTTTACATACCTGGAATTTAAATTTTACACATTTTGATCAATTTATCCCCCTGAGGAGGACAATGTCTTTCTTTAATGAAGTTTCCTTTATATTTATATATATTTATACACAGTAAAATAGTCTCATATCACACACACACACACACACACACACACACACACACACACACACACACACACACACACACACACACACACACACACACACACACATGCCTACCTTGTGCTTAAGTTTTTCTTGATCTCATCCTTCATGTCCTTAACAACTCTGGAGTCTTATGGGAGACTGGTCATCTCTTTCAGCAGCAGAGCATGCAGAGGTGCTATCACTGAGAGAGTTGGGCACTTTTCTTCTGACATTACTTGAGTGGCTGTCTTCATTGGCTTTAGAGCTCTAACCACATCTTCTGCATCTGTTATGTCCTCTTCCTTCAGGCTGCAAAGATCCTTTTCATTTCTCCGCACATCAGGTGAGAGCAGAGCGGCAGAGATCGCGGGTTGCTGCTCTAAAAAGCGCTCAAGCATTTCTAGTGCACTGTTCCAACGAGTCACCACATCAATTTTGAGCTTGTGTGCATTCAGCTGCAGTAGCTTCTGCTTTTCTTTGAGGACACGGGTGGCAGTTGTACTGCGATGAAAGAACTTTGCGATGTGCCTTACTCTCCCAAGAAGTCGTGCAACATTCGGCAGTTTGAGACCGGCTTGCGAGGCCAGGTTGATTATGTGCGTGAAGCAGCCGACGTGGGTTGGCCCCGTAATCTCAACCGCAGGATCATATTCGCCACGTTGTCAGTGACTATGGCTGGGTCTTTACTCACTCCTCCATAGCTTTGGTTAACATTTCAGCTAAACAGACAGAGCGATGGTTCGTTTCAACTTCGGTTGTCTGCAGCACGTAAGACACGAGGTTCCAGAGCTCGTCTATGTAGTGTGCTGTCACACTCATGTAAGATTCCGTAGCTACAGATGTCCAGGTGTCACTCGTAATGCCCACCCTCTCTGCGGTCTTAAGCTTACACATTACACCATCTTTTACTGTCTGGTATATGTTGGGGATCACTTCTTCAGACAGACGTTTGCGAGACACAATGACATAATTTGGTTCCATTACCTTCATTAGCCGCCTGAATCCCACGTTATCAACAACAGAATACGGGCGCATATCTTTGCAAATGAAGCCCGCAATCGCCTCAGTTATTTTGACAGAGCGTGCAGAATTAGTTGGCAGTTGTAGAGTTTGTTTCAGTGTCATCTGTTGCGGTCCGGTGGCAGGCTTGGATAATATGATTTCTTGATGATGTCGCATCATGTGGTTCCTGAGATTAGTAGTATTTCCACAATACTTCACCTCCATTTGGGAGGCTTTGCAAATTGCTTTGCTTTTGTCAAGTTCGTTCTCTGTATTGCTTGTTCTGAACCCGAAATGGTGCCAGATCGCAGCTTTGAGCGTTTCTGGAGTTTTCAAAGCAACCGCTTGCTTAACGTCACTGACCGCCATGTTCGTTGTTTTAATGTCTTCCACCTCGCGCGCATGCGTGAATTCAATGACACGGTAAGTTAAAGTTTACAGGGTGATTTTGTGATAAAAAATAAAAAAAAATAGATCCTCTGAGTTACGGATCGATCTTAAGAAATTAATATGAAAATCGATTCAGAATTGGTGAATCGATTTTTTCAACACAGCTCTAATAACTACATTCTTTATTCTTTCAAGTAGACATATTTATTTGTATGAATTAAATATAATTAACCCTTATTAAAGCTATTAACAAACAGTGAATGCTTTTCTCTTTTTCTTTTGTTGCTTGATCAAAATTAAGGACACAGACCGCATTAGGTTTATTACCCACTGTCACTTTAAGACATCGGATCATGTCCAATGACATGCGGATCCAATTGCACGCTGATCCAATTGCACTGATGCACATCCGAAACACTCAAAACTGTTTAAGACATAACCGACATAGTTTACATCAGGGGTGCCCACACTTTTGTGCTTGATGATCTACTTTTAAAATGAGCAACACAATGAGATCTACCAACTAAAAAACACAGTTTAATTGAAAAAATACACTTCAAATACTTGTTGTTACTACTGCATTTAATCTTGTAATTAAGGAGAGAAATAATAATAAATGTTTATTGTTGATATTAAATTTTAACACCAAACTCAAAATACCTAGCACAACAGATTACAATAGCTAGGGCATTTATCTTATTCTGATGACTTGCACTGAATGGAATCAGACAGTTCTCTTACGAGAGTATCTCTCGTACTGCGTAATATCTTACGCTATGGGGAAAACTCTTTTCCACGAGATATTGAAGCCAAAAATTATCCTTAATTAACCCTGTGGCAATAGCAGCAGCCTATCGAGAGAGGCTCTGCGTGACGTCACGACGAATGGGGGCCTTTCGCACCCATATCGTCACGTCCCGCCAGAAAGGGCGTGGTCTCGCCCCATATCTAGGCTCGATAGCTGCTCTTACGTTGATTTTCATCTCTTCAGCGAAGCCTCCCGCATCGCTGGATCCAGAGTGAGAAGCCGCGCCGTCGACCTGTAGCCTTCAGCGGGACGTGCCATCGAGCCTGGAGTCGCTGGCCTCGCCGCCTTCAGCCGCCGTACCTGCTGCGCTTTCCGGCGTACATATCCTTTCCTCTGCTTAGAGTGTGTGTGATTGCATTATCTGCCTTTTTTTCCCACCCCTCTAAAAGAGCGGCGTCTTTTTAAAGATGCCTTCCTGTGGTTCTTGCCGAGCCCCACTCAGCGATGAGGACCGCCATGTCATCTGCGTGTCCTGCCTGGGTGAGGATCACGCGGCCATCGCGCTCGCTGACGGCGGATGCCATCATTGTGAACGTTTGCCTATGGTGACTCTGCGGACTCGCCTAGCTGCGTTATCCGAGCCCGCATCCCAGCCTGCCGTGACGCCGCGCCGCAAGAAGCGCCGCGCCCAGCGCGCGCCCGAGCTATTTCCAGCCCGCCAAAGCTCGCCGGTTCGCCCGCCAGCTTCGCCGGCTTCGCTCGAGTCGCCCACGGACGGACAGTGGCCGCCGTCTGCCGCCGCGTCCGCACTTGAGCTCGACGAACTTACCGGAGACGGCATTGAAACTGAGCCGATGCGTCCGCTCTCTCAAGCCGTGGATTACATCGGCCTCGACTGAAAGGCGCTCGCGCAACTAACGCGCAATAGGCTGGACGGACGCTTTCTCGGGAAAGACGAAGCTCCGTCACAGTCGAGACCCGCGCCTTTCCCCCCTGAATGGTGAGAAACATTTGTGGCTAACTATCCGAGATGACGGAAGCTGAGCGCTCCGTGTTCCTCGACGTTCTCGCTCTGCTGGACGCCGCCCCCCTCAGCGCGGGCCCCGGCCGAGGATTGAGATAAAGCCCGAGGTCTCAAGGCCTTCCTAGTCTCTCTAGGAAAGCGACGGTGTTCAGTTCCGCTGCGTCCGGATTTCCACCAAAACTTCTCGCTCGTTCAGTTCCAAGCAATGTGACTGTTCCAGTGTATTTCGCAGTGAGCAAGCTGGTTCCACAGCCCGCTTGCCTGCGCACAAAGGCCGTCGTTTCGGCTAACTAGCAGCGCCGCCAGGCCCGAGATCAAACACCGCGCTCTCGCTCTGCTGGACGCCGCCCCCCTCAGCGCGGGCCCCGGCCGAGGATTGAGGTAAAGCCCGAGGTCTCAAGGCCTTCCTAGTCTCTCTAGGAAAGTGACGGTGTTCAGATCCCGCTGCGGCCGGATTTCCACCAAAACTTCTCGCTCGTTCAGTTCCATGCGTTGTGACTGTCCCAGTGTATTTCGCAGTGAAGCAGCCGGTGTCTCAGCCCGCTTGCCTGCGCACAAAAGCCGTTTCTATGGCTACCCAGATAAATCCAATAAAGAGTGCATTTTCTGGTGTCCCGGCCACGGCCGATGGTGTTACGAGTGTTGTAAGAATGCCCACGTCCCAGTGCCCATTCCCACACCCAGACACAGCCCGCCATGGTGCAGGGCTAGCACAAATAAAACCAACTCATGTTGGTTGTGCAGAAAATGTAGTGAACGCGCCCATACTATGCCCGCTTACACTACATGATGCGTGTCCCTTGGTTTCTGTAAAAACGAAACTAACACACATTTAGTCGGCGCGAGCCGACAGTGTTCTCAGTGCAGTAAATGTGCCCGCTGTCCCGCATTTCCTCACTGACACGCCGAATCCCACGGGATTCACCCCCGCTCGCTTTCTATGCACAACCCGTCACAGAGAAGCTGAGCGCGGCCAGGCTGCCCGCTGTGATTAGCGCGCACCTCGCACGCTGTGAACACAGCGTTGATTCAGTCGGCGCGAGCCGAGTGTTCTCCGTGCTGAAAATGTGCCCGCTGTCTCGCGCCCGCATTTCTCACAGACACTCCGAATCTCACGGGATTCGCCCCCGCTCGTTTTCTCTGCACAACCCGTCACAGAGAAGCTGAGCGCGGCCAGGCTGCCAGCTGTGATCAGCGCGCGCCTCGCACGCTGTAAACACAGCAGTGATTTAGTCGGCGCGAGCTGACAGTATTCTCAGTGTAGTAAATGTGCCCACATTCCCTCACACGCGCCGAATCCCACGGGATTCGCCCCGCTCGCTTTCTCTGCGCGTCCCGCCATAGAGAAGCTGAGCGCGGCCAGGCTGCCCGCTGTGATCAGCGCGCCCCCCGCCTCGAACGCTGTAAACACGGTGTTGTGTTCCCAGTACACAGGGGCTCTCGAGCCGCCGTCCTGCCGCGGCCAGAGCCCAGATTTCATTCTACCCCTAGCTATTCACGCAGATGCGTGGTCAAGGCTTCCCGGGGTATCAGAATGGGTGTTGAACACTATAACGAGAGGCTGTTCGCTACAGTTCGCTCGACGCCCCCGCCGTTATACGGCGCGAGTCGAAACTACGGTGTGTAAAGCGAAGTGTTTCATCTACTTCGAGCCGAGATAGCGAAACTACTGAGAGAAGGGGCTATAGAACCTCTATCTCAGGGCGAAGGGGGCTTATACAGCAGATATTTTCTGGTACCGAAAAAAGATGGTGGGCTCAGACCCATTCTAGATCTGCGACTGCTGAACAGAACGCTTGTGAAGCGCCAGTTCAGAATGCTTACGACCAGGAAAATCCTCGCGCAAGTGCGCCAAGGAGACTGGTTCATGTCAATAGATCTGAAAGACGCCTATTTTCAAATACAAATAGCGTCCCATCACAGGCGATTCTTGAGATTCGCCTTCGAGGGCCAGGCATATCAATACACAGTCCTGCCGTTCAGCCTGTCCCTAGCACCCCGTACGTTCACGAAGTGCATGGACGCGGCCCTCGCCCCCCCTGAGACTTCGGGGCATGCGAGTTTTTGAACTACTTGGACGATTGGCTGATTCTAGCTCGTTCACGAACGGAGCTCATAGAACACAGGGCCGCATTACTCGAGCACCTCGAGGAGCTGGGCCTTACAGTCAGTTGGGCGAAAAGCTCACTGCTCCCCAGTCGGAGAATTTCCTTTCTGGGAACAGTGTTAGACTCGCTATCCATGACAGCACGCCTGTCACCGGAGCGCGGATTGAATATTCAGCACGTCGCAAGATCCTTCCGCCACGGCTCTATAGTCCCGCTCAGAAGGTTTCAGAAAATGCTGGGTCTGATGGCCTCAGCAGCCTCCGTACTCCAGTTGGGCCTGCTCCGCATGCGCCCACTGCAGCTATGGCTAAAAGCACGAGTTCCCCCCAGGGCGTGGACCGCAGGTCTATTTCGCCTCAGGGTCGACCTTCAGTGCATTTCGGCTCTGAAACCATGGAAAGCAACCGACTGGTATCAGTCAGGTGTGAGTCTGGGGATCCCCTCGAGTGTGAAGGTGGTGTCTACGGACGCCTCCACTTCGGGGCAGGGAGCGCTGCTCGAAGGCAGACCGCTAGCTGGCCTATGGTCAGTACGGGAGAAGCTCCTTCACATAAACTGCTTGGAATTAATAGCAGTCGACAAAGCGCTACGGCGCTTCTGTCCCCAGATAAAAGGCCACCACGTATTGGTCCGGTCGGACAACATGTCAGTGGTGGCGTACATAAATCACCAGGGCGGCGTCAGGTCCCGAAACCTTTACAGGCTGACGGAACGCCTCCTGGTCTGGGCTCAGCACAACCTGCTCTCGCTGAGAGCGGCGCATGTGCCTGGTCACCTAAATGTGGGGCCAGACAGGCTGTCCAGAAACAACGTCCCAGCAGGAGAATGGTCTCTGCACCCGCAGACGATCCAGCTGCTGTGGGAAACGTTTGGCAAAGCGCAGGTGGACCTGTTCGCGTCCCAAGAAAACGCTCACTGCCCGAGATTCTTCTCGAAATGCCGGGAGGCGCTGGCCCATGTTGGCCCCGCCGCCCCCTATATGCTTTTCCCCCTGTCTCACTCCTGCCTCAGGTGTTGGAGCGAATCAGGAGGGAGGGATGCCCAGTGCTACTCATAGCTCCGCTCTGGACAAACCAGTCGTGGTTCCCTGTCCTGATGCAGCTGACCAGCGCTGCCCCATGGCCTTTACCGTTGAGGAGAGACCTCCTCTCTCAGGCGGGAGGCTCGATTTGGCATCCTCGCCCGGATTTGTGGTCCCTGCACGCAGGGGCCATCAACGGGTACCCGCTGACCTCCCAGAGGGAGTGTTAAACACGATCGCGCAGGCTAGAGCCCCGTCTACCAGACGGCTCTACACCTCGAAGTGGTCTGTGTTCTCTGCTTGGTGTCAAGCGCAGAGCTTTTCACCTGTAGACTGCGGGGTTACGGAAGTGCTTTCCTTCCTTCAGGAGCTACTGGATAAGGGCAGGACCCCTTCCACGCTCAAAGTATACGTGGCGGCCATAGCAACGTTTGTAAAACCGGTGTCTGGCCAGTCACTAGGAAAGAACGACTTAGTCGTGCGTTTCCCTAGAGGAGCTCGGAGGCTAAACCCTCCCAGGCCCCCTTCAGTCCCGACATGGGACCTTTCCACGGTCTTGGAGGCCATGAAAGGTGCCCCATTCGAGCCAATCCAGTCGTCAGACATGAAACACTTGTCTTCAAGACAGCGTTTCTTATGGCTCTCGCTTCAGTGAAGCGCGTAGGGGACTTGCAAGCGCTCTCAGTGAGCGCGTCATGCATGGAGTTTGGACCTAATGACTCTAAGGTCATACTCAAACCGAAGCACGGCTACGTGCCAAAATCCCTCAACACACCGTTCAGGGCCCAGGTGATTTCCCTGTCTGCCCGTCCGGTTCTCAATGAGGAGAAGGACGCGAGTCTCCTTTGCCCTGTTAGGGCACTAAGGGCTTATGTGTCCCGCTCGTCTGGTTTCAGACAGACTGAGCAGCTTTTCGTTTCGTTTGGCGGCCGTGCTAAGGGACTTGCCGCTTCGAAACAGAGCCTATCCAGATGGATAGTTGGTGCCATAGCGCTGGCTTACACTTCTAAGGGCCTACAGTGCCCTTTGGGTGTTGGAGCGCACTCCACAAGAGGCATGGCCTCCTCGTGGGCATGGTCTAGCGGGGTTACCCTGCAAGATATTGTATGGCCGCGGGCTGGGCCTCGCCGTCTACATTTATAAAATACTATAACCTGGAGGTTCCCGCCTTGCAAGCTAAGCTTTTGGCGGTATAAAGTTCAGTGCTATCTGCCCGCTGTGCGGCTCAGATACTGAGTTTGACCTGCGTATTGCTCACTGACCGGTACAGCAGCTCATTAAAATGTCGACACATTTGTGGCCACCCAGTTCAGGCTGAATGTTCACCCTGACGGTATGGTCTATTTGTCACATGATCAGCTCCTTCGGATGCTATTTACAGGGAATGATGCTTCTAGCCTCTCTTCCCTCACTCTCTGTGAGTTTATGGTGATTATGCACTATATGCGCCCCGGGCTTCGGCCCCTGGGACTTTGGTGTTGGATCCCTACCAGCACGGCGTGTTGCATTGTGTTCCCCATAGCGTAAGATATTACGCAGTACGAGAGATACTCTCGTAAGAGAACGTACTCGGTTACTAACGTAACCTCGGTTCTCTCTAGAGAGGGAACGAGTACTGCGTATCTTGCCGTGCTTGGAATACGCTCTGGTTCGCTTCGGCGATGAAAACCAACGTAAGAGCAGCTATCGAGCCTAGATATGGGGCGAGACCACGCCCTTTCTGGCGGGACGTGACGATATGGGCGCGAAAGGCCCCCATTCGTCGTGACGTCACGCAGAGCCTCTCTCGATAGGCTGCTGCTATTGCCGCAGGGCAGCCAATAGGCGCGCGAGCTGTCTCGCCTATGTCTGCTTGCTGCTGCAAAGCGTTTTACATTAATAAAAAATTAAGGATAATTTTTGGCTTCAATATCTCGTGGAAAAGAGTTTTCCCCATAGCGTAAGATATTACGCAGTACTCGTTCCCTCTCTAGAGAGAACCGAGGTTACGTTAGTAACCGAGTACGTTTTTTGTAATCCGGGCAGTAGCTGCTGATAGCTAGTATCAAACAGGCCTCCAAATTGTCATTAGTCATGGTGAACCAGTGTTTTGATTTGATAATCTTCATGTGAGAAAAGGCTGATTCACATAAATAAGTTGACCCAAAAAGTGCAGTTAATGAGGTGGCACATTTTCTGATATTTGGATACTTTTCTTCAGTAAGAAGGTTCCAAAACTGTCCACTGGCCCTCGCCTTCACCTGAATGTCAGTCTGCAGAGCTAAAATTCAATTCAATTCAATTCAAATTTATTTGTATAGCGCTTTTCACAATACACATGGTCTCAAAGCAGCTTTACAGAAAGTGCATTTTGGAAATGTACATAGAAAAATACAGTTAGATAATCATGTATTAATTTAGGGCATAACATATCGCTGGTGTTGAGTTGTCTCTTCACAGGCGTCGAGTCGTCTCATAACAGGTGTTGGGGCATCTGAAGTCTCCGTGAGAGGCTGGATACAAACTGGAGCTGACGAACGCTATTTACCTCGGGACTAGCGTCCCGAGATAACAGCAGAAAGGCAGATGGGAAATAATTAGCATAGCTGATGTTCATAATATTAATGCATTCGAACTGATTCAGAAGTAGTATAAAAGGTAAGCATTAAGTGTATGCTTGGTTAAAGAGATGCGTCTTTAATCTAGTTTTAAACTGAGATAGCGAGTCTGAGTCTCGAACAATATCAGGAAGGCTATTCCAGAGTTTAGGAGATAAATGTGAGAACGCCCTCCCTCCTTTAGTAGACTTAGATATCCTAGGAATGACCAGAAGCCTCGAATTTAGTGATCTTAAAGAGCGCGATGGATTGTATGGCGATAGAAGGTCTGTTAAATACACAGGAGCTAAACCATTTAGAGCTTTATAAGTCAATTGTAATACTTTGTAATTGATACGGAACTTTATAGGTAACCAGTGTAGAGATGATAAAATTGGTGTTATATGATCATATTTTCTTGACCTAGTAAGAACTCTAGCGGCTGCATTTTGCACTAACTGTAGCTTGTTTATTGAGGATGCAGGACAACCAGCTAATAAAGCATTACAGTAATCTAGTCTCGAGGTCATGAATGCATGAACTAACTTTTCTGCATCAGAAACAGATAGCATGTTACGTAGCTTAGCAATGTTTCTAAGGTGGAAAAAGGCTGTTCTTGTAACATGAAATATGATTTTCAAAAGTCAAGTTGCGGTCTAGTATAACACCCAGGTCTTTTACTGTAGTGGAAAAAGTAACAGGACATCCTTCTAAATTAAAGTTGTATTGTAAGGGATTTTGTGGGCAGTTTTTTGGGCCAATAAGTAATACCTCCGTTTTGTCTGAATTTAATAGCAGGAAATTACACGTCATCCAGCATTTTATATCTTTTAGACACTCTGTCAAGTTAGATAAGTTAGTGTTTTCATCTGGTCGTGATGATATATATAAAAGTGTCATCAGCATAACAGTGGAAATTAATTCCATGTTTTCTTATAATATTACCAAGTGGCAGCATATATATTGAGAATAGCAGAGGGCCTAGGACAGATCCTTGCGGCACTCCATAGTCTACTGATGTTATCTTCGATTTTTCCCCATTTAAACAGACAAAATGGTAGCGGTCAGATAAGTACGATCTAAACCAGCTTAATGCCTGTCCCTGAACACCAGTGTAGTTTTGTAGTCGATCCAAGAGTATATTATGATCTATAGTGTCGAACGCAGCGCTAAAATCAAGTAGAACTAGTATTGAGATACAGCCTTGGTCAGAGGCTAAGAGTAAATCATTTGTAATTTTAACTAGTGCAGTTTCTGTGCTATGATGCGGTCTAAATCCCGACTGAAATTTTTCATAGATATCATTTTCTTGCAAGAAAGAACACAATTGAGTGGAACTTTTTTAGTATTTTAGACATAAATGGAAGATTTGAGATGGGTCTGTAATTTGCTAGGTTATTTGGATCTAATTGCGGTTTCTTAATGAGAGGTTTTAGTACTGCCAGCTTGAATATTTTTGGAACATGACCTAAAGATAAAGATGAGTTAATAATATTGAGAAGAGGCTCTTCCACTATAGGTAACACTTCTTCCTCTCAAAATCTCAAAAATCTCAAAATCCCAAAATCTCATCCTCCAATGCTGATGGGTTCATCTGAAACAGCTTTCCCATGTCTGAGGCCAGAGAATCAACTTCATGCTCATCTCCAAATGGAAAGCACATGAATGTAGCGATTGGCTGAAGTAAAGCAAAGTCTTGAAAACGTTTGTCAAAGTCTGACCCGACCTTTTCAATTTGCTCAATGTAACGCTTGCTGTCAAGCTGTGCAGGCTCCTTTCCTTGCTTATGCAGTTCAGATGCAATGTTTTGAAAGTTGCCTATTTCGTGACGCTGCAGTTAGATGTGAGTAACTGTAGTTTTCGTTTGAAAGCATTAACTGAGCTGATCATGTTGACCACCATCTTCTCTTTACCTTGTAGCTCTAAATTTAGCTCATTCGGCATGTTAGTCAGGTCAGTCAAAAAAGCCAAATCTAAAAGCCACTGCTCATCCTCAAGTTGCTTGTACTCTGTATTTTTAGTAGACAGGAGAAACTCCTTTATCCCAGGCAGTAGCTCGCGAAATCTTTCCAAGAATTTGCCCCTGCTTAACCATCTGACATCTGTATGCAGCAGGAGATCTGTGTGGTTGCAGTCAGCTTCCTCCAAATACGCACGAAACAGCCGTCTCTGAAGTGAGCGCGCACGTATTGAGCAGACGATTTTCCTGGACACATCCATGATCTCTTTCATGTTCAGCATTTTCGCACATAGTGCTTGTTGGTGAATTATGCAATGATAATTAAGGAAGTCGGGAAAAGCATCCTCCTCCTTGCATTTGGCAATGAATCCGTTCGAACGGCCGACCATCGCAGGTGCTCCGTCAGTTGTGATTGACACCAATTTAGACATTGGTAGCTGTGTTTTGTCGGCAAAGTCCTTAAATTCCGGAAAATGTCCTCGTCCCGAGTGTGTTCTTTCAAAGGCAAAAGTGTTAGCATTTCCTCTCTCGCTGTCATGTCTTTAAACACCATCCTTATAAAAACGCACAATTGTGCTGTATCGCTAATGTCCGTGGACTCATCTAACTGCAGAGAGAAACATTCACAGTCAGTTATGTCCTTTCTCAGTTGCTGTGTCAAGTCATCAGCCTTAATTTCACAACGACGTGTAACTGTATTTCTCGAAAGTTGGACAGCTTTGATAGTGGACACAATCTCAGATTTGTTTTTAAAATCACGAAACAATGAGTCTGCTGCCTCGACAAACGCGTCTTTTATCATTTGTCCATCTAGGAAAGATTTTTAATGTTCGACCATGGTATGACTCAGCCGGAATGATGCCTCCGTGGCTGCCTTTGCTTTTAAACCTGGGCGAGTAAAAAGTGACTGTTGACCAGTTAATTGAGATTTCAGTTCTTTCACCTTTGTTCTTCTTAGCTCGCTTCTTGCAGGAAAATCGTTCTCATAGTTTTTATGAAGTGTCTGAAAATGTCTCTCAACGTTTCCTGTCTTTGGAATAGCAATACTTGTTTGGCAGATCATACAAATGCATTTAGAAAAGGACATTGTGAAAAAAAAATCTTCCTCCCACTCCGCATGGAAATGGTAGGTTTTTGGCTTTTTGCTTGGTACCGCACTCATTTTCAAATGGTTGGAGTTTATGAATGAATGAATGAAATGTCATTTGCGTACGCTACCGATTACGAATACTGCTAGCTTTGTTTACAATTTCGCCGAAGCCGGTGTTGGAAAGCAGGCTAGTTGTCATGGCAACCAAATAAACAAAAATCTTGCCTGGTCAAATTTATTCGTCAAGTGCAATCAGACAGAAACTAAAAGGAGAAGGAATATGGACAGTGGCACAATGCTATATTTATTTTTATTCAAATTTAACAAAAGCATATATTACAATTATGTGCGATTTACCAGCATTGTCTTCGCGATCAACTGGTAGATCGCGATCGACCTATTGGGGCATCAATTAGACATAATGTTGTGTGTATTTGTTCATTCAGAGCACGAAAGCTCAGTTCAGTACTCGCGCTCTGTATATGGGTGTGTGTGCATGACTGCAGGCTTCGGGTCGGGTGTATGTGTACTAGGGGTGTAACGATTCGTTTTAACAACGATTCGATTCGTATCACGATTCGTGGTTATCGATACGATTCAAGGACGATATTGGTTCATTTAGAACGATACGATCCGAAACGATTCAGTGACTTGAAATCGATTCAGTAACTTTTTAGCCAAAAATTTAACCAGTGTGACTGAAATAAATACCTGGATACTGGACAGTGCAGGGTAAAGTTTCCTAGATTCATGTTGTTTCTTGTAAGGGAATCAATCAAGTATCAATTAATTATAGATATAAACTAGGGCTGCACGATTTGGGGAAAATTTCATAGTGCGATTGTTGAGGTTAATATTGCGATAGCGATATGCAATTGCGATATTATAAACAAATGATTTCATAAAAATTCACACAGATTAGTGATAATGCTGAAATGTGTAGGATATTTCTCAACTCAAACTTGCAACAACAACTAAATGATTAATAACACCTATAATGATCAATAAGCCATTGATGTCTGGATAAAAATCTCTGGACATTCCTGTCTAACAGGTAGGACATACAGACATTGAATTAAGTTCAACAGTCTGCACTGCAAACATTATAAATTATATAATAATCCTTATTAAAGTTACAAAAGTTATTTAGACAAGAGCATTGAGTGTTTTTCTCGGTTCCCTTTGTTCTTTGATTAACTTTAACGACAGAGATAATTAGTGGCTACTGTGTACTGTCCATTTACTCTCTCCTCTCCACCTATAGCTGGTGTGTGGTGAGCGCACTGGCGCCGTTGTACTGTGGCTGCCGTCGCATCATCCAAGTGGATGCTGCACACTGGTGCTGGTTGAGGAGAGAACCCTGATATGATTGTAAAGCGCTTTGGGTGTACAGTAGTACATATGAAAGCGCTATATAAATGCCTCATTCTATTCATTCTATTCTATTCTATTCTATTTAAGACCAGACGCTCCTGAGTCTGAGAGACGCGGATCACACACGTGCCTCATTCTCTCATGAGTCACAACTTTTTACGGCCATCATAAGACTGCTCTTGTGCTAAAATACTCGACAAAAAGACATTTTGGCATAATTGTGTGTGTTATTGTTCGTTCAAGCGCGAAAGAGAACTGTATTCCTGGCGTGCTGTCTTGTGCGCACGCACGATACTGGCGCGAGTCTTTCTCTCTCTCTGTGTGTGTTTGTGTGTGTGTCACAGTCAACGCGATCTTTTTTGTCGTCACGAATGAATGACTGAATGGAGTAACGTTATCATTAAAAGTGCTAAGAAAAAACATCCATATAAAGTCTGACCTGCTTAAATCCAATGCGTTATTTCCTAGTACCGATAAAATTGATTGATTACCTTTTAAAACGATGTTAGATCGATATATGTCGTCCGGAAGGCCAACTTGCCGAGCACAGATCGATGTAGTTGGATCATAGGAATATAAATCGATTCATCGATGTAGTAGATGAATCGTTACACCCCTAATGTGCACAGAAAACCGTACCGAATAGAGCTCTTTTTTGCATCGTCACTCTTATTCAGATCTATGTCTGCTCTACTCATTCTCCCAGACGTTCACATTTTTTAACGTTTTATGAGACCGCGGGGTAGATCAGCACGTTACAGTACACATGTGCACATCTACCACACACGCAGGACATCAGTTATGACTGGATCGCTTCCCAAATCGTCACTATCTAACATTTTCGTCTTGTTTTTATTCGTTGACGAAAATGTCAATAGATTTTCATCATAGTTTTTGTCATTCAAAACTAGGTTTTATTTAGTTATCGTCTCGTTTTCGTCTGTGAAAATTTTTTGTTGACGAATAATTTTCGCCATTATTTTCGTCAACGAAATGAACACTGATCTGGAACCTTTTGTTCATATCCGATTTGTGGGGCACTCTTTAGTTTTCCGTAATATCTGCACTGTTTCTGTGGGAATGATGTTGAGTAGGAAGGCATACGCCAAAAACAACAGCAACATGAAGGGGTTTGCAATAGAGGTGTTTTGTCTTACAGTATTGTTCCGAACATAAGGCAATGTTTTTTCTTGGAAATTCAACTACAATAAGATTTCACTTCTACTGTTAATAAAATTAGGTTACATGGTATTCACTATGAGATTGATAGCCTAATTGTTATTCAGATGGGCTACACGTTATTTTATGGTATGCCAAAAAGTGTTTATTTTTAAATGTGATCGTTGGTAAATTTGACCAGTATACTTTTAATACAAAAATTAAAATATAAAAATGTGCAGTAAAATATTTTCAAATAAAAGCATTTTCTATATCAAAAAGCCTTTTTACAAAAGGTACATGTTGAAAAAGTGGGGGTCATCTTATATTTGAAACGATACGGTATTTACAACATGTCAATATGTAGGCGGCGTGCTGGACTACTGTCTTCTGAACCATCTCGTGCTGTCGTCTGCGCTGGTCTCAAAACATGTCTCCATTTATAGGCTATTGTAATTGTCTGCTCGTCCGGCACTTTGCAACGACATAAACTAGTTTCTTCAGCGACTTACAGCATGTTTCTTATAATGACGTCTGAGATGTTTACATTTTAAGTGGCGTGACAAAGCTACAGATTCAAACTTATTTCCAGAAATGCTATTTGAATAGGATTTCAAACGACATATGAATGTAGATCAAAACAAAATTGCATTTCTTGGGATTTTTTGCTGTTCACACAATATATATGATCGGATTAATTTGGTTTTGGATTGAGCGAGGCTAAAGTTCCAGGGCTCGAATTTCGGTGCGGGATTGCGGGTATTGCGCATAATTCTAATCATTCCCGCAGGTCTCCCATTTATAATGCGGGAAATTCCCGCAATCGTAATCCACACAGATTATAAAATCAAATCATTCTTTTAACAACTATCTGCCAGACACAATTTCACAAACAGGGTGGGTGTTCAGCGGTGCCGCGTCTTCTATCTCTTCTCTCAAAATGGGTTGTGCAAGGCAGCCATCAAGCGCTGCGGCGACACACTCGCGTTTAGGAGTCGGGACATGATGGAATATTCACTTGCACAATCGGGCCAGCAGTCCATCGTGACTGAAGTTTACCATTTGCCCGTCTTTTTAAGTCTTACCAGTTTAAACATTCAAGCGATTTTAAACTAATCAGTGCTCGCGCGCTCTCTGAGAGATTATTTTCTATGCGCACATTCATAGAAAATCCGCCTCAAAAACAGCTGGCCAGTAACAAAAGTTATTTTTCGCGGATTGTATTCCGGTCTGCGTGAGTATACTCTAAACATAGTCGCTTTTGTCTTTAATAAGCATAAAACGCATGTCAGTATAATGAACAGGATTCGTGCACTAGCTCTTAAAGTGACGGCAGCCATATGTGTGTCATTAATTTGTTGTCAAAACAACAAAAGATAGCTTTAAGTTAAAGGAATCAGGATTAATAGCCTATGTATTTAATTTATTCTAATTAAAATACTACTTAAATACTAAAATACTACCCAGTGTTATTTTCCATTGGATTACTTTATTCAGTTTCTGTATAGACATATTCAAAAACTTTTCTCTTTATTTGTATCTTTATTCTATTGTATTTATTTGTGCTATTTTTTTTTTTCAATTTAATTAAACAATTTAAATCAAGCTTCCTTGTGTTGTGTAAATTTACAACCCCATTGTAAAAATGCAATGAGCGCAAACATATAGGCAAGATAAATGTAATAATTTTGTTTGGAAAAAAAATGCTTTTCCCTTTCTCCCCCTCAAACAAAAAAAATCCCCCCCCATGAGAATCATCTAAGGGGGGATTTCCCCCCCATTTTCCAAAACGAAATTCAGGCCCTGTGTTCCCAAGCAAAATATTATCATTAACATACCTGAAATTAAATAGTCAAAATAGTAGTAAATATTTATTGATACAATCAATAAATAAGTCACATGTCAAAAACACCAGCTTACTAACAAAATAATAAGTTTCAATTACTGACACAGCTTGATAGTTATTGCAAGCTGTCTACATTTGTTCTTCATTTAAAGGGCTTTGATAAGCAACTAAAACCAATAAATGAATCGAGCTTCTTTTTTCTTTCTTTTTTAAGTAAAATGAATTAAAAAGTAACTCTGAAGTGTTTCTCCTTAAATATTTGTTATTTGGTCTTTAAAAAAAGTCTTAAATTTACCTTCATAAAATCTGCAGAAACCCTTACAAACGATTTTACAGCTTGGATTTGACTCCAGGATTTCAAGTTCTTTCTGATTAATAATTTTAATGGACTAGAAGGTTGTATATACGTACTTGACAAACTTGTTGGTCATGTATCTCTCAGTTCACCAAAATAAGTATGTTAGGTGTGACCTCTCTGAGGCACTACCTAAGGGTGCGCCCTTATAAGTGTGTGTGCTGTGGCAGGTTGGTCCTTCCCACACACATTTATACATTTTTTTTCTTTCTTGGTTATTCTTGTTTTCATCTTGCCTTGAGACACTCGGTATGCTTCACTTTTAGGCACTGGTGCCAACTCTGGGAGTATGGCCCTTTCTAACTATCTGGGTTAATCTTTTCAGTGGACATGCCTTCAACTTTTTGTTGGTTTGGCCATTTTCAGTTAACTATGAGGCATGCAAAACTGCTTCGCCTCTAGGCATGGAAGTTTACTCCACTTGGGGTGTGACCTCTTTTAAAGCGTTTGTGAATGCACTCTAAAAAGATGTGTGGCGTTATGTTCCTCCCCACCCACTCTCTTAGGGTACAGAAATGGATTTTGTTTGCCTATGAGGTACATGGAATGACATGGTCTTAGAATCTGATGACAGTTGTTTCAGCACCTATTTATGGTCTCGATTACATGATAATATATACATATTTAGGCTACTGTTTTTCATACAAATACCATAGAAACCATAAAGTTACATTTTGCCATGCTTGTCTTTGATTTTACACAAAAGAAATTCACACGATCCGTTCCGTGAAGATTTTTTTTTTTTAATTAAATCCGAAGAAAAACATTGAGTGCGTTGAAATAGGTTGCTCTGAAGAAAAACATTGAGTGCGTTGAAATAGGTTGCTCTGAAGAAAAACATTGAGTGCGTTGAAATAGGTTGCTCTGCTTTAGCGTTGACCGTTCAGACTGACAGATAAACAAAACAAAAGGAATTCAACAAAAGGGCAAATTCATACCGAACAGTCTCCGATTGAACACAGCCAACCTTAGGCATGTATTCAAACTCACCAACTGCAATAAAGTGAGGAAAAAGGAAAGTCCTTATGTCGAGCTTAAAACCAAAGTTTCCCAACTAGGACTTTTTAGATAACCAGTTCAAGGTAGCCATAAAGAAACGCGTTCCCTCTACCACAACTGAACTACTACTTCAGGCAAGCACTCACCTTATATACAAGCCATGTGAGTCTAACATGCCTTGTAGTATTACTAGACATAGAATTTTTAATTCCATTCTTCTATGGATATGGAAAAACTGTCCGATATTTCTCTCTGTTATAAGCTACATCACAAATTTCATCGGCAGCGGAGCCTACAAAAACACATTCAAACGTGCTAAATAACACGCATATAATTGACAAATAACAATACAAGTCTGTGATGTAACAATAACATTACAAACGGTGTGATGACAAATGTCTCTGTAGTATCTTGTTTAATATGTGCAGGAAGAAGTGCTTTATACTTGAAGGAGAGCTTATTTTGACCTGGGAGAACGGAGCAGGAATGTCGCCTCAGCTGGAGGTGCCAGATTTGTGCCCGTTGTATATCAATACTTTTACATTAGGGCTGGACGATTAATTGCAATTTACATTTTATCGCACTCAAACCGATTTGGCTTATCGTGAGTTTGAAATCGGAAAGGCTGTGATTATTTTTTTATGCACAGCTCGTCATTGATGTACGACTCTGTAAACGCTGCTCCATCTGAAAGCACTGTAAGTTTGAGTCACTTATATCGTGCATTTGAAAAAGCAACACGCATCAAACATCTTTCCCAATATGAGAAGCATTAATAAACCTCTTGTCCAACAAAAGGCAACATTTAAAAGCATGCTTTTACTCCAAACTCACTTCATAACGACAGTTGAGCATCCTTCTGTGAGATGATGTGACTTATACAGAGTAAGGCAGCTGTGTGTTTATTAGTCATGTTTAATCAATACCCGATAAGGATTTCCTGGAAATATGTGCGTTATCGTACTTCTGCGGCTGGGCATATTTGGCGTGTCTGTGTGAGAGCTCCCTCTGGTGTTCAGATGGAGCAGCATTTACAAACCGATCAGCCGTACTTCACTGACAAGCTGCACATAAAAAAATCACAGCCAAGTCCAATTCTTTCCATTTTTAAGTAACAACTGAGAAATTTGTCCAAATTTCAGACTTACTCTGTTTTGGTTTTGTATAGTAAAACTTGTTTGTTCTCACCTTAAATTGTTGACCCAATTCTTCTTGTTAAAACCTAGGTTCTACTGTTTATATTTTTTAAAAACATAAAAAAAATATATCCCCTGCTAAATTTGTATTGGGTCCCAAGGGATCCCAATCCCAAAGCGGTCTACTGCAGGTTGTTGATGAGGGGTTTGATAGCTGCCAGCTTGAAAGTATATGAGATATGTCCTTAAGGGGGGAAAAAAACAGTTACAAATATAGACAAGAGGTTCTGGGATTACAGGTTACACCTGTTTCAGTAGCTAGATTCTAGCAAAGATCTAGAATACATGTTGTTGGATTTAATTTTGATGTCCATTGCTTTGTGCTATTGAACTGGGGTTAACTTATATTTGTCTTTTTCCGCTTTAGACCTGATAGTGCTGAAAGTTGAGAGTGAAGAACTATATAATATGGAAGAAAAAGATCTTCATGATAAACATCATGAGTTCATGACTGGAGAAAAATCTTTTAGTGACTCACAGACCGAAAAGACTTCCTCACAAAACAAAACTCAAAAAACAGGAACTAGAAACTTTAAAGTCCACATGAGAATTCACACTGAAGAGAGACGTTTCACCTGTCAACAGTGTGGGAAGAGTTTCTCACTGAAAGGAAATCTAAAAAAACACATGAGAATTCACACTGGAGAGAAGCCTTACACCTGCACTCAGTGTGGAAAGAGTTTTACACAGAAGAAAAACCTTGATGCCCATATGAGAATTCACACTGGACAGACCCCTTATACCTGCAAACTGTGTGGGAAGAGTTTCTCACTAAAAGGAAATCTTAAAACTCACATGAGAATTCACACTGGAGAAAAGCCATTCATATGCCCTCAGTGTGGAAAAAGTTTTAGACAGAAAAAAAACCTTGATGCCCACTTGAGAATTCACACTGGACAGACCCCTTATACCTGCAAACTGTGTGGCAAGAGTTTCTCACTAAAAGGAAATCTTACAACTCACATGAGAATTCACACTGGGGCGAGCCCTTTCACCTGCCAACTGTGTGACAAGAGTTTCTCACTAAAAGGAAATCTTAAAAAACACATGAAAATTCACACTGGAGAAAAGCCGTTCATATGCCCTCAGTGTGGAAAAAGTTTTAGACAGAAAAAAAACCTTAATGCTCACATGATAGTTCACACTGGACAGACCCCCTATACTTGCAAACTGTGTGGGAAGAGTTTCACACTAAAAGGAAATCTTAAAACTCACATGAGAATTCATACGGGAGAAAAGCCGTTCATATGCCATCAGTGTGGAAAACGTTTTAGACAGAAAAACAACCTTAATGCCCATATGAGAAGTCACTCTGGAGAGAGTCCTTACACCTGCAAACTGTGTGGGAAGAGCTTCTCACGGAAAGAAAGTTTTAGGATTCACATGAGAATTCACACTGGAGAAAAGCCATGTGTATGTAGTCAGTGTGGAAAGAGTTTCAGATGTAAAGGTACCCTCAATCACCATATGAAGATTCACTCAAGAAAAGAATATTTTATATGTCATCAGTGTGGAAGGAGTTTTACAGACAGGAAACATCTTAAGAATCATGTAAAAACTCACACTGGAGAGAAGCCTTTCATGTGCCAACACTGTGGAAAGACTTGCATAAACAAATCAAACCTTGAGGTTCACATAAGAATTCACACTGGAGAGAAGCCGTTCACCTGTCCTCACTGTGGAAGGAGTTTCACACGTAAAGGAAACCTTAACATTCATGTAAGAGTCCACAAAGGAGAGAGGCCTTACAAGTGTCTGCAGTGTGAGAAGAGTTTTACATTTCACACAATCCTGAAACGTCATTTGCAAACTCATTCTGTAAAGATAACGCAGTGTGACGAGGTTTAGAAAATGGAGCAGTTTCAACAATCGCATGCATATTCACTTTGGAGGAAGGCCATTTGTGATCAGTGTAATATTTTATTTTCCCTTTGCCATCACACTTACAGATTCATGCAAATGTGAGACCCTGTTTGTGTTCTTTGTGAAAGTATGGCACCAGAAAATACATATCTGTGTGAAATTAAGACTGTTCACACCACAGCTGAATGTGGGCCACATCTGATTGTCCACCTTCATGACCACTTCTTTTATAAGAACCCTTCATTGCTGCTTTTTATTTTCTTTTGTGCATATGAACTCCACAGCAGACCATCTCCTTTGCTATAGTTTAAAATTGTGTCTTGCGGTGAAATGACAATGTACCTGAAAGATTAAAAATAAAGGACATAATCTGAACAAAATACTGAACAATGCACTGCATTATTTGATTCATCTTTATTGAATGAATGCACAGGTAAACATATGTTTTAAATCTGCACTTTAATATGGCTACTGTTGGGGCTCATCCAGTGGCATCCAGCTGTGGGTTGTGTAAAAGTTGTTTTTTTGCTTCTCATCTCCAGTCTCCCGGTTCACTTGCCAGCCATCCTCTGCCTCCACATCAAGATAAGAACTGTTATCATTCAACCTAGAGCAGGATTTTTTTGCGGGCTGGACAATGCAACCTTTTTTCCTGATGCCGCAAGAAGACCCATCCTGGACACTGGGGAAATACATCAACTTCGCGCTATAGACAGATGGGTCCTAGTTCCTAATTGGCAGAGGGGAGGAATCGTCCACCATTGTCCATGCAACCAGCCATTTCCTGGGCCCGAAAAGAGGTGTTCTTCGATGCAGACCTGATGGCAAAATCAGCAGCCCCCTCCATCATTTCGGTCAGAAAGGCTCTTAGGATGTTCTTTATTCCTCAGCCCTCACATCCAAAATCCACCATTCCAGAACCCTTTTCAGTCCATGAGTCCACGCCTGAGTCTGGATGAGGCAAGATGACCGCCGCCACAGAGTCTATTCCCGTGAGAGAAGTTCATCAGTCTGTTCCTGTGAGGGAAATTCCTGAGCCCGTCCAGGCCCTGTCCAGAGAGGGCTCCAGTCCCTGTCCAGAGATAGCTCAACCCAGTGCTCGTCCCAGTCCCCAAGCTCAGTCCAGTATTCTTTCCAATCCCAGAGCTCAATCCAGTCTCAGAGCTAAGCCCAGGGCTCTCTTCAGCACCAAAGTTCAGCCCTGAGCTCGCGCCAGTCCAAGAGCACAGCCAGGAGCCCGCTCACGCGCCAGAACTCAGCCTGTAATCTCCCCCAAGAAAAAAAATCATATACCATGATAAATGATCTGACCTTCTGTTCTTCCTGCTTCTTTGTCATGGTGACAGTGACTGTCACCAGTCTCTTTGGCTGCATTTACACTGCAGGTCTTGATGCCCAAATCCGATTTTCTGACTATATCCGATTTTTTTGACGACCCGCTTACATCATCTTTTAAAAGTGACCCGTATGCGATTTTTGCATTTACACTATACACTGCTGAAACTACCAAATGTAGACGTTCTGACCCGGAAAAGGAAGTAAAACAGCACGAAATACAATGGATGCAGATGCGAATAAAATTATCCAGTGTTTTGCTTTCGCTTTGTATTTGTTTTTAAGCTTTTTATCTTACGGTGGCACTGTAGCCACGAGCGCTTAAAACCGTGCCTCCCCATATCTCGTGAAATGTCTTCAAACACCGATTATTTCAGTAACACCCCTGCATTTTGCCAAACACTCAAAAGACATGAAACCTCCGCATTGCTCCACTGTGTGTATCCTTCGTCCTCCCTCGCGCCTATAATAAGTCATGTGATCTTAGTTGGTGGTGTCCACCTGAGTTGATGTCACTTTTTTAATGACGTACGACTCGCATTTACTGGGGAATATCCGACTTATCTGCTTACATGACACACGCAAATGCACGTATCTGATTTATATCCGATTTATTACCACATATGAGTGAGGCCTGAATCCGATCTGAGAAAATTGGAATCCATGCGGTTTTTTCCTGCTTACACGTTCATGGGTCATATCCGATCTGTGCCACATGAGAGGAAAAAATCGGATTTGGGTAACTTGAACCATGCAGTGTAAATGGGGCCTAAGTCACGGCTACGGCGGCCGATGGAATCACATGTTCCCCTGTCTCCAGTGTTTTGGACTCATGGACCCCTGAGCTATCTGCGCCGCCATTGCGTCCTGAACTACCTGTACCGCAATGGCTTCCTGGGTTGCCAGCTCCAGAACACCCACCCTGGATAAAATCCGTTTTTTGTGCGAGGTCACACTCTCCGGGTGGGGGAAGTACTGTCAAAGTCACCAGCTCAGTAATCCTCAGCACTACACTTCCCAGTATCCTTCCTGCTCATCACCTGCACCTGCAAGCCATCACCGTTGTTATCACTCATTAGCACTCCCTATATCAGATTCCTCACCATTGTTTTCTGGTCAGAGATGATCTTATATTAGGGAGATAAGAGGGCCTGTATCTCTTACCATTGGAGAAAACGTAACGGCTAACTTGGATCATATGAGGCACCTCAGCCTATCGTGTGTGTGCACGCAGTGCACGCAGTTAAAATGTTTATGACAGTCAGTTACAGCTTACGTTAATCAGTTTCATGTGGATTATTAGTGTGTTTGTCTTGTGAGTAAATGTTCTATATTTTGTGTTATATCGCTAGTAAAGGTATTTTTTACTTTCTTTAGACAATATACAATATCGCTCAATATTACTATTAAATACTATGATAATGCCATAAATGAGTCCTGCCTGTCGCGACATTCTCTGCCTTCCCTTATAAGATAACCTTTTTAACATAGTAAAAAACTACATATTGTTCCCAACAAAAGTATTTTTTTAGCGTAAAACATGTTGAAGATTAGCGGACAGGCTGTCGATTACTTAAATGATAAGGTGTTTCCTCACAAAAGCAGTTTATTCAGTGTAGTCTCCTCTCTAATGACATCCATACATTAAAAAAAATGGCCTCTGCTCTCCTTCCCTGCGTACCGGCGTTAGCATTAGCCGTTATGCTTTTTTGGCTAAAGGTTGCAGGCTTGTCATCTGGTGGCTTTGGTCTGGTCTCGTCATTCTAACCTGAACACCTACCAGACTACCTACCTGTGGATACTTACCTGAAAGTTCCAGTCTCGAAACTACCCTGTCTTCAGTCTTCTGTCTGCTTCTCATCTCCAGTCTCCCGGTTCACCTGCCAGCCATCCTCTGCAACCACATTACGATATATCTTCCAACCAGTTACTCACCTGCCATCTTGATTCTTGTTTCTGAATATACTGAGTTTGGATATTACCTGTGTTCTCTTTCTGTACTGTGACAGATATATTGGCGCTTTTCCATTACCAGTACCAGCTCGACTCGGCTCGGCTCGCCTCGACTCGGCTCGCTTTTCGCTCCGTTTTCCATTGCAGACAGTACCGCCACAAATAGTACCCGGTCGTCATAGCGACGCCGCAGGAAACTGCCGTGACGTAATCTTATACGCGACACACATCCGCTACCCACACACACAGCACAATGGAGGAAATCGAGTGTATGCTGTTTTTGATCCTCGGGATGTGGCTGTTTCTCACTGCAAGAAGACAAACGTTGTTTCATGAGAGGCTGAGGGCAGCAAAACGAAACACTGCTGAAAAAAACAGGAGAGTTTGGGAATTACTACAGAGTTCAGACTACGAGACGAATCCGGTTGTTCAAAGCCGACGCAAGAGGGTAAGTTATGCTAACATAGCTAACGTTTGCATATGTGTAAATACTATACTATATGCAAAGTATTTAATCAACTAGCTACCAGTATTACGTACTAAAATGTGCATGGTTTATGTGTTTCAGATCTGTTTAGCTTTGCAAAGTCGCCGCGGCAGACCGTCTGTTTGGGCTTTCAACCGAGCTACCGAGTGGTGGGATGTTATTGTTCCTGGTTTCACAAACGCGCAGTGGGTTCAGAACTTCAGAATGTCGGAAGAAACATTCATATATTTGTACAACAAACTGCGTCCAGTGATGGAGAGACAAGACACAAGCTTCCGCAAGTGTGTTCCTCTAAAGAAGAGAGTGGCCATCGCACTATGGAAGCTTGCGACCGGTTCAGAGTACAGAACTGTCAGCCATCTTTTCGGAGTAAGCATAACAACTGTTTGCCGGTGTGTTCAAGAGTTCACTGCTGCTGCAGAAACGTTGTTGGTTCCCGAACAAATCCGTTACCCAGACCAGGAGAAGTTTGAAGAAATGGCTGCCTACATTGAGAACAGATGGGGGCTCCCGCAGTGTGTTGGTGCTATTGATGGATCACACATACCCATTTTGGCACCACAGGAGTACCACTGTGACTATTTCAACCGTAAAGGTTGGCACTCCATCGTCCTTCAAGGTGTTGTAGATGGAAAAGGACTGTTCTGGAACGTGTTTGCAGGAATGCCTGGCAGCTTGCATGATGCTCGTGTTTTAAGACTGTCCACATTGTGGGAGTTGGCCAGCCGTGGCAACCACTTTCCAGCTTACACCAGGAATATTGGTGGGGTGAATGTTGCCTACTACATCCTGGGAGATTCTGCCTATCCCCTGCAGAACTGGCTCCTAAAGCCATTCACTGACACTGGACGGCTGACAGTAGAACAGCAGATCTACAACAAGAAAATATGTCGAGCACGGGTAGTGGTTGAAAACGCTTTTGGTAGACTGAAGGGAAGGTGGCGTTGCCTCATGAAAAGAAATGACTGTGATGTTACAATCGTGAAATCAATGATTCTTACTTGCTGCGCTTTGCATAACCTTTGTGAGAGTCATGGAGAGGACTATGACAATGACTGGGATGCACCTGCAGCCAGCAGAGCCTGTGGTGGCAGTGGCACAGGGTGTTGAGGAGGAGGGCAGAGATGTACGGGAGGGTCTGATGCGTTATTTTAATTGCTAAATAAATACATGATCATTAAATATGTTGTCTCTGCTGTTTTTCATTAAAGGTTATCACAGTATAAAATCTGAAAATACTTGTTCAAACCCTTGTAAAAAAGCAAACCATCCAAAAAAAGACACTGGTTATAATAAGTTTCAAAAAGGTTTTATTTAAACACGCATACAAATAGAAAAAAATATATTAATATAAATTCACACATCCAACTATATACATATGTTACATGTAGTGCAAACATTAAATTAAAATAAACAAAGGGGTTTCAGTCCAGGGGCGGTGGAACAGCATCCCGCCGGTTCAGTGCCTGGACAAGCTGGCTCAGGGTTCCCAGAAAGGCCTGGTTGAAGGACGACATTGCAGCAATCTCTTCTCTCCTTAAAGGCGCTTCGAGTTCTCGGGCATGTGCTGCATCATCGAGTGCCATCTGTAAATGGCGCTCCCGCTGTGCCCGGTTCAACTCCAGCTGGTCGACATCCGATGTCTGCATCTCCCTCAGGACAGTCAGATGCTCCTGTTCCCTCTTTCGTTTCCTCCGTCCTGGCCAAAAAATAATTACAATGAATGAGTTATAAAGAAAAACAGACAAGTCACGTTTCATTCAAAGGTTGTGTGCGTTTTAAATTGTTCACATGTATTATCATTACAGCTGCTACACAAAAAAAGACAAGCCTACAACTTACTATTACTTATATAGTATATAACGACTTAACATCTGAGCCCAACTATTTTAGTAAATGCCAACTTTAAAATACTATGTGTACAATATAGATGTACACTGTGTACGTCTGGAAAGTTTTAAAAATACTGAACAGGTTTATTAATGAATCCTGTATTCCCATAACTGGGAATGCTTCCTGTTGTTATGCAAGTAAGTTTACGTTATTAGTGAGTTATTGATACGATTAATGATATATTAATAAGTGTGTATAGATTCACAGACAACAGGCTAGAAGGGTTTACTTTTTCTCCAATTATACTAACCGGTTGCCGGTGTCGACGCTGCAGCGGGTCTCGGTGTCGACGCTGCTGATCTTGTTGGTGTCGATGGTGCCGCTGGTTCTGGTGCCGACGTGGCATCAGTGGGTGTCACTGAACCATTCTCGCTCGTCGAAAAGGAATCTAGAAAGATCATACAAAAGTCAACACAATACGAAAATAGCAATGGCAGATAGTTAGCAACTAGCTAGAGGTAGCAACTAGCTAGAGGTAGCAGCAATTGTTATCTGCGACACAAGTTTACAGTCTTCGTTGTTATAAGTGAGCTTCAGCTTTTCAAAAGCCAGCCTACAGAAAAAAATAACTCTCGAGCTGAGTGCGCCACTGCGCCTACAGAATTAATGTAATGTAATGTAAACTTAAAACACTTACCATCCTCCATCAGCGACTCCAACAAACTGGTGGCCGAGTCAAGTCCACCCTCCCTCCCGTTGCTCGCCGGTCTATGGCCGTAGATACCGTCCATCTGCTCGTACCACTTCCAGCTTTTTCGGTTTGAACCACTGCGGCCGTTGTGGTCCTTTACAGCTCTGTAGTCACTTTTCAGTTTTTTTTACTTTTCCCTACATTGCTGGAAAGTCCTGTTGTAGCCATTTGTGGACAGCAGTTCGGAGATTTCTTGATAAACCTTATCGTTCCTCGTTGCCCCATCAAGCTCTCGCTGGATCCTTTCTTCGGCAACAAACAAAGAAAAGTCTGCACCTCCTCGTTTGACCACGGCGTATTCTTCCGAGTTGCCATAATAATAGTTTAGTAGGCTATATCTGGGCAAACTATTTAAAAATGGCGGGGTTATTCTGGATACTCCGTCTAGCCTGGCGCGTGCAATGATGACGCAGTGAATAGTGACGATTCTCTCTGACCAATCAGCAGTCGGCATTGTTTTTACGTCACATTTTAGTATCGCCTCAGCTCGCCTCAGCCCGCTCAGAACCTCGCCGGAGGTGGTACGAAAAAAAGTACCCGAAAGCAGGTACAGGTACAACTTTTACACAGTGGAAAACCAAACAAAGGCGAGTTGAGTCGAGTCGAGCCGAGCCGAGGTGAGCTGGTACTGTGTAGTGGAAAAGCGCCATTAAATATATATGAGAATATAGTTATATAATCTGTATATAATGAAATATGGTGTTCTGAGGAACCAATTGTAATACCTGAAGTATGTGTATGTTTACGGTTTGCCATAGCCAATAGTTCAATTGCTATGATGAAGATCTAGGGAGATAGTGGGCAGCCCTGATGTGTTCCTCTGAGTCTGAAAGGGAAAGATATTCCATTTGTCAGTATCTCTGCTGAAGGGTTAGCATATACGGGATCTGTACCCATTTCATAAACCTCTCCTCAAAACCCATCCTTTCCATGGTTCTGAGTATTGCCACTCAATAGTGTCGAACGCTTTTTTAGTGTCTAATAAAAGTGCATTATCATAAGTATTTGATTTCTCATACAGTATATTAAAGTACCCCCACTATGGTAAAAAAAGAGGTAAAAAAAGGGTTCATTTTCTCGTAATATACATTTGCACATCACCACATTTTTCACTGCATTCAATGATTCTCAAACGACTCTTCAGATGAACCTGTAAACTCGCGCTGGATCGGCCCAAAGTCCGGCATCCGCCCAGCACGGAAGGTGTTACTGTCTTTTCTCACGGCAAAGTATTTTTGATTAAATTCAATACATTTTCTCATATGTATTAACTCGTTCTTTCATCTGACTCCATAAATGAAAAGGTTTTAACCCTCTGGGGTCTGAGGTGCTTTCTGGGTCCTGGAGGTGTTCTGACATTTGTGCTTATTTCTGTTACTTGTGACATTTTCATGGCTAAAGTCTTATTACACTGTATTCAGCACAAACTCTGCTACAATAATATGTCAGCAGCATGTAGGTAAAAGCTTGTAGTTTTGAGATAATGACGTTTATGCGGGGCTTGTGAAAAAACTAAAAAGAATTGTCACTGAAATAAGATCATAAAACCTATACTAATTATTTCTTCACAAGACTTTTGATAATTATATCACGTAGCCTAGAATATTTGCTCCAAAACTATGTGAAAATCATCCTGACTACTTATTCAGATAAGACAATAAAGTATTTTAAAATTGGTATGACGCGTTTTGTGTAAGAAAGCTTTATGCGAGAAGGCGTAAACCACTGTGAATCTCTCATTATTAATATGTATGCTTTTCACACCTGAGGAAGACAAAGACCCTCCCTATAATGGCCCTATAAGGTGCTATCAGGCCCTATCATTAGGAGCCTTGCACAAAGAATGAGGAGAGCCTTAAAAAAAGAATGGCTTTTTGATTGTTTGGATTTTTTTACAACACAACATAATCCAAAGATACACAACAAATGACAAAAAAAGCACATTATTGAACACACTGATCTTTAGATCACACACACTCTGTTCAATAGAGACATTTGTGCCATTCCTGAAACATAGTACATACCTGTAATTTCCAATGTTTTTCACTTTACCATGTTCATGTACAGAGACTCATGTGAATGTTGAAGTCAGCAGGACTCAGGGGCGGACTGGCCAGGCCCACCACCCGCCACACACGCAGTCACAGACATCCCAAGTCTCCCGGAAATTCCAGGAGTCTCCCGCATATTGATAGCGGCTCCCTGAGTCCTGCAAATTAATTAAAATTAATTAAAATCTCCCGGAATCTAGAGCGAGCAAGAGCGCGCATGCATAGCGCGCACACGGCAGAGAGAGGGAGGAAGCGAGCGAGAGACCTTGCGTGTGTGTGCTAGTGTGCGCGTGTGCCTCACGAAGCTCATGTAAGGACCCAACCAATCAATTGTCAGTGCGGATGGGCTTTTATCTCTACTACTCCCAAACCGAATTAATCAGAAATTACTTTGCAAGTTACTTGCTAGGGATGATGTTAGGAAGTGATATTCAGCGTGCTACATTTTTAATAATTACAGTAGTCAAAACAGCTAGTTTTAGAAATATGTTGTGCTTTTACTTTTAAAAATGTTGGTAACATTACAGTTAATGCTTACAAACATTGAAGATTTTGAATACAGAAGTTACATTTGTAATGGTGTATTTTTCATTTAAATGTATTATTATTTGTGCAGTAGCTAAGATTAATTACAGCATAAATTAATTAAGATTATTAAGTAATAAATTCATTTTAAGACAGCATGGAATAGATTGTATAATATGCTATTAGCTATAATTTGGATGGTATAGTATCATGAGCCACAATTAAAGTTGTGACAATAGCTATGTTTCCATCCACACTTGTTTATCCGCATTAAGTGATATCGAATGAAAAATGCCTTATGGAAACAGTACAATTCGAATGAATTTCAGGAATATCGACTCAAATGAAATGCGTTCGGTCTCATGGGAATTTATCTTGATGGATATACGGCTTATGCAATAAACGCTGATGGAAACGTTATTATTGCGATCCATTTTGCCTAGCAAAACTTTGTGCACAAATGTTTGCTTGAATGTTGTGCAATTCGGTGAGAAAATGAATGGAAACACCTTAAAATGTCTCAAATCAATTCGATATACCAATTTGATCGCAAAACAGCATGTGACGTCATTACACACAGGTTTTTATTCGCTTTAAAGACGTTGGATGGAAACACACTTTCACCAGCTTTATTTGCATGAGGTTTTTTACCGAACTTCAGATAATTCGATTGACAAGTGGATGGAAACATGGCATGCCAGGGCAGGCGGGATTGTTGTTGTTGTCGAGTTTCCACGCGTCGATTGCTTTGGGCCGGGCCTAGTCAAAGTCCAGGGCCGTTTTTTTCGTCCCAGTCCGTCCCTGGCAGGACTCATCAGTGGCATCAGCTGGTCCCTGTAAAAAAACAACCCACATGTGAACATGCTGATATCAAGAGCTATAGGGCTGCACGATTTTGGGATACATATTTCATATGTTACTTCAAGCCTTTCCATTCGTTATGACATTATGAAATGAGATAAGAAAAAACATGAAGCCTATGTTTGGTGCGTTTTGCTTTTCAAACCCACAGCACGAGTGACTCAAACTCACAGCGCGTGCACAGGACATTTACTGAAGCGATCGAGCCGCACCAAACTATGAAACATTATTTTTTCCATATCTACGTGTGAGCAGATATCCACAAACACAGTATTTAACAGTAAACACAGTCTAAATATTATAATATTCACCATGAATATGAAAAAACAGCAACACTGGGGCGGCAGTGGCTCAGTGGTTCATGTAGGTTGTCTACAAACCGGAAGGTTGGTGGTTCAATCCCCGGTTCCACCTGACCAAGTGTCGAGGTGTCCATGAGCAAGACACCTAACCCCAGATGCTCCCGACGAGCTTGATGGCGCCTTGCATGGCTGCAGTCGCCCGTCGGTGTATGAATGAGAGAGTGAATGGGTGAATGTGAGGCAAATTGTAAAGCGCTTTGGTGGCCATTGGGTCTGTGAAAGCGCTATATAAATGCAGTCCATTTACCATTTACCAATTATCGAACATAAAAACATTCTCGTGTTGTACATATACATTTAGCATTAGGCTTCATGTTTTTACTCCAATCACATTTCATAACGTACATTTTAGCCTGGCAACAGTTTAACTAGCTACAATGTAAAGTCAAGACATACATCATTAAGCTACTATTTGTGTCTTACCTTAAAAATCGTTCTCATAATCAAATCGTGTTCTTCTAACTCTTCTGTGGTAAATCCAAGGTAAACAGCACAAACAGTCTTCAAACTTGGTGAAAAGCAGAGCAGGGGCCCGTTCTTCGTACGTTGCTTAAAACATCCGAGATCAAATGAGACATCCAAGATGATATCATTGTGCTAATCATGATCCGGCTAAGTGGGTTCTTCGAACACTCCTGTTGTTTATGATTAGTATCGCTGGATTGAGTTATCCGAGATAATTGCGCGTTCGTGCGCTGGGTTAAAAGGGGATGTGTATCGATAGTAGAAACATTGATCAGCAACGCTGCTATTGGCTGATCACCGTGTCCAAAGAGCGCGCTCAGTTTTTCTCCGCAGCAAAGCAAGAGTTATTGCTTGAAGGATATGCTGAATTTGAAAACTTAATTACAAGTTTTCACCTCAAATGTGCAAAAGCCAGGAGAGAGGGCTGGCAAAAAGTAGCAAATTAAGTTTGTAATGTCCATTTAGATGTTTTTATCACTTATTACAGTATATATTTTTGTATTTTAATAATTTCTAAATAATTAATACATTTGTTCATTGTAATGTCTGTCACCACCCACTACTAGAACATGGGAACAAGTAAAAGTGATGTTTGCTTGTTTATAAAAGCAACCAAGAAAAAGGCAACAAAAAAAAAGAAAAGAAAGACAAACAGGTGGTGTTCCTGCACCCCCACATTGTGGCAGAAGAGTTGGCCCTTGGGTTAAATGTGAACCGACCCATTGTGAAGGTCATCCCTGGGTTCAGCTCTTTCTCAGCTACACAGCAGGGACCAGTCGCAGCAACACCTTCATTACTGGTAATTTAACTTTAAATGATCATCTTACACTGTAAAATATTTTTGCTGCACTATAGGCCTATAATCCAAATGGCTGTCCAGTCATGTCAACAGTTAAACCTTGAGTAATGAATTGCTTTGACTTGTGAAAGTGTACATGTGTGAAATTTCATGAAGCCTAGTTAATGTAAAAAAATATGTTGCCATGAGTTATTGATCACATTTCCCCCCAGTGTACTTCATTGAAATGAAATTGTGTTTTCCTCTTTTGTACAGTTTTAAACAATACACCAACACTTTTATCTGTTCCCAAGCAAGTGGCTGAAGCATGTGCAGTAAGTGGACTTTTTCTCTCAGGTGACTGTCTTTTGGAGAACGTATCTGTAAATAACTTTACTTAATTTACACTTGAGTTACCTATTATTTCTGAATGCTATATGAGCTGTAGGAGTCCACATCTACAGAAATGCCTACAGAAGAGTCTGCACAAAGCAGTGATACAGAGGTGGGCAGTGTTGTAGGCCTAATTTTCCTTTTTGTTGCATAAGGCTTGTGTTGACAGGTTTAACCCAAGCCGCCCCCCCCCCCCCCCTAATATAGAGACAACTTGACAACTTAAAGAAAAAAACTGGCACTAGAGATAGAGTTGCTTCAAATGAAATTCAGAGTAAGTGCTTATATATTATTTCACACAGAGAACTATTGCTGATTTTGCATAGTCAAAAGATGACTTGATCACTGGCTTTTCTTTACAAAGAACAATTGAAATAAAACTCAAAGAACTAAGCAAATTTGTCTTGTCTTTTATTAAACATTTAATGGAATGTTTTATATTTTTTTTCTGATGGTGGCAATGTTGTGTAATATGACACATGCAATGTCACAGGTCCTGTCAGGTGCAACCCTTTTCAAGACTTTTCAGACACTGAAATCTCCCCTTTACTTGGCCAAAGTTCATTGCATTGCGTGCCCTTGTCCTAGAGCTGCATTGTAACTTACACTTACACTTGTGAAGTGTATGTAATACAGTGAGCTTGATATTTATATTTTCCTTACCACGTTCAAATATGTGCATAAATGTGAATCGCTGTGCTTCCACATTTGTGATATGGAACAGTCATACACCATCTAAGAGATTTTAGTCTGTCAACTGCCTTTTTTTAAATTTGATGTAATATTAGGCTACTAATCTGGAATATTAAGAATCGTAATAGTAACTTGGCTGCACATTTACATTGTGATCCCCCTTTCTGTTCACAAAATTCCCTTCATTGTGGCCTTGATGGGAACACGTGTGCAGTCTATGGCACCAATCACATTAGGGAAGCCTGAGGGACATACTGTACTGAAAGTCATATTAATCATCATGGTAATGATTGCATGATCGACATTAAAATTATAATGTAACGTTAGGCCTACCTGCGTTGAAAAAAAAACTGCTATACACCCTTGGGTCTAAAGTGGCATGGAAATGCCCTAAAACCTGCTTGAGCGGCAAGTAAACTTTGCGAATGGCACGACAGACAGCACTTATCACCAAGTTCTCCGCATCTCCAATGTAAAGGAAAGAGCCACTCGCAAAGAATCTCTATGGCAATGCTGTTTATTTGTTCTGTTATTAAAGCCCGACTCCGATGAGTCGAAAATTTATGCGTTTCCAACAAATTAATGATGTAAACGACATACTCACGAGTCATGAGGAAAAAATATATATCTCAAAAAGTACACTATCGCGCTACGTTAAAAGACTTCCCGTATCACCTCCGCTTATAGGCTAAAGCCTCAATCTAATCCTGTTTACATGAAATAAGCCTGCTCGTGAGCAGGTTCAAGCTAGCGCAGCTGTTGCTATGACAGCAAGTCTAGGATGAGCTTCGAAGAACCAAACAATCCAAGATCATGCCAAATCGTCAACAATCAAATCCAGCTAACTTAGTTAGCGACGTACGAAGAACGGGCCCCAGGTCTGAAGAACACTGAAGTCGCTGATGCTTTGTTTAGAGGGTGAGGAGGGCTTTGCGTTCCTCCGCGTGGCTCATTTGCATGTGAACAGCTCTCGCGAGCGTGGGTGTGGTCAAATTAGCTGGGCCTGGAGAAACTGTAAATGTCGTTGCTTTCATACGAATTAATGCCTGTGTGGTGTTATTTTTGTAAAAAAATATTTTGTTAGTAGTTAATAATAAAATAAAAAGGTTCCATCTCACAAAACAGCAGGAATGTAGAAACTTTGATGCTCAATATCTCAGAACTACCCTAAACGGAGATAGAACTGTATAATTCTAAGCTCACGATGTATCATTACAATTTCATAATCAATTCAAAGATAATCTATGCAAACCATCAAATGTTCTAGAACAAAATGGAAAAATCTTTACCCGACATTAGGAAGTAAGCTACCGCCTCACGGGCTGATCTGGGATACAGAAAAAACCCTGAGCTCTCGTTGCTTTTCCTTATATAGACAGGCCTCATTTCAAATCTAAACAGCCAGCTTTAAGTTTACAGTGGAAATTTACCGGCGGGTAACCATTTGCTAGCAGTGGAAAATTTGCATTCAGACAAATGGTCAGAAGGTGTTAACTCAGACACACCCTTCTGTGTGCAAGATATTTCTAATCTCTTAAGAACTTTAATACCTTTTGATTTACTTCTTTGGGAATGAGACATTTGTACCAGTCGCACTGAGACATTTCAAATAATACTAAACATGTTATTCATTTAACTAAACATGTAAATCATTTCGATTCTTGGGTGAGTTTTGGTGATCTTCTGCAAGAGTGAAGAATTGGGGGGAGAAATGTAGATTAGGATGAAGGCACGGGGGGGGGGGGTCAAATTAGCCTGACTACGTCAGACTTTACATCCGCTCAATTTCATTTCGCTTCTGTACTCAGTCTGAGACAGCGGCCTATCCCTGTTTTTCTCCGGCCTGAAAACAGCCGGCCAATCAGCGAAAAGAGGGCGGGCTGAAAGCCGTGACGTAGTCGCTAATCGCCGAGTTTAAGATTAGGTTAGTGCAATCAAAAACGACTGTGGATATGGAGACGCGGGATGCAATTCGTTCTGTTGTGGAGAATATTCCCGGCATTTCCAAACTGAAGCCCGAACAAGAAGAGTGTGTTTTAAACATTTTGAATGGAGGTGATGTTGTGGCCCTACTCCCTTTGGGAAAAGTTTAATTTATCAACTATTACCGATCGTCAGCGAGAAATTGGGGAGCCTTTTGACAGGTCAGTGTCTCCTTTCTTTTCCAGGTCTTAAATATTGCCATGACATGCTGTAATCTTGCAATTAAGTTGCAACATTTCCGACAATTTTTACAATTTTTTGTGGCACCATCCGAAATTTCCCAAAACAAATGACCTCAGCAAGAAAGCCCAGAGAGGAACCATCTGCTGGCTCAGGCAAGGAAAACTCCTATTTGTGAAGTGGATGGATACAAGAGAGGTGGTGATGTGCTCCACAATTCACAAGGCATATGTGGGTGAGACTGTCAACAGGCGTGTGAAGAATGCAGAAGGTGAGTGGAGAATAGATCCCGGTTCCCACAGCAGTCAGAGAATACAACAAATACATGGGTGGAGTTGACTTGTCTGATGCCTTGATTTGTTATTACAATGTTCTTCAAAAAACAAGGAAGTGGTTCAAGACCTTGTTTTTCCATTTCCTTGACATTTCTGTAGTAAATAGTTTCACTCTTCACCAAATGTGTGTGTGTGTGTGTGTGTGTGTGTGTGTGTGTGTGATAAAATTTTGTACAGCAATACATATTTCAATTTTTTATACATATTATTCTATTATAAATAAAAAACAAAAAGATCGATTTTCATGTTGCAGATCTCATTTTTGTCTACCCCATTACTTATTTATTCCATGTATTGAGTATCTTTTGAGAAGAACATGAAACATATTTGTGAATATTTGTATTTATATGGGAAAAGTGCTTTTAGCAAATAGTAAAAGTAAGATTCTTGGTGTAATTTTCTTTATGATAGCTTGTTTTTGCAGTTGGGACCTTGGAGACTCCAAAAAGACACTAAAAAGCTAGCCTAGAAATCTAGACACACCCTAGCAGCAGCAAAAAGTATTTTGCAGCAAAGTGTGGTCTAGTAACTCTCCGTTGGCATTCGAGCTGGAAAAACCAAACTCTGGGCAGGCCAATCACATCGTGAATAGAGTTGGTAGGCGAGCTTAACATAATGCAGAGTTGTGATGGTTCCCCCGCGTGATTTCCATAGGTGATTTGAATTCCCTGCTACTTGAAAACAAAAAAGATGCTGCTGGTGACTCTGGATGATTTGGAGTTAAGAGAACGTCACTTAAGTCATTCTTAAAAAAGTAAGATGTGTTCAGAGTTTTGTTGACCGGATATGGCAAAAGTTTAATATATCAACTAGCTCGCTGGTGGAAAAATGCATGGGACTCACTTAGCCACAGCCGTTCGTATTGCTCTGGTTGGTTGTAGCACTGTCCTATTGCATGCAGAGGGAATTTGAAAGACAACCGTTTATCCCGCCCAGCGGATTGAGGTATGCCAATTGGGAGTTCCCAAACCTAACATCTCGATGTAGGTCTGGCTTGCCAGGCTACTAAAAAGCCACTTTGCCTCCCTTTGGTTTCATAGCAATAACTTTTGAAAGCAAAATGTTAGACACATAATATTTTTGTTCAGTGTTTGGTGACATCTAGTGGAATCAAATCAAATCTCAATCAATCAAATCTTATTTTTATAGCGCCTTACAACAGCCAAAAGGTGCACAAGGCGCTTTCCAATAAAAGCATCAATAGACAACAGAAGGGGGAAAACAAAACACAAATATTAGCCAGAGGTGGAGATTACATGTTAAAAGCTTGTCTGAACAGATGTGTTTTTAACTGTGATTTAAAAACACTCAACACGGTGATACTTCGTAGGAGTGTAGGTAAAGCGTTCCACAGTTTAGGGCCCTGGACAGCAAATGACCGGCCTCCAAACTTTTTATATTTAAATTTGGGAATGACCAGATAGGTGTGTTCAGATGAGCGGAGAGTTCTGGGTGGATGATAGACCGTTACTAAATCGGCGAGGTAGACTGGGGCTAGACCATTGATGGCCTTGAACACAAACAGCAGGACCTTATACTCCACCCTAAACCGTATCGGTAGCCAGTGGAGCGAGCGGAGGACGGGGGTGATGTGCGAGCGTTTAGAGGTGTTGGTGAGGAGACGTGCTGCCGCGTTTTGAACCAGTTGAAGCCGATAAAGGCATGAATGACTTTTTCAAGGTCAGCTCGGGACAAGAATGGTTTGACCTTACTGAGAAGCCTTAGCTGGTAAAAGCTTGCCTTAACAACAGCACTAATCTGTTTGTCGTACTGCAAATTTTTGTCAAAAATAACACCCAAGTTACGTACAGTGGGTGCAAACTGAGGTGTTAGAGGACCAAAACTGAAAGAACTATTGTGAGAGTCAGGGCTGAACAGGATGTACTCTGTCTTTCCTTCATTCAAGTGAAGGAAATTCTGGGAAAGCCACTGCTTAATGTCCCTAAGGCAGTCATAGACGGGGTCCAGGGCAGAACGATTGTTCAGAATCACAGGAAGGTAGATCTGGAGGTCGTCTGCATAGAAATGAAAGTGAACGTTATGATTGGAGATTAGTTGTCCAAGTGGCAGCATGTAGAGAGAGAACAGAACAGGACCAAGAATGGATCCTTGAGGCACACCGGATGACAGAGGGGCAGATGAGGATGAAAAGTCGTCGAGCATTACTGAAAAAGTTCTATTAGTAAGATATGAAGAGAACCAATTGAGCACTGCACCCTGCAAACCAACAAGATGTTGAAGACGGGAGATGAGGATGGAATGATCCACGGTGTCAAATGCAGCGTTAAGGTCCAGTAGTACCAAAACCACAGAGCTTTTACTATCCAGAGCTCCAAGAATGTCATCATGGACCCTCAGTAACGCTGATTCAGTGCTATGTCTGGACCTGAAACCGGACTGGAATTTATCACTAATGACGTGCAGTTGTAGGTGAGACTGAAGCTGGGAGAAAACAAGCTTCTCCATCAACTTAGACAGAAGTGACAGATGAGATATTGGTCGAAAATTGGACCGTATGGTGGGATCTAAGTTGGGTTTTTTGAGCAGCGGTCTAACAATAGCGTGTTTGAGAGCAGTGGGAACAGTCCCCAAACTTAGACAGCTGTTTATGAAGGTGACGAGAAAAGGACCTACGATGTCAATAGCCTCTTTCAAATCCTGGCAGGAATAGCGTCTAGAGGACAGGTGGTAGGCTTCAGCTCATGGACAGCTTTTTTGAGGTCCTCCAGAGTAACTGTTTCAAAGTTCTCCAGCATGCATTGTGTCGCTCGGGAGGAAAAGACAACAGCAGGAGCTTGTGTGATAGTTTGCCTAACAGACGAAACCTTGTCCAAAAAGTGTTGTTTGAATGCATTGCATGTATTTTCAGATACATCAGTCAAAACAACAGACACCGGATTAATGACAGAATTAACAGTGCTAAACAGGATTCCAGGGCGGTGGCTATTGCTATTGATAAGATTAGAAAGGTATTGTCCTTTAGCTTCTTTCACTGCTATCTGATAGGTGGCAAGACTGTCTCTGAACATCTGCAGTGACACCTGCAGCCTATCCTTCTTCCATTTACGCTCAGCCTGTCTACAATGGCGCCTGAGGGCCCAAGTTGAATTATTGAGCCAGGGGACCGATGGACCTTTGGTCGTCTTTACCTTGTAGGGTGCAACAGAGTCCATAATCTGGGAGCAGATGGTGTGGAAGGAGGAGAGGAGAAGGTCAGGACATGGAGGCGATGTCAGTTCAGCAGTGGGAGCGATGTCAGAAACAGAGAAGGCAGCAACAAAGTTATCGACTGTGGATGGAGTAATAATGCGACGAAGATGGGGGGCAGTAGATGAGGGAGCAGGAGGAACAGCACAGATGTCAAACCGTATGAGAGAGTGGTCAGAGATGGGAAAATCCAGAACCTCACAGGTTGACACTATCACCCCACGAGAGATAATAAGGTCAAGAGTATGACCTAGCCTATGAGTGGGACAGGATATGGACTGGGTAAGGTCCAATGAATCTAAAAGTGCCTTAAAATCATTAGCAGGTTTATCAGAGTGGCAACAAACGTGAATGTTAAAATCCCCACAGATTAAAATATTATCAAACTTTGCCAGAAACTCTGTCAGAAACTCTGAAAACTCATTTAAAAAATCCTTATTTAGTTTTGGTGGCCGGTAGATTACTGCACATAAGATGGGACAGGGTAGTGTGAGCACAAATGCTTGTAACTCAAAGCTGGAATACCCTCTAGTGGACAGCTGGCGGCATATCAAGGACTGTCTGTGTGTAGTAGCTATCCCCCACCCCTACCCGTTTGCCGCGGGGTGTTTAGGAAAAGATAGCCAGAGGGGAGGAGTTCCGAAAAGGCACTGACGTCACCTGGGGGAAGCCAGGTTTCGGTGAGGAAAAACAAATCCAGATTGTACGAGGAGATGACATCATTGAGGACAAATGTTTTGTTATTGAGCGATCTGGTGTTACATAATGCCATACGAAACGTGGTCGAGTTGACAGGCGGCGATGTCACACGAGGAATTGGACGGAGGTTTCTTTGGACGCAACCCCGGGTAGATGTTTTGACGCGTCGGTGACACGGAAATGGAACGCCAGTGTTGGAATTAACCGGCCGAAGCCATTGGTAGCATTCCCACGATCTTCTAGCACTGCCAAGTCCTGATTGATTTCCAGTCCTCGACGACGGAGAAACCAGGTGAGTCCTCAGCCTGACATGTAACCCCTTCTCCAAATGGAACTTATAATCATTCACATAAAAATCTTCACCCAGATTTTCACTGAGAAATCTTCCAGAGGAAAATGCTGGAGGGGCTTCAAGGGTTGGAGGGGGTAGAGGTCTTTATGGACGACATACTGGTCTACGGGTCCTCCCTGGAACAACACAACTCTCGTCTGCAGAGGGTAGTCTACAGGGTTAAAACTGGATCCTGAGAAATGAACGTACAGACAAAGTCAACTTTGTTTTCTGGGTCACCTTATCAACGAGATGGGAGCAGCCAGATCCAGAAAAGGTGGATGCTATCAGACAGCTGCCACCACCACAAAATGTGCAGGAACGGAAAAGGGTGCTTGGAATGGTGAATTACTTGGGGAGGTTCATTCCCAACCTCTCAACAGTCAGCCAGCCACTGTACGAACTACTCTGACAGAAAAGTATGTGGATATGGACACACGCAGCAGACAGCGTTTGAAATATCAAAGAGTTGCTTATGAAGGCACTAGGACTGAAATGACCAGCGTGTCATCTGGCAATGCAAACGGCTCACCTGTGAAATCAATTTACAGACAATACTGTAATACTATTTATAATTTTTATTGTGAGTATATAATATTTGTGATTACTATAAACTAGAATAAATGGGCTTGCCCATGCACAAATTGATGGCATGGTGTTGGAATTTGTCTGACAACTTTCCCAGACTAAAACCCAATTCTATGGTGTCATCAGCTTTGAGTAATTGTTTGGATTTTTTTTGTTATTATTATGAAGAAAAAAAAAGACTGTTACCTTGGTAAACACCACTAATACGATCATAAACAGTTTCTTCTCCCAGTTTCTGATTTAATGTGAATATTCATTCAGTGAGTTGGTATTCGATTTGAAAATGTGACATTCGAATATTCGTGTTTTTTTGTTTTGTTTGTTTTTTGCACACCTGGCATCCCCCTCGAAACAGTTCTCATTCGCGCTTGAATATGTTTTACACTATAAAATCTGGTGAAATATAATACTTAACATATAACCTTGTTATAGCTACTTAATAAATATATTTGCTTCTTCTTGGACTACTAAAAGTGTTCCTGCAACAGAGTATTCTCTGGCTAGAGCACAGAACAGCGGAGTTTGTATGGACAGAAGTGCATGCCTGAGCTTGTATTTTGGGTTAAGCTGCAATGCTTTGACAATGTGGAAAATAGAATAATAGAAACAAAATGTATTATCCTTTTTACCCATTATTATCAATCTAAATGATTGAAATTGTTATTTTATTGCTACCGTGTTTTTATTTAGGCTATAACAGTTTGTTCATTTATTTTCCGTTGTTCTTTATTTAAATTTTGTTTTTCTATATTTAAATTTAGTTTTTATTTATTTAAATAAATAAATAGATCTTGCATCTCCTGATGTCTCACTGATGCAGAAACCCAATATGCACAGATAGAGAAGGAATGTCTGGCCGGCATGTGGGCTTATGAGAGGTTTGAAAAATATCTGTGCAGCTTGGACGAGTTTAAGCTGGTGACCTCTCATTAACAATATTATCAATGTATGACCATTTGGTTGGAGTGGCTGTGTCATTTGCAGGTGGGTCAGAGGAAACTGCTCCAAGGTTAATTCTGTCGGGTTCCATTAAGTCAAGAACACACATGACAATAAAAATTAGGAAATTTGTATTAATAAATTGCAATTCAAGTTGATAGTTAAAATTTGGTGGTATGGCTCTGTACAGGGAGTTCTCTGACCTTTCATGAACACCATGAAATAGCAGAGAGTCAGAGGACAGCAGCAGCATTAGGGAACGCTCACAGTTTAGTACTGGGAGAGCAGAAGAATAGCAAATGCCACGTTATACACAACAAGGAGGAGCTGGGGAGGTGGTGGGTTGCAGAGAGCGAGCAACAAGCAGTTAGGAGCGAACTGAATCTGCTCAAATAGGGCGCCCTTATTTAAGCGTATTCATTAGCAGCGAGGGGAGAGAAACAGCTGATGCGCTGATGCAGCTCAGCTGAACAGATCGCTGATGAGACCGTGTTGTTGGCCAATAGCGTTGGCAGCACCTTGACTACCTGGCCTGCCAGAACTGACGCTGACGCTCAATTGGTGGAAAATAGGGCTGGGCAAGGCAACAGTAACATCTGAGACCCAACAGGGGCCGTGGGTGTGTCAGGAACAAATGGGTGCGGTGCTGTCGGCATGGGATAATTGTCTTTAGCTGGTGAACGTGGCTGAATGCTAAGGATGTAAGGCTGATGCCTCAAATGAAGTTGCTGTGGCAGATGTACAGGGCTGGATCTTTCTAAATTTTGTCTTTGCCTGTTCAGCTGTGTCTGGTGGTATCTGGTAGTTACGCAACTGGTGACTATATTGTGGGGGCACAAAAGGCTGTACTCGTGCTGGAGGCAGAGCATCCAATGCTACTGGACGTGCCTCAGGAAGCTCCAGCCCTTGAAACAGCAATTAGAACTCCTGACCATTTAAACTTTGATTTTGCCATGTTGTAACGGTCCTCTGGTTTACCTCAACTAGCTGAAGGGTTGTTTCGCTCATCACCGTTCCATTGCTCGGGATTAGCTGCCAAATTCTTCTGTAATCACGAAGAATGAGATTCCATATGGACAGAGATTCTGTCTGTTTTTTGGGGGTTTTCAGTGGATGTTACACAACCTTATGAAAACCCAAAACACATCTCTTTGTGCTGTCGACACCAGGGGCCGGTTGCACCAACAGGGCTTACGCCTGGTCTTAAGGTAAGTAGGTCTTAACTCAGCATTCTAAGTCCGACTTACTTTACGACTGTTGCACCATCCAGGCTTAAGTCCTCTTCTCGCTAAGACCGGGCGTAAATCTTACACCTAGTCAGTAGCAGGAGTAATGTCAAAATCTAGGCAAGTTTCTATTGTAACAACTTGATAACTCAGCAGTAAAAACATGGCGCGCCTTATACACAGACTTTACAATGAGCGGGCTTTTAGACGGGAGAGAGTTCTTAGGGACAGAACAAATCCATTAGACATTTACAATGATGCATTGATTGAGAGGTTTCGATTCTGTCAGAGAGATATATATGAACTTATTGAAGAGCTGTCACCCGACTTACAGTTTGTGTCGAACCACAACGCAGCATTGACACCGGCATTACAGTTGTTAATAGCGCATATTTATCCGTTTAAACATACCTCTGAAGCGTTTGGCAGTATATTGTTTCGATGGTGCGTCAAACATGTCTGGCCGTATAAATGGTGTTCAGGCAAAGCTAAAAGCAGAGTGTCCAGGGTCCCTATATGTGTAACCATGCTTTGGACCTCGTTCTGCAAGAGGTAGCAAGGGAAGTGAGACTCATTGCAGACACATTGAATTTTGTTCAGGGAGTGTCTGTGGTCATTTCAGAATCAGCCAAACGTAAGCAGTTGTTCAGGTCTCTTTTTGGCTGTGAAGATGTGGTGTGCAATCTTCTGGGGCTTTGCCCAACCCGATGGTGCATCCGCAGCACTGCGATTTCAAGAGTCACCTCTGCATATGCTACACTACTGGAGACCCTAAAGACTCTGGAGCAAGACAAGCCAGTTAGGGCTGAGATTCGTTCTAAGATATCCGGATTTTGCACACAAGCTAAACAAGCAAGGACATATTTTGGTTTAGTGTGCAACCAGGCAATTTTTGAGCCTTCTGAGGCAGTGTCCCGAAGTCTGCAGAGTGAAAAATCAACTGCACGTGCAGCCCTCGAGTGTGTCACAGTCCTCCAGCAACATATGCAGAGACTTCGGGGGGATGACTCTTTCAAAGAGCTGATGGAGAAGGTTAACACCGCTGCAAGATGCAACAATTTGAAAATGCCAAATCTCTCCAGATTGAGCAAAACCCCAGCTCACATCCGCAACACTTCAGAACCAGAGGCTCTGGTGTGCAAATCTGGAGAAGCACAGTGGCGACGTCAGTTCTTTGAAGCAGTAGACTTAATCCAAACTGAGCTTAAAAGAAGATTTGTTCAAAATGGAATGAAAGTTGCTGCACAACGAGAAACGACTCTTATCGAAGCTGCAAACCAAAACCTGTCTGGACTAAATGAAGGAATGCAACTCCCGGAACGGTTTGATCGATCACGCCTACAAATGCAGCTAATGCAACCTAACTAAGGAGAGACGATTCACTGCAGTGAAAGAGATAGCTGAATTCATTTCATCATTGCATCCCCAAACTAGAGAGCTATTTAAAGAAGTTGAGGCATTCGTTGAGCTTTGTTTGTGTCTACCTGTGTCAGCTGCTCCATCAGAAAGATCATTCTCAGCACTCAGACGACTGAAAACCTGGATCCGATGTACAACAAGCCAGAAGAGGTTGACACATCTGGCGCTAATGCACATGCATAGTGACATTCTGGACAGGCTGGATATACTATCTCTTGTTCGGAGATTTATCAGCAACACACCTGAACGCAAGGCCATATTTGGTGCACTTTAAATCGAGGTAAGAAATGGGTTTAAATCCCTTATACTGCCGCCAAGCATTTTAGCGTTATTTATTTCTGTATTCTGTTGCCTATTCATCGTAGTCCTGTGGCTGGAGAAGCTAGCATTGGGCAGCACATCACTTAATAATATGCATGTATTATAGTGAGTATGACATTAGTTTATTTTTTCTTTTTCAGAAATGATCATCCTCATCCAGTTCTCAGCGTTTTCAGCTTACCGTAAACCAAGGGAAAGCCAGGCATCCCCTATCTCGTCTGACAATCACTATTTTAATAAAACATTTTATTTGACTTGTGACTTGGCCTCTCATTTTACGTGATTGATGATTGATGAAGTGGGCATCAATTGACAGCGTTAGGCACAAGCTGAGTTTTGGCGCCCTCCAAGTTCACGTGCAAGTGATTGTGCCGGCGCCTTATTACATTGTCTGCTATATTTGCTGCTTATTTATTAAATACAGGCAATTCAATTGGTTGATAAGACATTGATCAAAATTAAGATACAATTTATATAAAACGAAAATCTTTTAAAAAGAGTCTTTCTACAAAACTCAATGAATTGGTCAAAATCATGTCTCCAGACATATTGCGCATCTCATGATGTATCATATCTTTCTCATGCTGCATGCTCACTTTCATAATCAACATTGATTAAATTAAAAAATAACATTAGCCTATAATATTTAAACATAAATATGATACTAAATATGTTTACTTTAATGGCTACAACACGTATACTGTACAGAGAAATTTCATGTCTTGTCAGTCAGCCACAACATAGCAGGGCCAGCACCAGATAATTTTTAACGCAGGTGCTGAGGGGGTGCTATTATTGACGGGGAGCTGCGCATATAGGCTACTATTAAATGAGCAAAAGTTCAATATTTAATATTCAATCATTTTAATTATTACAACTAAAGTTTTAATTTTACTAAATTGAATAAGCACAACATTCAATGAAATATATTTAAAGATGCATTATTTATAATGTTATTTCAACATAGGCTAATATCTGGTTATTTCGACATATGTGTGTGTGCAACATAATCAGAGAGTAGCTTATTTCTTTTCATTTGAAATTGTTTCGTTTAAATATTTAATTGCAAGCTTTCTATAGATAAATTTCTCATGTCTGAGGCATATTTCGGTTAATTTATGAGATGCGCACAAGTTCACGTGCACTGCAAGTGACCGCGCTTGCGCCTCCATGTCATGTTTATAGGCTATTGTCTGCTATATTTGTTTTTTTTCCATTTGTTATTATAATAGACAATTGGTTGATGAATTATAAAAAAAAAATTAAATACAATTATAACATAAACGAAATTCACCTTTAAAATGGCTTATCTAAATACACAACATGTAATAATGAGTTCAAAATTATGTTATGACCACTTATGTTCCTGATAAAAAACATCATATGCAATATTATGCCACTAATTAAATGCCTTATGTTGGCTAAACAATATTGTAAATTAGCTTCACATTAAGCTTTTCCTCCCAATATGTATAACCTAGGCATAAGAACAGCTTGCAGATGAATGTCATATGTAAATAAAGTATTAATAGAATATTTTAAAATTTTAGTCTTTAATTTGAATTACTGACATAATGACTTTGACAATATTCGAATTTTTCAGCCCTGTAATAATTATTTAATGCCAAATAATTACATTTAGAAGTTACATGAATATTTGACATATTGATTTTTCTATCATTAAAATTTAGTGACAATTTACATCGCAAGAATGATTGGACAGTACATTAATTTTAGGTTCAGTCTAGGTCAACCCTAGATCTAGAGCTGTGCACTGTCCTCCACAACATCTGTGTCACCAAGAGGATCCCTCTCCCTAGGCAACACTATCAGCCGGTGCCGGAGGAAGGTGTCGACCCTGTGGACCATGCAGGGCATTAAGATGTCAGTGGACGACTAGTCCGTACACGCATTATTAATGCTTTATAAATATTATAAATTATATTATAAAATGTTTATTCACTTAAAATAATTCTGCTATTTATCTGCAGGTTGTAAATCATAAAAAATAAGCCACAAAGAAAGTCCAGTAGGTATATAATAAACTTTTTTTTATTTACATATAATTGTCAGTGATTCATTGCACACAATTTGTCATTAGGCTCATTTACAGAAATACAAAAGACCGCCCATCCTCTTCGGAAATAGGCGAAGATGGCCTGTTTATCTGTTGTTGGAGCAACTGTATTTCTAATGCTATTTTTTGTTTTTCAAGTTCCAGCTTTTCCTGCTCGGTCTGTAATTTTTTTTGTTTCAGCCTCCACTCTAACAATTTCTTTCTCAAGAAGTGTCTGCTGCAGATTATCCAGCCTCCTCATCCGTTTCGCCGGCGGTGCACCGCTGCTGCCTTCATGCGAAGTTTGTGGAGTGACTGGGGTCTCAATCAAGTCTGAAAATACAGATAATCTGTCATAGGCCTACTGTTATCTGACAACTAACGTTACTAAAACTGTTATTGTAGGCTACACTAATATATAGGCTACACACCTTCACAATTCACACGCTCGCTTGAGTGGTCGACATCCATCTCTGTTGAGACAGCAGTGTCTTCCAGGTCAGTACCACCACTTTCCGCACCGACTAAACCAATAAAAGCCAGAGAATCCTCTCCAAAGATATCCACAATTATTGTACTGTACACTGAAGTTTTGGGAGGACCCCCGCCGGTCGGGTGGTGTTTTTTTTTGAAGATAAATCTTTTTTTGCTTTGCTCAGGAGGTCTTTCCACTTTTTCCTTACATCGCTCTCTGTCCGAAGGCAGTCGGTGTCGTTAATCGCGTCCGATATCTGTCTCAATGTTGTTTGTTTTTTCTTGTTAGTAATCAAGAATTGATTGCTTGGCAGTCAGTGCGTGTCTGTGCTGAATGTACAGCCCTATTAACTTTCATATCTCAATGTTGGTGAAATTTCCTTTCCTTTTTCTTTGATCCTCCATTAGTATGGTTAACGTTACAAGTTAGCAAAACTGTTTATAATAGTTTACAACGTAACCTAGCAATTCACGCTGCTAGGCAACCGCTATAGTTCCGTGGCCATTTATATGAATGCGCATCGCTAAGACCAGGCGTAGTTAAGTCTAGGCTTAAGTTTGTTTGTTGCAACCGACGTTATGTCAACTCTAAAGACTGGCCTTAACTAAGACCGGACCAGGCTTAGTAAAGCCCTGTTCCAATACGGTGCCAGAGACTTCTGTAGTGTGTAACATAGCTCTAAGTGAATGAAAACATCCTGCAAAGTTTTAAATCTGAAAGTACACCGCATATTAAGTTGTCTTTCAAAAGTAAGAGTCGACTCTGAGTCAATGAAATTAATCTTTTTTTCAAACGAGTCATAAGCCGTTTCGTTCTGACATCAAGACGAAACATTAGTATACTGCACGAGCAGACACAAGGGAAAACTTGAACCTCAAACCTGCAGCTGATTCCTGTGGATACTGGATAGCATCATGTCGAGAAGACACTATGCTCTATAATGTAGTGATGTATGTCTTGAGACCGGTCTTTTACGCAGTGGTGGAAGAAGTACTGAATCTCAGTACTTAAGTAAAAGTACAAATAACCAGAGACATATTTACTTTAGTAAAAGTAGAAGTACCACAATGACAATCCTACTTAAGTAAAAAGTAAAAAGTACCTGATTTTAAATGTACTTTAAGTATTAAAAGTAAAAGTACTTGCATAACATTTTTTTTCTTAATGTATATTATAATGATTAATAAAACAGTTAATTCTAACTCATTCAACCTAATAACCTACTCATATAATGATGTTCAATAATGATGGATTTATTTTTTAATTTTTTGTCACCATTTCTGAACAAGCTTGCAATTTGGCAATACACACATCAAGCTTACCATATCCTTGCTATAAATACTAGTATTTGACGGCGTTTGGCTGTAAACGCGATTAATATGGCCTAATTCTGAACCTCTTGGCTTGCCATACTAATCCTAACCAAACGTATAATACACACACACCCACACCACACCAACAACCTACCCACCATATGCACGGAAATAAAATAATTTTCGCGTATAAATTGCACGATAAACACTGCGTGCTATAGAGACGCATTTAATGTGACCGAGTTGATATGGAAACCAAACTTCACTGACTGGTGAGACAAACGTGCGACGAACGGACGGTCAGGATGACGTTTTGGCAGGAAAAACTGTTCAGAAAATGTAACGAAAATGTAACAGAATATTGTAGAAATGTAATGGAGTAGAAAGTATAATAATTTCTACAAAATGTAACGAAGTAAAAGTAAAAAGTATGCACTATTGATTCTACTTAAGTAAAGTACAGATACGTGAAAAATGTACTTAAGTAAAGTAACGAAGTATTTTTACTTCGTTACATTCCACCACTGCTTTTACGTGGTCTCGGTCTTGTCACAGTTGACGGTCTTTGGTCTTGGTCTCGGACCTCTCGGTCTTGTCTAGGTCTCGCTGTCTCAGACCAACATAGTGGTCGGGGGATTTAGCAATACAATACTACAATATCCTGACGATATCCGCAACGGATTAAAGTTTGCGTCCGAGTGAAGACAGTGCGGTGTGCACAAGCTCATTAGTTTTGAGTTTTATAGAACTCATTAGTTTTGAGTTTTATATTGTGTAGGTCTCCTGCTAACTGGCTAACTCACATTATTACTGTCTTACTGAAATACTTCTGCTGATCAGCTGTGGGCCACTATTACCTAAAACTGTGTCTATTAATGCAGATTATAGACATGTGCTGGTATTCGGTAATGCGATAAATCGCGGTAATGAATATGCACGATATTGTTATCGCGGGCACTTTAAAATACCGTGAAAAATAGTAGATCCGAATTATGATTCGCATTAGCTTATTTTCCATCAACCGTTAAAAAAAAAAACCCACTGCATATACTGCGCAAAACACGTGCGCACTCTGATGTAAACAATCCCCACATAAGCACTGTGTGCATGCGGCGCAGTGCGCGCTCTAGTCTAATGTAAACAATCCTCGCATAGAGAAGAAGCATGGCGGAAAGAGGAACGCTGCCGACGATTTATCTCCTTTCTAAAAGCAGGGCTGCCAACTATGAAGGTAAAAGAGTAGCTAAACTCGAGAACACGTAAATGTGAAATTGAGAACTTCATAGCATTCAGCTTGAGACTCACGCAATCAACACTTTTCACATGCTCTCACGCCACACATCCATTTTCTCACGCAGAGAAAAATCGCGGAGCAAAGAGGACACTGACACCGACAGACTAGAGAGAGCAGGTTACTTTTTATATGAAAAAAATTATCAGCTCTCAGATTCTGTCCATTTTATTACGAAATGCAGACAATAAATACCGTTTTGGCGCTTGTAAATGTGACGTGACAGATCACTGTAGCACCTTAGTTCAAGTGAACCGATCATCTGTTACTTTTTATTTAAAGATATAGTACAACTTCCCGAAAGGTATGCCTCATACATAATAGATCAATCATTGTTTTTCAATCACGGAAAGAGGTCAATAAAACTGTAGGAGAACAATCGTCACAGAACGTTACATTTTACCTAAGGAAAGCCATTTAATTACCAGCACGTTAGTTGACTAGAAAAAATAGAGAGGATAATTTTTCGCCTAAATATGTGCACTATATTACATATTTATTATATTTTTACTTATGTCATTAGGCTACATAATTGTTATTATAATGAAAACCACATTATATTTAATTTGTTAATTTTAACCTTTAATAATACCAGTTGATAGGGCTTTCTGTATGTTTACAGAATTATGTGAGATATATTTTTTCTTGAGAAAAATGTACATGTAGGCTATCTACTGTAGCCTACCTAATATTTATCCAAATGAGTTAAGATTGAATCAAGATTGAAATCAAATCAAGAATTGAACTGAAATTGTGAAAATTGTGTTAAGCAATAATACAAACAGTAGCCTACCAGTCACTGAACCATGTAAACATTGTAACATGTTGTCACTAAACTTAATACAATTCTGTTTAGTTACCAAATGTTTTGACAATCACAATTACACCTATTGTGATGCAAGTTGTTTTTTTAGATCCCCCAATCCATCCGTTTCTCTTATGTAAATAAAATATCGTGATAATACCGTATACCGTAATAAAAGCTCAATCAATTAATCGCAGCATGAAAATTTGATACCGGCACATGCCTAGCAGATTATCTGTCGTTCTCACTACTTTGAGGAAATATTTGTTTTTACCAACATTTATGTTACTTCAGATCATTCACTCTAGAGCTCGGCTAATGTACATTGCATAGTCCACATGTTCACCGCAATATATTAGAAAAATACTCTGTAAATAAATTAGTACAAGTAAAATAATCGGTTTGTTGATGGGCATGCACTTGTTAATACTGATGGTGAGGAATTAGTTACAACATCTTATAATGTGCCTCAAACTGAGTAGTGCTTCACTGTGAAAAGTCCTGCTCGAGTTGTCCTTGCGATGGAGGTTCGGGTTGAATGACTAGTTCTTCCAACGTTTCATCATCGGACTCGTGCTCGCATTAATATGGTCAAATCGACGTCATTGTTCGTTACTGTGTTTAGTTTACAGTGTAGGAAGCCTCAGGACAAGCAGAGCTGACTTTGTTATGGCAATGGCCGTTTTTGTTCTCAATGTGCTGTACACGGCAGACCAATCACAACAGACTGAGTTGTCTGGCCAATCAGAACAGAGTAGCTCGTGGAAAAAAGAGAATTAGAGGGATTGATTAATTTCGATGAGTTGTTTGAGAATCATTGAAAATGTGATGATGTGCAAATGTATATTATGAGGAAATTAACCTTTTTTTACCTTTAATGCACGTAAACATGTTGTAGGAGACTCCATAACAACATTAGGAAACTTTAAAATAGCATTATAGGGGGGCCCTTTAAGGCCATAGCAGAGTATGTGTCAGGCAGGACGCTTGTCGTTCCAGATACTCTGTCCAGGAGCCCGCAGACTGCTACTACTAAGGAAACAGAAACACATGCTAATGTGGACGGCTATCTGAATGCAGTAATACATGGTATACCTGCGACGTCCCATAAAATGGAGTGTATAAGAAATGCCACTACAACAGATGGTGAGTTGCAAGCCGTAATCAAGCTGATCAGAGCAGGATGGCCACAACACAGGAGCCAAGTCCCGGTAGCAGCCAGAGAATACACGGTTGCAAAAGGCAGAGCTCTCTGAGCATCAGGGCTTAGTGATCAAGGGAAGTAGAATCGTTGCGCCAAGGACGATGAAAAAGGAGATTCTGGAAAAGATTCATGAAGGTCACAAGGGCCTTACAAAGTCTAGAGAGAGAGCACAGGAGTCAGTGTGGTGGCCAAGAATTTCAGCGGACATAAAGAACACAGTGCTGTCATGTCAGATATGTCTTTAAGAAATTATTTAAGAAATACACAGCAGAAAGAGCCCTGATTTCCACACCACTCCCAGAACGACCCTGGAAAAGGATGCAGGTGATCTTTGTGAACATTTGTGGACAGAATTATCTAATCGTGTCTGATTACTTTTTCAGATTTCTGGAGATACTTCACACAAAAGTTGAAGGCTGTCTTTGCCATATTTGGGATTCCGAATGAGGTGGTGAATGACAACAGTCCTCAGTAGGGCTGCAACAAACAATTATTTTAATAACCGATTAATTGTTGATTATTTCAACGACTAATCAGTACGTTTGTAACGATTATTCAGGTTAATTAGTTGAAACATTATGTTATACATATTCTAACTATAATATAAAAAAGAAAATCCCTTCAGCTTTTGAAAGGGTTGTTTTAATGAACTTTGAGCCAACTAAACAGGTCATTCTCTTTAAGTTTTTAGATTTTTGTCCAACTCAAATCACACACAAATTCTCTCTAAGCATTGTTTAAATATTCTGTTCTCTTTCAATAAAAAAAAACAAAAACAAATATTAATCAGCTGCATTACAGACAAAAAAAATATATGTGTGAATGTAAACATCTCTTGACAGCAGTATTTAGAGCTTTATTTCTAAAAACAAGTGTTAAGTTTAATGAAAAGCAGTAAGTAACAGTGTCCTTTCTGCACTGGCCTTTTTGGGATTTTCAAATAAGTGCTGAATTAAAATGAAGAAAGATCAACATATCAACATGTTCATGTGGCAAGCGTGCTCTTTTTTTGTGAGCAAATGTTTCCTGCAGCAGAGAAGATCTGTTCTGCTGGAGTGGATGCGGCAGGAATACAAAGAAAATATCTTGCCAGGTTTTAATAATAGACCCACTGCTTTTCTTAGAACTGAAACAGAAAAAGGGACATTTACTTCAGAACACAAAGAATGGTAAAATATGAATCTGCAAACAATAAGTATAAAATTACAATCTTTTTTTGCATGACAATTGAGCTGACAGAGACATTCTCATTCACCATTTAATATGAAAAAGTAACTGACATGATATTCTTCCTAACATCTCCTTTTCTAAGTCTTTATGAATATGAAACAAAATACAGGCAAGTGATAAAACTATAGTACCTAATAGTGTTACAATAATAAAAACAGACTCCTAAGCTTGATCAAGCTTTATTCTATGCAAAATGAAAAGGGTCACATAATAAATAACATAACTGTAATTATATTATTATTGTTAATATAATTACTATTATTAGGGGTTCAAGCACGAAGTGCTGAAACCCTATTGTTATTGTTAATTTTCCCATGATGCAACATTGAGACATAAAACTGATCGGGCAGAACGAACCGTAAGTCGTAGAGCTTTGAAACGTTGGGGGCTGGTAGTACTCTCACCACCTACAGCGTCACCGAGGCACGCGTTGATCGGCCTGACGGGGCGCTTCAGCGGCCAAAAGTACGAAATGGCTCATAACTCCTCAACCGTCAGGCGTAGGCTCAAGTGTCTTACGTCGTTGGAATCCTTGGCTCGATCCGGACGAGATGCATGCCTCGGATTGGCTCGCCCTTCAGGCGCCAATTTCGAGTAAATCACGTTTTTGTGTAAAACCTACTTTTGCAAATTATTCGTAGGTTTTTGGCCTGATCGGAACCAAACCAATGCAGAAATATTCTATGGAGTCTGACTGTCAAGAATCATCAAAAAAAATAAAAAAATTCTATTGTCGACTCGCTAAGGGACCAAAATGTTTGATGGCACCAGAGCCACCTTTACTAAAATGGTTATGTGAACGGAAAGAGATATTTTCGGTAAATTTGGGACACATGTTTACGAGGACAGCCTGAGGTCACATGAAAAAAATGGCGACGATTGGCCACTTGTAGCGCTATAACAAGGAAAAAAATCATGAAAATGGTTATAACCGCACCCAACCATTAGTCTAATCAAAATTGGCATGTAGTGTGTTTGTCCAGGGTACCTTGATAGTCTATGAGAACATTGGCGTATCTCAAAAAACTCAGTATACGTCATTGGCACAATGCCCTGAAAGAGCCTGAGACTACTCAAGCCAGCATTTTTTCACGGGAGTGACCTCCTTATACTCCTGAATCCTTGCCGAGTCCAACAATACCAAACATGCCAGGTTTTGCCTTTTGGTTTTTGTAACGTGTCATTTAGAGCTTAAAAAATTACTGTTATCTTCGAAGACCATTAGTCCGATCGAGACAAACAAAAAACACAGGCAATTTGAAACTATAGGTAAATAGCTAAACAATAATGCCCAAATGTCAAAATTATGATAGGAACTGAAAAAAAAAAAATCCAATCAATATCACCCATGGATCATTTTTATGTTCTCATAAATATAAGGTTCTCAATTTCAAAACAAAAGGAGATATTTACAACAAATTGGAGACATATGGGCACACTTTGAGGACTACTAATAAAAGTGGTGGAGATCAGGCAAGACCAGATGCTATAACTGTCAAAATATATATATATATATATATATATATATATATATATATATATATATATATATATATATATATATATATATATATATATATATATATATTAGGGATGCACCGATACCACTTTTTCCAGACCGAGTCCGATACCGATACTTTCATTTTTGGTACTCGCCGATACCGATACCGTAACCGATACCTGTATTTTTAAATTTCAATTAATTTTCAATTCATGCATTTGTAATTTTTAAATGTATGGGTAGAGAAACCAAAATAATATCAATCATATTAGTTGTTTATTAAATTTAAACTTAATTAGTTCAACAAATATATATTTCATGCACTGCATATTTATTACTGCATAAATTAAATATATATGGATCTTTTTGTAAAGTTGATAGAGGTAGCCTATTTAGCCAAGAGCAGAGAGTAATTTATTTGTCCTTTGTTTGATTAACATTAAAACACAGCAGCAGATTTATTAAAGTGCCGCCCCTTTAAGGCCGAACGCACTGACGCCATTTGAATAGACTATGTGCACGTTAGCATATGCTACTTCCGGCTGCGAAACCGATATGGGGTGTCTAGTTTCCGGTAGCCTGATGGACAACGCAGATTATGTATATTTCTCCAGATGTCTTGGACATTAACCGAAGATTTCAGTCGATATTATAATATAATATTAGAGTCGATGATGTTCATCGACTGGTTAGTGATTTTTCTCCAGCTCCCCAGAGCAAGAGAGAGAAAGGGGTTTAAATATTACATCTCTCAGTATGTCATACAGGGAGTAACTTACACATGTAATACAGGGAGTAAAGGTATCCGACGTTGGGAAAGGGAACTAAAAAAAGTCCTCGCTCTAGACTAGATACTGAAAGAGTTATAGGAACTTAGTCCGGTCGGAACACGCGAAAAAAATGGTTATAGGAAGGTTCTAGGCACTGCAAAAGTCCCTCCGGGCGGAAAGCGGCTATAGACACCGTGAGTAGTGACTTTTCCCTTGTCAGTGGTTTAAAATATGTAGTTGGATTGTTTCGTGTAACTTAGTTCTTCTCTCTCGCTGTGTTATGGCTTTGCTATGTGTGGATACATGTGCTGGTTACGTTCGTGAGACAGCTGATTAGTACTCTTGTCATTGACCGGAAAACAGTAACGTTACAGGAATCACCAACCCGTCGATCGCGGTCGACAAGTCGATCTTGGAAGCATTTTAAGTCGATCACGAAGAGTTTTCAAAATCAGAGAAAAAAGCCTATTGTGTGTAGTAAATGGTGTTCTAATCCATGTTGCTGTTACAATCACGTCATTTTTGCGGCGCGCACCTTTGGGCTCATGCGGACCCGTCGAGTTAAACAAGGCTTTACGCTTTAACCATTAAACCAGCTCAGCCACAGTAAGTTTTTTTATGTTTTAGGTCCATTGCGAACGATTAAACTAAGTTAACGCCGGTCCACTGATGTAAACAAGACGGCAACCGGAAACGAAGTACCCAACGTCCGCCCTCAAGCCGGAAGTTAGCATTTTTCTCGTGCACAGAGCGAATTATACTGTCTACGTTTACTTGATATATATAACAGACTTTTACTAGGATACTCGCCAATGTGTTTTTACATAGTTTTGTGTGAATTCGTCCGTACAAGCGCAATGCGTGAAGACTTCCATTCAGTATTCACGCACTGTCTGGTGGTTTTCGGGGCGCGCGCTGTGGATGTTTGAAGTTCATGGAAATTCTTGACCTGCAAATGTCCTGTAATAATGTAGGCAACCACTCGTTAAACATAAGTAAGGTAACAGTTCATGTTTTACTTACATATACGATTTAGTTTTAATCCAAATAACACGTGCTGAGTGAATGATCCGCAATCAACAGCATTCAACAGAAGTGCGCTCTCTCTCTCTCTCTCTCTCTCTCTCTCTCTCTCTCTCTCTCTCTCTCTCTCTCTCTCTCTCTCGTCAGTTAACGTTATTAATAAGCTACATGCCTCGTTTTACTTGATTTGCCATTGACATCCGACTGAACTACAAACTTTCCACTGATGTCTGTGAAAAAGTGATGCGCTCGACCAGCTCGCGCGTCTGTGTCGTAGCGGGCTCAATCCTCTGCGCGTTTTTCTCTTATCAGCTTGCGCAACATATAGTTATATAGACTACGCGTTAATATATTCTGTTTAATATTCCACTGATAAGATACATTTATTTCATATACAGCCTTCTTTTTTTATCCCCATTATAATTTCTGACACTGTACACATGCTGCCTGGTATCGGTTGTTGGTATCGGGGCATTTTTACGAGTACGAGTACAAGTACATGAGCTCAGTATCGGGCCCGATACCGATACTGGTATCGGTATCGGTGCATCCCTAATATATATATATATATATTGTTCCTTAGTAAATTGCCTGTATTAGCTGTAAATGGTCTTTCCTATGATCTAAGATTATTTGTTTATTTGGATCCCCATTAGCCAGTATATAGGCAGAGGCTTCTCTTCCAGGGGTCCCAACAATTAAATACAAATGCTACATTTAATCAAAAACAATAAAAATTTAAGTCAATGAACCTAATATTCATTCCAAATATAAAAATCAACAATTTACTATATATAGTTCTATTAAGTGTTCCTTAAAATATTTTTTAAAACAATATTTTTTTGTTGTGTGTTAGAGTGTCTCTTGTCAAAATGTGTAATACCAATGGTAAATCCTTCCATAGTTTCATTCTTCTATACATTATACAGTCCGATGTTTTGCAGTGGTTTTCGGAAGAAGAAAAAAACATCCCTTTTATGCATGCCTGGTGTTAAAATTATGACTAGTACTACTATACAAAAATTGAGAGTACAGGAAATTAGTAATTCTAGACAGACATTTTTCTTATAAAACAAAGCAGAAACAATCTTTCACCTGTACATTCTTATTCTTACATTTTTTTGTCTTTATAATAGTAATCTAAGCTAGAACCATTGTTTTAGAAATACAGTTGTAACCCGGGTAACCCAGGCCACCAGTAAATGACTTGAGAGTTGGAAAAAGTTAAGAAAAAGAAAGAATTAGTGTTCTACAAGAAACGCGATTCATCCAGTCACTGATTGTGGTGCAGTGACTGACAGCCCTGAGAGCCAACAATTGCGGCATATTCATAAGGCCCGCCCACAGTTCGCGCCGACGACGCCGTCAGTCAGCATTCACATACCTGCCAACTTTTGAGTTCAGCTTTGCGTGAGACTTCTCCTTAGGGGGGGGGGGTTGGTGATGGACCTACTCTCAGTATTACGGGGGGGGGGGGGGGGGTATTATATTAGGGGGGGGGGCGCACTTTTGACTTGAGCTCCGCGACTGAAGCTCCGCGAACGGTGACGGACTTTGGACTTGAGCTCCGCGAACGGCGACGGACTTTGGACTTGAGCTCCGCGAACGGCAACGGACTTGAGCTTGGACTTGAGTTGCCTCGGGCGGGCCCTGGGTACTCGGTACCCTTTATCCCCCCGGTACCACGCCCCTGCATGGCATCCTTTAGCGTCAATATGAGACGCAGAACCCAAGGCGTCATACAGGTGACGCTCTAAATCCGACGCACATGGCATCCTTTAGCGTATGAGAAGCAGATCCCAAGGCGCATAACTGTAACCCTGCTCCAGACCTAAACCTGCTACGTGTTATATTGACGCTAAAGGATGCCATGTGCGTAAGATTTCGACGAAATGTCATATGCTAAAGGATGAGAATGCGTTGGATAAACTCATCTTTCAGGCATTTGACCGACCGGTTTGACTCTTCAGCGTGAGAAATCGGGGGTGTGGCGTGTGCGCGTGTGAAACCATTCAAATGCGGGTGTCTCACGGCTAATGCGTGAGAGTTGGCAGCTATGCATTCAACAGAGGGAATCAGATGAGAACAGTCAGACGAGGCAGCAGCACACGGAGCATTTCCCCTCAAACTCCTTTCACGAAATCATAATCATAATCGAACGGGAACTATGATTTGTGAACTGTGAGTGCATTTGGAAACTTTGGATGTGTCAGGCTGGTGTGTTGTTGTCAGAGAGAGAAAAGTGGACTGGAAATAAGTATTGAATGATCTTTTTTAAGTGAATATGTGATGCAATCTCTTTTTGGTAAGTGATTTTTAAAAAATATTAAATCTGAATATAAAAAGACATATGAAAGATATAGTTATGTCAATTTCAGAAATGATTTGATATGAGTTATGTTGAGTAGGCCGCACTCACAGGGCGAGCTGAACTAGTTAGCCAAAGCTAAAGCTACCACATGTAACGATGCTTATTGTATTATGAGTTGAGACAATGAGTGAGTTATGATTGTTGATGAGTTCAATAAATGTGGAGAAGTTATATTAATGTGTCATTTGAGATGTGCGCATAATTAATTATTGTACGTTTGTCTTGTGTTTTGCAATGCTGGGTTTTCTGTTCTCAGTTTTTTCCTATGTGAACGTGATCCGCAAGTATCCTGGTTTGTGCCATAAATAATCCACTAGAGATGAATCATCTGCCTTGTGGATGCTATTAAATGTGCACAAATGCCGAGCTGACAGTGGCTATGGACCTGTTTGACCTTTGAACCGTCATTTGAAACTATCAACTGGTAAGATGTTTCCAATTTTCTTTTGTTTTTAGGATTCAAAGGACTTTGATTCATGGGATTAAGTGATTGATTGGTTTATTTTTGCTTCTAAAATGGACAGACTTTGTTTTTAGTACTTGAACTGATCGTGAGAAGTTTGAACAACTCTTTAAACTGATTCCTTTGATTCACAAACTTTGATCAACTGAGTCGTTTTAGTCATGAACTTTGTTCAAATGAATCTATTAATCTTTCTAGCATTTCCAATTCATATTGTTGAACATACTGTTTACTATTGAAACTAAAGGTGGTTTATTGGAAGTGATGAAATACAAATTTATTAAAAGGTTTAATTTAGGTTCCAATACAATAGTATATAAACTGAGAAATGTTCTGTACATTGAATGTTAGCATTTAAGGTTGGAATGCAGCTGTGAAACAATTTCTAGTAAGAAAGTCCAGACAGTCCTATTTCTCTCTATTGTATTTTAAATTAAACAGAGCACTGAGATTCTCTCTTTTCAGCCTAGATGTTGAATCGTTAAGGTTGAGTGGATTAGCCGTCGGGGAGACTTTCACCATTTGTCTTTAATGGCTCTGGGATGGCTCTAGGAAACCAAGAGTTCCTGACCAGCATCAGCATCTGAATAGGTTATGCTGATGTAGTGCCCTCAGATTAGAGTGTGTGCGTACTACATTTGCATGCTTTGTTTGAATTTGTCTCCACCTCCAGAAGTCCCTCCTCCTAAAATGCCTACAATATACCATATACAGTTACTTTAATTCAGACAATGTTGGAATGACTGCAGCTACCAGCAATAAAGAACTTCTGCTTGGAAAACGTCCATTGTCTCCTGGTCTCCTGAGCTTCTAACTTTTTTGCAAGGAAAAAGTTCACAACAGAAGGAATTCTGAATCAATGGGTCTCATTCATGAAACACGAGCAGAACGCATTTTTGTGTAAATCGTCTGTAAAGTGGTTCTGGCGTAAATTTTCGGATTCATTAAAATGTTTGTGTCTTCCAAATGTTAGTTGGTACGAAAGAAATCTACACCTGCTCCCAGCCACGCTTAAATAGTGCGTTTAACATCTGAACATTTTTCTCATTAATAAGGCTTTATTTTAATTCACCTTAATCGGGTACATATACACTGCATTTTGAAAAAATATTATATATAGTAATTACATACGGGTTTTCTTAGCATTTTGCCAAAAAAAGCATTTTTTTTCGAAGTGAACTAATTCGTTTTTTGCAGTCAAGCTTCATGTCAAACTATTTTCTTTTCATTTCTGGGACTGCTTGATTAACAGATGAAACTCCATTAACTGCATATGTATTATGCTGCCAAGCTTCCTTTTTTAGGACGTGATACGTTTTTAGGCTACGCTAAGGCTAAACTTATGATAATAAAACTTCAATTTCTGCATTTGAGAAATTTTTTCCATCTTTTACGCACTCAAGTTTGTTATTTCAAATGTATGCGCGCTCATAATGGAACCGACACGGTCGCGGTGCGACGTGCTCGTTTTTTCCAAGCACCTCTGCACCGCATCGAGATAAAAACATCTCAACTTTTCAGAATGCCGCAAGCACACTGTAGGTCACGTGACAAGAACCTATTATATTTAGAATACAGTAATATATAACTGCTTATAAAGGAACAAATATCAAGGAGAAAATCAATATTTATTTCTATTGGTAAAAAAAAAAAATTATGCAACTGATCGACCAATGAGAATATCAGTCGACCAAGACGACATCGACCGATTAGTCGACTAAACTTGACAGCCCCACTTGTCGATGATGTCTGTTTTGATTTATTGACTGTTATCAATTGTTCATATTTGTCACTCAGCTTTCTGAAACAAACTACAAAGAGAACTATTTCCTTTTTATAAGAAAATAAATATAATTTTCTCTTTGATAGCAAGATCACATCACGCCTACCCCAGGTCTGAGCTCGTCACTGTCATCACTGCAAAAAAAAAAGGCCTTGAAATGTTAACGTTGTCGAATAACATGGATTCATTGATGACTCATGGATGACATAGATTGTATCCGATTGCATATCCGACCTTTCGCAAATTGGGGAATTTTGTGTTGGGGAAATGTTGGGAAAGTGACCATCCCGGAAAAAAGTTATTCTAATGTTGATCTAGCTTACTGCTAACATTAGTCTCATACCCAGATAGCAAAATTGTTCCGGGCCTTTTATGGCCCAAACACTGTTCTTAGTTTTGGCAATCATACCGGCCCAGACAGTTTTGCCAAAAGCACGCCAGAAAGCTGCCAGAAAATTGCCAATGCCTTACCAGACGAGAGCCAGAAAACCCTTAATTGGGCCATATTCATGCCATAATATCGCCATTGAAAAGCCAGATGTCTCCCGAGCACAGGCCACAACTCTGCCAGATATATGCACCCAATAGCAACCATACAATTCAAAGAGAAATCAAACCAGGAAACCATAACTGCAGAAAATTAGTGTTTATTTTCAATTAACATGACCTAAATAGGTAAATATTTACAATTTCTTTTTTATACAAATAAAATGTAAAAACATACAAAGCTTAGTTTCAGAAATCACACTTAGTTGTGTAAACCATTAAAGACCACAAACTTATGACCGGTAGTGTGTGGCCGGTAGTGTGTGGCCAGAAACGGGCCAAAGTGGAATGTATGTGTGCGCCTGACGACGTTGTGTGTTGGTGTGTGTGCGCTGACGACGTTGTGTGTTGGTATGTGTGCGCCTGACGACGTTGTGTGTTGGTGTGTGTGCGCGCCTGACGGCGTTTGTGTGGTGGTGTGTGTGCGCCTGACGACGTTGTGTGTTGGTGTGTGTGCACCTGACGTTGAGTGTTGGTGTGTGCCTGACGTTGTGTGTGCCTGACGTTGTGCAGGCCAAGTCGTTCTGAATAAGCATCTTCATGACCCTCCACACAGTATCCTTGAGGTTCACGCCCCCAGCAAGGCCCAGTGTCAGCACCTGGAAAAATAAAAGTTTTGAAAATATGAATGTTCATTGCGGAGAAAAAAAATGCAAAGAAAAAAGTTCAGAAAAAAATCTGGTCCAAATACTACTAATAAAAGTAATTATTACCAAGTCCTTTCTCTTCTCTGGCTTTGTCTTAATGTCACGGTCCAGCGCCAAAAGAGCCTCAGCATCCCTCAACGGCAGAAAACTTCCGTCCATGTGGTGTCCATATGGTGTAGGTGTAGAATGGAGATCCTGAACAATCCGCAGCAGATTTCTTTTCATATCACATATCACCTCCTGCTTGGCAATGATCTCTCGTAGTAATGCTGAAACCGGAACATTTTAAAAACTGTTCAGTCCTTGCTAGCTATAACATAGAAAAGTATTAATTTCTTTAAAAAATAAATAAATAAAAATCATATTGACCCCAAACTTTTGAACAGTAGTGTACATGTTTATTAAATTGAGTAAAATCAAATCATATCACAAAAGGTCAATGAATCTGTACCAGAAGTGATAGCAGCTAAAGAAAAATCCTCCACCAAATTGCCAGTAATCATCTGGATCCTTGGTGAGTCTGGAATGGGAAACAAGAAATGATTCACTGAAAAGCCCTAAAAAAAAGCTGATTTTTTTTTACCATTCCATAAACAATCTTAAAATGTATTTAATAATACAAACGTTTGCCATTATAACACATTCGCACAACATGAACAGAGTACTGTCATCTTTGAGACTGTTAGTTATTGTATGATTAAAATGTAACCATACACTTAGGCTAAAGCATGGCAATCCCATCAGAAAAATGTGTATCATAGAAAGGGAAGCACACAAAAAAGCCAATTGGCACACCAAAATCAAGCCATAATATAATGTTACCTGCAGCCTTTATCCTGTTATGACATGTCTGAGGGTCTTTCAGTGAATTAAATAAAGGACTGATGAAGGTGAAATGACCTTTCACTGCCCCACTTCAGAGGAAGAAAGACAAAAGTACAAAAAGTTACTCAGACTTTCTATCAGTAAATGTCTTACTTTGATGATGAGAATCATACTTAATACATTATATTAATCCCAGTGTAGGTTTTCGAAAGAGTGGGTAAAATTGACAAAAAAACAAAACAAAAACAACTTACTGTAATTGGTGGATTTGTCTCTATTTGGGTGTTCTCCCCCCGACAAAATCTTATTCCAATGCTTGATCTAAAAAATGTAAACAAATATATTCATTGTCAGTTATCAGTGTTCGAAGAGGTTATGTACTTCTAACGATTAATTACGGTTTTATCACTTTATTCATTCCGAGACTAATTACCTCTCATGCGTTTGAGTTTTAAACTGGCTGACAACATTAACACAAACCACCAACAACAACACACAGTGTCAGATGGTAAAGTTATACATGAATAACGTAAGTGCTAATAATATGTCTAGCGCGCGCCACTTCGCTAAAGCAGTACAAAAACACTCACATAGGTAACTTATTTGCAGGCTGCATTAGGCCCATGTCCGATAGCTACCAGTTTGTACAACTCTTGTGTACAGACAGTAAAAAAAATGAAGATCTTCATTAACGGTGATTATCCGCTTATAGAATTATTTAATCTAACGTTACCCACAAACTTAATTTATACTCTATTCAACAGATTTCAATGTAATACCTTATACACATTTATTGATATTTGTTAACATATTTATTTATCTAAAATGAAACTGTTGGTAACGACGTACATACATTAAAGACAGGAACATAACGTTTAACCTAGCTGCTATGCGTTTAACGTTAGACTGTTAAAGAATGAAAAATGTGTTCTTACCTGTCCTGAAGTGACATCGCCAGTATTTTTACGCGTTACGACCCGACCCCCCCTGTTCACATTCCAGCTTTTGTCCTTCATTGACATATCACAACTCACATTTGCTCAAAATAAGAATTTAACAACAATTTATAAAATAATCCGTGTCCGACTGGGTAATAATCAGCTGCTGCTCACCTCACACACCGACCGACTCTCACAGAGTAACGGACGTATTTTCAAAAATAGGTGCGCATATTGTCATTGGCTAGTTTCCTGGAAGACAGAAAGATTAACCAATCATGATCAAAGTAAAATGGTGAAACAACCAATAACAGTAGTTTCAGCGTGGTGAGCTGGTAAGTCCCGCCCCTTCCGCTAAACCGGCTGGACCTCTAGGTTGAAAAATCGTCAATGCAAGTGAATGAGAGAAAATAATTATTGTGTATTAGTTTTATTTGCAGTTTGTATTTATTTAATTCATTGGTCAAATGGTGTTTTCATGACAGTGTATAATAAAAAAATAATAATGCAAGCACACAGTATTGTAAATCCACACAAAATCACGTAAAGCAAAAAGTTTCTGCTGCACTTGAGGTTGAAATTATTGGAGAGTTAATAATTATATTTTAACATATCCATTGAAAGGCTGTATTATCAGAATATCATTAAAAGCTAATAATGATCATAATAATACTTTATAAGGCAGATCTGTTGTTTTTGAAAACATTACGTTGTTTCTACCTAGCCTACAGATCTTGTACAAATTTCAACGTTGTTGAAGTGTTTTTGTTTACATTTTTCAACCATTTAGCATTAAACGTTATATCAACGCTGTTTCAACGTTGAAACAACAACTGACATTATTTCAACCATATTTCAACGTTGAAGGTCGGTCATATGCCGGCTGGGTTGTCCATTAGGATATATATTTTGATATCTTATGATAAAACTGGAGAGGAAATACTTGTTTAAGTAATTTCACAATCACTCCCACGCAACAGCAACTGAAAAATACGTTGAATCTGGCATGTTTCATATTTGCCAGAAGAGAGCCATAAAATAATGCCCCTCCCTCCACCACCTCCAGCAGCGCCACCACCCATTCCGGAACTCTTCAGGGTTGCCATCCATTTGCCAACATCGTACACAAACCAAACAAATGCCAGAAGAATCCAGAAAATGCCCGTAAGATTTTGCTATCTGGGTACAGACAAACTAACACATAGAATAACATTATAACTTTCAACACACTCAAATCCTGTTTAGTGTGATAGTATAACGTTAGACCAAGTGAAACAGCGCTGCGTTACCTCACACAAGTTTCATTCATCTATTAAACTGACGTGCGAGTAGTAATTCAGCACTTGCGGGTAGTTTGGTAGAATTAAATTTCCTCATTCCTTTATATCCGCGGGACTAGCGTGTGATATCTGTCTCTTATTACTAGTGATGCTCCGATTGATCGGCCGCCGATCATGATCGGTCGATATTGGCTAAAAATAGCTTGATCGGCGAACCCCAAAAGCGCCGATCACGTGACGTAAATTACTCGTGTGACTTTTTTCCACCTACATGCGCAGCGCACGGGCACACAGCAGCAGAGCGGAGCTTGCCAGTGGCAACACGAGTTCTCCTTCTCCCGTCTGGGATCAGAGGTCCTGGGTTCTAATCCGCACTCGTATAGGTTTTTTTTAAACACTTGGTGGTTCTTCAAGATCTTGACTGTAGCCTATTTCTACTGTTTCATAGTTAGTTTCATTTCTACAAATGGTGCAAACTCTGCTAGATTATAGATAAAAGATTCCCATTCCCCTGCCATTCTGTGATCGGCCGTGATCGGCAATCGGCAATTGGCAGATAATGATTTTGGTAATCGGTGATCGGCCCCAAAAATGCTGATCAGAGCATCTCTACTTATTACCAATCACAACCTGCTTCACATCACTATAATGTTAAAAAACATGAATGTTTTCACTCATCCATAAACATTATTAGATACATCAGCTTGAGAACAAGTCTCATCATTCAGCTTATCACTCCATCATAAACATACACGTTTGTTATTGTAGAGGTTAGCGACATATTGTGCCTAACTTCTTAAATGCTTATGTGCTTAAAGGCCTTAAATGCTTGAACCCCGATAAATGCTGCTTGCAGCTTTAATTATTATTAGTATTGCATTCTCTAATGAAGAGATTTACCACTAGTTAGTTAGCTCCAGCTGGAGAACATTCACCTCTCACCGGCTCCTCTTGCGCCAAGATGTTTCCTCTTTAAGTGCTCTAACATACATGTTGTGCTCCCGTGAAAAGCAAGTTCCGCCTTGCATATATTGCACACAACAGCATTCTTGGTTTAAAGTTTTGTGAAACTTTCCCACACCTTGCTCGTTCAGATTTGTTTGCACTCCGTCATAATTCGCGCTGTTTTTTCTTCTACCGCAATAGCATTTGTAAGGGCTGCATTACACTCTAGCGCTACAGTGCAGTAGCGGTCAAATCGCGATATTGCAGGCCCTTACAGTAGGTCACGTGAGATCAAATGACTACTCCACAACAAATATATTTGTCTACAATGTAGACTAATTGTTTCAGCCCTAGTCCTCATTTCTCCAGTGCAGAGTTTCAGGAACTAGCCAAGCGACTGGACTTCAAACACATAACATCAAGTCCTTCACCATCCTCAGGGTAACGGTCACATTGAAAGTGCTATGCAGATTGCAAAAAGAATCCTGAAGCAGACAGATCCTTTGGTAGCTCTCATGTGCTACCGATCGACCCCCTGTGCCACTACAGGAGTTATTCCAGCAGAGTTTCTTATGGGAAGGAAAATCAGGACAACACTTTCAACCTTAGAGAAGAATCTTCAACCCAGGTGGCCAAACAGGAAGTCTCATGCTAAAAGACAAAATAGAGAAAGACAGACAAGCTTTCTACTGCAATCGTCGTAATGGAGCTAAAAATGTCATTGAGATGGAACAAGGAGCGGTACTGAGAAGTAACTGACGTCATCTTCAAGCAGTGCCAACATGCAAACAGACTATACACACACATTCACCACAAACAAGACGGACTGCTGACATTCAACCAACACATACTAATACAACAGAGACTGTACCAACCCAAACATGCAGGGAAACATTTCCTACTCCAAAGCGTGGACTGACACTTACTAGGTCTAGAAGAGTAAGTAAACCTGTTCTCAGGCTTGACCTGTAAAGAATCAGGAAACTATATGCTCCGTAACTAGCTGTGGTGGGGGGTAAATAGGTGCAGTTTTCTGAAAATTGTTTAAATTTTTGATATTGAGAGATGTTTATAAGCTAATTACGCTGTTTTGATTTGCATGATAGAGGTTACTGTCAAGGGTGTTTTTCTGAAACAACAAAAAGTGGGAGAGAGGAATAGCAGAGATGTGATAGTGTATTGTTTCAACACTGTTACTTTAAATCTGAGTGACGAGAAGCACTAAGTGGAGTGTTGCACGTTGTTAATAAACGCTGCCTATTTCAGAATCAGAATCAGAATCAGAAAGAGCTTTATTGCCAAGTGTGCTTGCACACACAAGGAATTTTCTTTGGTACTGAAGCTTCCAGTGCACATATACAGATACAAATACAACAAGAAACAGTAATACAAAATCTAAAAATAAAATTATAAAAAAAAAAAAAATATATATATATATATATATATATATATATATGAAAATACTATAAAATATAAAATATAAGGCCACGGTTGGGTTTAGTCAGAATAAACATTTTCGGATTATGAACATATATACAGTATTTTGAATAGTATGAATAAATATAAATAACCTGAGTTTAGGAGATATTGCACTAAACAGTGGGGGTATTGCACTTAAAGGCATATGCCTTGGGAGATATGTTAACTGTTCAGGAGGGAAATGGCCTGTGGGAAGAAACTGTTCCTGTGCCGAGATGTTCTTGTGGCCAGTGATCTGAGTCTCCGTCTTGACGGTAACAGTTCAGAATTTTCAGTTAATTTTGAATAATAATTCAAAATTATTATTTACGGTAATTTTACATCAGACAAACTTCCCAGACAACTGCCTTTTGTTCGCTCTTCTTCGTAGGACTCAACACCGCGACAAAGGCGTAGTTGTTCGGGGAGGGCCCTCGAGGGAGCTTCATTAACTATGTGGACTGGGTGTTGGTATCCTGTGGATCATCAATAACCGTCGGACCAGCTGACAACGACGCCAGCCCCTCTCCCATTCCAGTGCCCAGCCAGATAACATCGCACTAGAAGGATCTACAGTATGAGCCCATAGCAGACAACGAGTCTGCCTCTGCCGCGAAGTGTGAGCCAGTGCCAATGGGAGCAACCGAGCAGGGGTTTGTTTCCAGTACAATGACGTAACTCGCTGGTTCACTACCATAGTACGATGCCTCATTGAAGAAATCAACTAGCTAGTCACGACTGTTTCCCGAAACCGTATTGTCGCAAATTGGTCGTTCAACCACGTTGCTTAATGATGACTTGCAGGTGGTGGAGTAAAAAACTACTTTCAATTAATCTGTTTGAGATTGAATTAATGCCAGATGTTTTGCTATAAATTACAGACATGGCACCTGAGGACTATTTTTAATTTTACTCAGTTATTTTGCTTTATTTTTAGATTAAATTATAGGATCGTTCTTACGTACTAGAGCATGTTCGCACATGCGCACTCTTCAAAAAAGGACACTTTTCAAAGAATCTCTTGACAAACTCTGTCAAAACTATACTGACTATATTCAGTATATTCAGACTATAATCTACCGAATAGAATACTGACTATATTCAGTATACTGACTCACTATATTGACAAATCTCTTGACAAACTATAAGACGTAAATTACATTTGTACTGTGTGTATTCTAAATAAAAAATATATATTACTGAATGTCAGCTTGCTTATTTGGCTCAAGATAAGGATTTATTGGGTCCACATTTCATGCAAACAAGAAACTGCTTCTAACCACAGGTGGAGAGCTGTTCGCTCTCTGTCGAGAGCTGTTTGCGAATGTTTGTTAAAACTGTTTTTGGGAAACACCGACTCGTTGAACTATGCTGATAACGACGGAACTTGCGACCATCAGTGGTGCAAAAATGGGGAATGCAGCACATGCAGTGCGAAGGGAGGGGGGCGCCACTATGGCAAAATAATTTTTTGAAAATCTCTATTAATAAAACTTTATAAATAATCAAAAATTATTTGTTAAATTATGTAATGAAACGTTTTTATTTAACTTTTGTTTAGCATTTCAAATGATTATTTTGTTATATGAATATCAACAGCTCACCCTCCGACCACTACTTTAAACGCACAGTATGTAACTTTTGGCCACCAGGGTTCACTCAATCAAAATAATAACAAAAGACGTACCTTGATGACGTCGGGAAAGAGCGTGAGCTGATGGGAGTGGTTGTCGTTGTCGATGACAACCAGCCATCTAGCATCTCCAGCAGAAAACATGTGAACTGACGAGGTAATGTGTTGTTATTTATATTATATCTCTATTCTTGTTACGTTTAGTTACGGCTATTAACTTTATGTAATGCCATTGTAATGAAATTGCCGCGAGGTAACACTGTCTTTATCCTGCCACCATTGGATCGCTGTAGATCTCTTCTCTAAATTCCTTGATAGCTAACAAAACGTCAACTTGCTAACTTATCAATAATGTTAGCTAATGTAAGAGGAGTCTACAAACCTTAATGTCCCACCCAGGTCCTGGAGAAATACTGTCTGAAGTGTTTTCATAATGTTACAGTATGAATCGGCATTCCATGTCTCTTGCAAGGAGTTGATGTAGATGGGCCTCCTTTTTCATGACAGTTCAATAAGGAAAAAATTGAAAATTACTAAAACACCAAGAACCCATAATACAGAGTGAGCGAGCGAACCAGCAATACGATGTTCATTGGAACACGCGCGCTCTGTCGCTCCCCACATTCCTCACTCATTCTAACTTAGTGTTTTTAAAATCACCTCTTTTCGAACGGAGAGATATATGAATTATCAGGGCTATTAAATCAATATTCCATCTAGCTAGTATTAATAGATGTTAAAAAACACGGTCACCTTTCGTTAAAGGGGGGGGGGGGGGGTGAAACACTCAGTTTCACTCAATCTCATGTTAATCTTGAGTACCTATAGAGTAATATTGCATCCATCATATCTCCAAAAAGTCTTTAGTTTTATTATATTTATAAAATAAAGATAGGCTGTACCGAGTCTTTCCGGAAAAAGCCGAGCGGGTGGAGGCGTGCCGTGTGGGCGGAGCTAAATAACCACGAGCGTGCGAAGCTTTGAGAGCGTCTGGAAGCTAGAACACCATGTCATGCGTGAGTTTTAGAACATTTGTGTGTGTCTACTCGTGGTTTATGAAGACATGGTTTGGTTTTACAATAAACAAACAGACACCTACAGTAGCCAGCTAAACAAATACACACCATACATCACATGCTCCATAGATACATTAACTATACGTGATCATGTTGTTTAGCCTACTGGCTGTGCTTAAGTTACATGCCGATAGACACACAGATATTTGAAGCAGTTCTATTCACCGCCTGCGGTTCCAACGCAAGACCGTTAACCTTTAGTGTTGGGACTGCTCCATCCTTGAGAACTAAACGATTAGCAAATCCGGCTTCGAACTGGGCCTTGTTTATAAAAATCATCCTCGAAATGCATGGAACAAACAAGAACACTTTTACAACAACTGTGTTGATGTTCTGGAAAAACAAACTCCATCCACTGGTCCCTTAACGCTTGATTCTTTGTGAATCTGTGCAGTGTTGTCTTGCCTTGGCAACCGAAAACACACTTCTTTGGTGACATATTGCAGCGCAACCGATGCACAGCGCTTTGATGGGCATAGGTTACGGCTATCGCTCTACAGCTGTGCGCGCGCCCTTCCGAGAGAAGTGCCCTTAGGACCGTATAAGGAAATTCCGGCGCATCTGACGTCATACGCGCCCATACTCGAAAAAAACTTTCCGAAACTTGTGACAACCAGGAAGGAGTATTTTGAGAACAGAAATACTCAATCAAACGTACAACTTCATTTTTGAAACTTTGTCCATGTTTAGCATGGGAATCCAACTCTTTAACAGTGTCACTATGGATGAAATAGCATTTAACCCCCCCCCTTTAATAATTATAATTACGTTTATGTTTGATATTGAATTTGATATTGATATTGAATTTGATATTGAAAAAGATAGTGAACTGCATATGAAGCTACTTTCTGCAGCTATATCTAGAACAAATGTGAATTTACATTATACTATACATGAGAGCTAGTCCGTCTGCGTTTTACACATGCCATCATCGTTTCACAACATATAAGTTACGGATAGATATAGTTAGCTGAATGGGTGCTTAACCCTCTGGGGTCGGCGGTCTCGCCGGCGATACCAGCTCACTTTTTTCCTTATCAGTGCAAAAGAGACTCAAATTACTCTGTTGATTTTGATCTTACATTTAAGTGTTGTACATCATTAGATCCTGTTTAGTGTCTATTTTTTTGTGGGTACTCACAATAAAAACAAAGTGTTGTGCTTTGTCAAATAAAGAAAAATAAACATGATGCGCGTTTTGCCTTCTTTCTGTCAGTGAGGTCCATTCTGAAACGCGTCCAAAAAAATAACTGTAACTCTGTCAATACTTGTCACAGAGATACGAGAGATTTCTCTTTATGAAGCTGAAATTCTCTTCTTTTAAATGAAGTAATTTACTAAAAAAAAAAAAAAAATTCCAGTTTATGTAATCCGTTTGAAACCAAGTAGACGTACAGTTTTTTTTCGTTCTTCCTTCATTATCTGTAATTAGCTGAGACCGCCACGCCCCCAGCGCTTTTCACATGGTAAATAGGTGATCTATGCATCGCACACGCGGCACGCCCCCGATCAATGCCATAACAACACGAAGTTTCTTCATTAGAGATTCACTAATAGTTCATCGCGTTTTGAGGATGGCAGCACGCTACTCCTTCAGAGGATTATGGACAGCGGGAAGAATTCACCTTTTCCTCAGAGGAATTTGAAACTCGGACGACGAACGGCTGCATTTTGAAGAACGAATTGACCCCGCCGAGGATACAAGTTCGGAGTTGTTTAGTGTTATAATTCCTTTTCTGATCATAGAGCTCAAATGCATTTTCAGACTATACTTTGCCTAGTTTTGACATAGGAAATATTACCTCACAATATCCCTAACATTTGCTTAGGCCGTGTAAACTTTTTAAATAACTGCTTATGTAACCCTGTATAAATTGACGAATTAATTATAAAAATAAATAAATTAGAGATGTTAGAATAAAACTAATCAGAAATGGGTGAAAAGTGTAGAAAAAAATATAAAATCAAAAAGAAATGCATGTCAGTGTGATTGACATTTTATTGAGTCCAATTACGTGAGGTTTATGTTGAAGCCCCGCCCCACCACGTTAGTTGTTGTATGGGGGAATCCATTTTATTTTCTCTGCGTGACTGTGAGACGAGCAGCAGCATAACTGTGTGTAAAAGTTACGATCGTCAGAGAGGGCTGAAAAAGAGACGTTTATATGATTTATTTTCTTTGGATTTGGTCAGGTTTTTTGTCCTACGCTGGAACTTCGTTCTTTCAGCGTAATGATGTAAGATGGCGAGCCTTCCCAGCGAGATGAACATTGATCGATGCCAGGTTTGAGTTTGAACCAACACCTATGGAATCGGGTAGGAAAGTTCTGATTGCCTGCCTGCTAGTTTTTTTCTAAACGGCACTGAGCTTTGTTTTTGCAAGACTGCTCAGAGTATTTTATTTCCCTGCACCACCGATTTTTTTCCTTTGGACTATAGAATAATTTTTCCATGGTTCTAAGGAGCTTTGGATTCTTCAAACTGAATCAGTGAACCGAGTTTTTTTAATCGGATCTTTTGAATCGGATCCTCTAACGAACTTGAACTGAACTTTCTGAATCCCACCCTTTTGAACTGATTAGTTCAAACAAGTCTCTTGAACTGATTCATTTAACTGTTTTCTTCTGAACTGTTTGTATGCATCTTGTTCAATTCGGTTGAGTTATTTTTGCATGTGATTCAGTGAGCTGTCAAATTTACAATTGTGACCATTTGTAAATGTTTATGGGGTATTATTTGATACTGATATTGAAAGTGTATTATTCTAGGATATCATTATAGCCTAGAGGGTGCACCCAACTAATCGAACAAACAACAGTCAAGTGAAATTGTTCATTTATTTTGAATTGAATACCTATAACTGTGGTTTGATTTTTGAACAAAGGAAATTGTTTATTTTATTTATTTTATTTTTTCCTTTTGATTATCAATAATTACTTCAATACTTCATCTAAATACAGAGTTTTACTTTATTATTTAACCAGTGTTGTCGTTATTACACCTCCATAGTCGAACCTACTGGCCTATGGTTAATACTAGTAACAAGTGCAATATTATTTGACACGTGTGCTACATCTAGGTTATAAGGATTTAGTGAAATATATCGATCCGAAAGTTTTGTTTGAGTACTTCAGTGGTCTAGTGGCAGATCGTTTGCCAAGCGTGTCAGAGGTTCAGGTTTGAATCCACCCTCTGTATAGTTTTTTTTCTCTCATCAAAACCGAATATGTTCATCAGTGGTTACAGTCTATATCAAGCACACACGTATATAGGACACACGTTTGTGTGCATTTTATTTTGTGATTTCACCGGAATGAATGGTGTCCGCAACGGTGAAAGATTGAAGAGCGTGTCCGAGTGAAGACTGCGAAATTTATATGTTGGCAAATGGTATGTTTTAAGTAGCTGAAATAAGCACAAATGTCAGGGCATATCAAAACACCTCAAGAGCCCGAGAAAACACCTCAGACCCCAGAGGGTTAATTACCTGTTTATTAGAATGCAAGCGAGATCAGCATCTCTCTGTAGTTCCAGCTTGTCACGAACCTCTCTCCATCTTGGAAATGCAACTCCAATGTTAACCCGAGTCATGTCTCTTCTCCTGTCCCAAAACCTTCTCGGGTCATTTCTTTCACCCGTGCGTTTCCGCTTCACGGATCTGCCTCCAGCAGCAGAACGTGCAGGCAAAGCATAATCATGGTCCATTACTGGTATCCAACTATTGATTCTTTATCGTCTTCTTTCATTTTAGTGACGGGCGTCCGGTGTTCACATTTGTGAACATTTGATCGCAGGAAGTTAGAGAAACTAGAGGAGTCAAAGGTTATATGACGTCATAGACGGGCGATGAAACGGAAATAAAGAATTGGTCCGTGTCTTCAAATTAAAATATAAATTTCTCCTGATTTGAAAGTTGGTGGAAACTTTCGGGATAATGTAAGTACACAACTAAAAGAAAATATATAACATAGATACAGATATTTTTGCTATTTTGAAAGCTGAAAATTTACATATTGTGCCTTTAAGTCTGTTCCATGGACAAAAATGGATAGGCATAAATGTGGGAAAGCGTTCTGGGGCACAGAGCAGAAAAAGTAAAAAGTACATTGGCGATGACCTACAGCCAATGAGAGAGCAAGATACAGGGCCAGCGGGATGTTAGATCAAAATATCAGCAAACATGGCTTCGGTTCCGAAAAAGGCTCCTGCTCGGTCTATTTGGACCCAAGAAATGGAGGAAAGTTTGGTCGAACTTTGGCAGGAGCACACGTGCCTATCTGATGTTTCATCGGAGCTGTACCACAACCGGGTCGAGAAAGAAAAATGTTGGAGAGAAATTGCTAATTCTCTTCAACAGCCAGGTAAGCAAAATAAGTAGTTTTTTTTATCACAGTAGGGGCTGCTTTCTCATATTGTAGTTAAACTGTAGTTAAACTATAGTTTTCTTTTAAAACTTTGTTTATTCAGATTGTTGTACTTTTCCTTTGCTGCATTGTGTGAATCAAACATTTATTTTACTGTTATAAAAGTAATGTTAACTTTGCAGTATTAAAAGAATAGCAGTAATGCTCAGGACTTAAATGAAAAGCATTTTACTTTTATGGTTTGCACTTTTACAATAAATGTTTGACAGAAATAAAGTTTTTACATGCTATTTGAAACAATGATGTCAAAAGTTTTTTGGTCAGAAGATACAGTATACAAAGCATTTTGTGCCTAAAATTAGTAACAGAAGTTATAGCACAGGTTTTTTTAAGAAAGGCACTTTTCTTTAAAATAAAAATGAAAAAAACATTACAATGTGCTAGCATTTGGTGCTCCTAAAAACTCGCAACCTGTTGGCAAGAATGCCGAATGCATTTTCTACCACTCGCCGTGCTATTGACAAACGGTAGTTCATTACTAGGGGTGTCACGATTTCGATCGATCGAAATTAAGTCACAATCTCGATAATCGAATTCAAAAATGGAATCGTCGATACTGTCACGCCCCCATGTCACGTCCAGTCGGTTTGCAAAGCGGAAAAAAAACAGCGTTGAAGTGCTGCGAGTCCTCTACCTCAGTTACAGCCAGTCAAAAGATAGCATGGCTGCAGATGCAGGAGACCCATCGACAGGACTTCTGACCTCCTCTTTCACTAAAGTCGCCGGTGTGGGACAGTGGGAGTATTTCTGATTTCCAGTGAGTTATGTTGACAACGTTTACATTCGCGTTCAAAGTTCGCGCTTAAAAAAAGCCACACTTTGCAAGCTCTACTGAATGTGCGTCAGTGCGTGTACCATTCTTCCACTTTTTAAATTAAAACTTTAAATTGACAAAAACAGCAGACTCAGAACAGTATAAATCTTTATACAATAAATCTAGCATGTCACAAATAACTTGATTCTCCACCTCCACGAATGAGACGAGTGTCGTTCATTTCCGCACCTAGTCTATTTTTGCTGCACTGCCAATTCCCACATTGCCTAGGCGCGCTTGATGGTAAACACATCCGTATACAGCCTCCAGCAAAAAGTGTCAGTCTTTACCATAATTACAAGTCCAGCTTCTCTATGCTAATGGTGACTGCTGTGGATGCCAATTACAAGTTCATCTATGCCAGTGTGGGTACCCAAGGTAGAGTTTCTGATGCTGGACTATTCGCTTATTCAGACTTGATCCAAGCGATGGATCAGGGCCAACTTTCCTCCACCCGAACCATTGCCCAGCAGAGACATAATGATGCCATATATGTTTGTGGGTGATGAGGCATATCCTTTAAGGCCTGATCTCATGAAGCCATACCCTAACAGGTAAATGGACCACAATCAAGCGCGCCTAGGCAATGTGGGAATTGGCATTTAGATTGAAACTCATGGGCTATTTGTCGCCATTCTGCCTCTGTTGATGGTGTCTAGCAAAAGAAATGAAGAACTGTTAGATTTGTGAAGCACTGTAAATATAGATCATTATTTGAGGCTTTATTGACTATTACTGAATAAGGTTTCGGGGTTTCCCGGCAGTCAACACTGTGTTTTCGCACAGCTGGCTACGGTGACGTGAGCTGCAAAAAGCACAAGTGGAAATGAAACTCCATGAGCACTCATTGATCATGGTAATTTTTAATACAGTTATCTAACAATGAACGACTTATTGTTTAAATTATTTAATATGCTTTTTGTTATTTAATGTTATCTGCATCTTTGCAAACGAACACACTAGGCCTACAGAAAAAGTTTGCGAGACACACAACATGAATAATTTGACTGAAAAACTAGACCTGTATAGGTGATTAAATGTATCCTATGTATATGTAAAGCCTACATTTGCAGTTTAGGCTATGGGGTTCATTATCTAGGCACCAACTTAAAGCCAGTCATTAATAGCCCATGGCTGAATGTGTCTTTACTGACAGGACTGTGCAACATAATGGGGCTCAAAACAGCAAATGGTGGAGAGAATGCTGGAGCAGGAGCAAGTCATCAAAGGCTGGTTTGCCAAAGACAAAAGCCACCACCCACTCCCCCAGCTGACATGGCAAGACATAAGTGTTCTGGAATCTATGAACAACGCGCTGAAGCCAGTAACGGACTTCACAGACATTCTCTCTGGAGAAAACTACGTAACAGTGTCCTTACTGCTGCCCATGTTGGCCCATTTAGAAGGTGTACTGGAGGAGTCAAGATGATGATTCCAAACTGACAGCAGACCTGAAGCGTGTCATCCTGGAGCAGATGGAAGGCAGATATGGTGATGACACCATCCAGAGGATGATGCGTAAAGCAACACTGCTTGACCCCAGATACCGAGGGGACCATATGAAACCTCCCGAACTTCATTCCACAAAATCTGAAATGAAGAGATTGTGACAGAGATTGCTCTGTCGCTGCCAAGTCAAACACCAGGTCCCTCACATGCTGGAGAAGAGGGAGAGGAACCAGATGCCGCCACCACCGTGCCCAAGAAATAAAAGTGGTCTTTTGGGCAGCCTTCTTAGGAAGAGACTGAGAGCAGCCACGCTCACTGATAAGCAAAAGATTGAGTCAGAAATGACCATGTACTTGCAGGAAATGGCCATTGATGGGGAAGAGAACCCACTGACTTGGTGGACAACAAACGAAAAAAGGTTTCCGTTCATGGCAAGATTAGCACGGAAATATCTGCATATGTGCTACCAGTACACCATCAGAGCGGGTCTTTAGCACAGCGGGTAGTGTTGTTACTCCAATCCGCAGCTTATTAAAACCAGAGAAAGTGAATATGTTGGCATTTCTGGCCAGAAACATAGAAATTTAAACATGGTCTATGGTGAAAGATATTAGAAAGATGTAATGCAGAACTACTGTTAGATACGCGGGTTCTTTAGGGACACCTAATCTGTAGCTCTGCCTTAGCTCTGAAGCTCCGTGGCTATAATGAACCGGCTGCAATGTCAAGATTGCAATGCTGGAGTGTGTGTGTGTGTGTGTGTGTGTGTGTGTGTGTGTGTGTGTGTGTGTGTGTGTGTGTGTGTGTGTGTGTGTGTGTGTGTGTGTGTGTGTGTGTGTGTGTGTGTGTGTGTGTGTGTGTGTGTGTGTGTGTGTGTGTGTGTGTGTGTGTGTGGAGAGAGAGGCACATGCGCGATCGAACAGTGGAAACATAAACATACTCTGCAGTTTGAATGATGTCCTGTATGAACAAAATTACGAAGTGTTTACTTGTATTTGTGTACACTCGCAATAAAAACAGAACATTGTGCTTTTGTCACACTCTAAACTCTGGTCAAACTGTAACCTACAACTGTCACTCAACCAAAATCTCACACACACACTGTTTAAAAGCTGGATAAAATATTATCTGGATAAAAAATATTTATCCAACCCCATTTAAAAGCAGTCTGTTAAAAACAGTCAAAATCTTTTGGACATTCATTATATTGCATTGGTTTTTATTTATTGTCTTCAAACAGAGCATATATCTGTTTATTTTTAAGTTACACATTCTACATTGATTAAAAAAGAATTTTTAAGAAAAAAGTTTTTAATGGTACTATTATTTTATACAGAAATAAAGTATTTATAATTCAGATGAGAATAAAGTTAATTAAAATTAAGGAAAACAAATATATTGATCTGAAATATAGCAAATTAATTTTAAATTCATTCAGGTACAATTACCAAACATATCTCAAGGTCTTTTTGTCTTTTTATTTAATTAAACTAATTATATAAATCTATTGTCAGTGCACTACAAATAAACCGGTTCTATGCCTTTACTTTATTGATAAAACTTATTTAAAAAATTCAAGGTTTAAGACATTTATTTTACTTTGGTGGTACAGACTGAGACATGCAAAATAAAAAGAAATGCCTTGTACATTTTTGTTTTGCTTTTCCCTCCATTGTACCGAACCGTGATGTCTGAACCGAGGTATGAACCGAACCGTAACTTCTGTGTACCGTTTCACCCCTAGTCTGAGCACACTTGAGAAGTTTCAGATCAAATTCACTGCAAGCCCCCCAATAAAATTTAATTGAGTTGCATTACCCTAGGCTTAACATACATACCAGTTTGGACATGAAGTTTGGGTTTGCCAGTTTTTCTTCCATGATTTCCACATCCCTAACTGTCTTTAGGGGGAAACCCTCTAGGGTAGAAGAGTGGTGCTAATGTTGCCACGCTGTTGTAGAAACGTTTGTAGCATCCTCCCCTGGATTTTTTTTGTCTCTTCTCTTTCATCTTCTCAAGCAGTGTTAAGATGCGAACAAACATGTTGTCCCTGATTTGTCTTCAAGGGGTTTCTGGTGACGTGTGATCGGTTGAAACACCGGGCCATCTAAGGTTACCCAGAGGTGGTGGAGGTGTCTGCCTAGCAGTTGGAGGCAGTGGAGGTGAAGATCTGAGTGTGGACGGAGGCAGTGGAGGTGTCAGCACAGATCTGAGTGTGGATGGAGGCAGTGGAGGTGTCAGCACAGATCTGAGTGTGGATGGAGGCAGTGGAGGTGTCAGCACAGATCTGAGTGTGGACGGAGGCAGTGGAGGTGAAGATCTGAGTGTGGACGGAGGCAGTGGAGGTGTCAGCACAGATCTGAGTGTGGACGGAGGCAGTGGAGGTGTCAGCACAGATCTGAGTGTGGACGGAGGCAGTGGAGGTGTCAGCACAGATCTGAGTGTGGACGGAGGCAGTGGAGGTGTCAGCACAGATCTGAGTGTGGATGGAGGCAGTGGAGGTGTCAGCACAGATCTGAGTGTGGACGGAGGCAGTGGAGGTGAAGATCTGAGTGTGGACGGAGGCAGTGGAGGTGTCAGCACAGATCTGAGTGTGGATGGAGCCGGTGCACTGTACAAAAATCCACACTGTAAAAATCTCGTACAACAAAATAAATCTTAGTACTAATTTCCCCTATCTTTTTCTTTTTTCACATAAAAACTTTATTTCAATATATGAGACATATTCATTTTGTATTGATTGCTATTTTTCCCATATCTAATCTAGATTATATGAAACATTATTATTCTAATGTAAAGACAACCAACATACTTTAGTGCAAGAACATAGTTTGTGTCTGGACAGTGTTGTGTGAGAAAAATCTTAATTCAAACAGAAACAAGATTCTTTTTCTGACCCCATTGGCAGATAATTTTGCTTTTTTCAAGCAAAAACTCACTTCATTTTTTATTTTATTTCCCTAGAAAACAAGACTTAGGCCCTGTTTACACGAGAATGAAATTTTATCAGATGTGCCTTTCGTTTACACGGCGACGCGTTTTAGGGCTTAAAAACGTAAAAAGGTAAAACCACCCTCCAGAGTGGAAATCTTAAAAATGCTCCACCGTCGCGTTCCCGTTTAAAGGGTAAAAACGCAAAAGTAAGGCACAAATCTGCTCACGGTGGCTTTCGTGGCGTGCGCGTTTATGTCACATGCGTGCGCCAGTACAGGGAAATAACAACAAACATGTCAACAAATAATGTTGTTATTATTTCCATACGTCGGACTTTCAAGTTGCCCTAGCAGCTCTGATAAACATACAAGAGTCTTTTCAGCAGTTGTACAAAATATTCTCAGATAGTATTACTGATCAGAAAAGGCGCATTAATTACCTCCATTAAATTGTTGATGCACCAATTCGTCGGAGGCAAACCAGATGGATTTGCCGAGACCTGGGAGAACCACCAAATGGTGGGACAACTTTGTGGAAGGTGTAGTTGATGACCATGAATGGCGTGAAAAATTCCGTATGTCCAAAGAATGTCTTGACACCTAGCCGCCTGGAGTGCATACTACATTGAATTTAACACACTTTTGCGTCACCATATACACGCAGATTTCCCAACCATAACGCTCGTCTAAACGCAAATAAAAAGTGAAAACGCAATGCCACTTTTGCGTTTTCTCTTCAGATCATTTCCGTGTAAACATAGCCTTAATATCTTATGTCATTTTACTCATCTAGTAAATGGATCTTTGCAGTGTACAGACTGTAAGTTAATGAGTTGATTTATCCATGTTTTAATATGCTCTTGTTCATAGAGATTTTAAGATGGATGCCGAGGCTTTTTAGGTTGTGGAATCTGCCATCTCTGACCCAGTTTGTTTGCTAGTTTCCAAGGCTCCAATACGCTGTGTTTCCTGCCAACTGGCATCCCGGGGTGTCGAAATACTATTGGGTGAACTGGCAGTGGGCGAGATCCCACAGACCAAAACAAAACCTGACTGACAACACGGAAAGTGTAAAACAATAAGTAAAATAACTGGCTGTAGAAGTGTTTTGCAGAGAAACGAGTATGTGAACTTAGCATGTTTCATAAATATCTGCAAACATATTCTGGTATTTTATGCTTTAGTAGAGTAAAAAAAATTACAACCTTTAACTATCACTCTGACTGACTCTTTCCAGTGCTCTGACTACTGAACTAGGAAGCTGTTTGAGGCCGTTTACACCTGTTACTAAGATGGGTTTTGGTCGATGGGATCACAAGTAGACAATGCTTAATACAGGTGTATACGGGGTCTAAAACACTTTGAGCTTGTCTACTTTCAAACAATTTCAGAGGAAGTCAACTTAGTGGGTTCGTGGACAAGTGCCCATGCTGTCGTAGTGTAAACAGTCATGCGGTCCAATGTGTTTGAACTGCCGCAAAAAATCACCTACTCTCTTCCTACTGACCTAATATGTAAACATTAAGGGAAAAGCGCCAGCCAGACGGGATTTAAAGGGTACCTATTATGGCATTTAAAATGTTCCTAATAATGTTCTGGGAGTCCCCAACAACAGTTTTACATGCATGCAATGACAAAAAACACTTTTGTTGTCTTATAATATGCATTTATTTTTACCTGATTTGCTCAGCGATTCCCAAATGATTCGTTTGACGACTCATTTTTCAAACCCCGCCTTTGCGTGACGCTAATCTGCGGTGATTGGTCAAATGACCCAGTCAGTTATTTTTCGCGTTAACCCAAAGCTTAAACATATTGATAATGCACTGCAGTACTACAATACGCCCTATTCTTTATGACAACTCCAATAACAACGACAAACATTTTACATATTTCAAAAAACACACACACAGAGCTTGGAGACCTAAGCGCTGAGCGTAACTGACACACACACACACACACACACACACAGAGCTTGGAGACCTAAGCTGTGTTGAGCGTAACACACACACACACACACAAAACCACACACACACACACACACACACACACACACACACACACACACACACACACACACACACACACACACACACACACACACACACACACACTCTCTTATTGAGCATGCTACAAAACCCATAAAAGCAACAATTATTAACAGTACTTACAGGTTGTGATTCGGAGGATGAAGCCGATCCAAATAAACTTGGTATTGAACCTTCCTTCAGTATCAGGCGACTCGCGAATCCACACTTGAAAGCATTTATGTTTGTAAAGGAATCCTCATTAAAATGACGCGAACACAGCTCAAGGTGGCTATACCTGTGTGGTATAGTTGTAAATATAAACTCTAGCCAGATTCTTCACATGCTCGTTCCTGGGCAGTGAAAAAAAAGTTCGCTTTTGATTCGCACTTCAGAACAGCTCGTCGACATGTTGTTTTCACTGTTTTCTGGCGCGCGCAATGAGTGGGCGTGTCTTATTCAAATAACTTGTACAAGTGACGTACGGAAGTTAGAGAAAATGCATCGTTCGTCTATCAATTCATATCAGCGACTCAGAGTCGACTCTAACTTTTGAGAGACAATAACTTTGTATACGGTGAACTTTCATATTTAAAACTTTGCAGGATGTTTTCGTTCACTTAGATCTATGTTACACACTACGTGAAAGGTAATTTTCAAAATTCCATGATATGTACCCTTTAAACTTTCTCGACTGAAGACCCAAGTTTGGTTTGAAGACGAAAAACGTATCAAGCACAATGTTCTCTCAGCATTCCTGATTTCTAACACACACTCACAGCGTTCGGCATGGTTTTGTGGCTGTCAGAGCAGAAACAAAATCTGCTGCTCTACGTATGTTTTTTTCGTCATCTCCGGGCGCTTTCACATGTAAATTGGGTAAGCTTAGTTCGTCCATGAGATCTAAATACTTAAAAATACAATTAAAAAAAGTACAATAACCTGTCCATAGATCCTCCCCTTGAAGAAAAAAACAAAAGTGGTTAAAAGAGGACAAATTAGATGGGATCAAAAAAACGTTCTGTAGTTTTCAACCTAAAAGTGTGCGTACGCTCAAAAGCCAGAACCTGCACAAAATTCCCTTTATAAAACCTAGTCAGCGGAAGATTGTGCGTACATGCATCTTCACCTTGAAATAACTATATATGGATTACAACGCCTAGTTTAACCATACATAACGTCATCTGCATATCATTTCCATGCATATTCCCATCCATGTGATACCATGTTTAACACAAGACATTAGGAAAATATGAGATACGGACTATGCGCAGTCACATTACATTTCTAAAAATCATTCAGTAACCTTGCCATGTTATTTTAGAATAAATAAATCAACATTGTATAAAATACATTACATAGAAAGTTTTCAGTGTAGATTTATTCTCAATCTATTCCACTGGCCAAATAGTATTTAATTAGTTTAAACAAATCAAATGTATGCAATTTTGCCTATAATTGTATGATGTTTATATATTTGTAATGGAAACAGATAGGCCTTGTTTGCAGTGTAAATAATTGTCTGACACAGCGCATCACTGACAAAACATTTAAAAAATAAAATGTGCATATCTTACCGTTTCCTACTGTCTGTCTGTGCACAACTACTGCGTCATCGGACCAATTGAAACAATTTGATCACCGTCTGATTTCTTCTGAGCATTATTCGTTTTGCACGATTGCATGTTAAAACACAGCATTCCACAGGCAAAGTGTTCGAAAGCAGCGCATCCATTTCAAATAGCCTATTTATATTTATATTCATATGAAATGTTGTCCCTTCTGAATAATGATTTCATGAAGTTTCAGTGCTTAACTAATGAAAGTGACATTTAATCTAAATATGTATATCAATCATATGTAAAAGAGTTTAAATCATTCTGTTTACTTAGCTCACTTCAGTGAAAGAGTGTGTATGCACGGTCTAGAGTGTTCGTACGGCGTGCACATACGGCTAGTTTTAAAAAAAAAAATCCTGATATGTGCATGGAAATTTGCGTACACACATTTCAATGCCTTTTTTGTGCGTACGTAACGTTTATACATCAGGGGTCTCATTTATAAAACTGTGCGTAGAATCCTTACTAAAAGTGTACGTGCGCCCGAAAGCCAAAAATGGCGTACGCAAACAAATATTCAGACTTATTAAACTATGCGTACGCCAGAACCTGTGCTGAATTCACTTTATAAATCCCAGTCAGCGGAAGATTGTGCACACATGCGTCTCCTCCCCGAAATAACCATATGTAGAGCTTACAATGCCTAGTTTTACTATGCATATCCTCATCTGCATATCATTTGCATATGTGACCTGATCCAGCAAAATGAGTCACAGTGACCCAAATTTCAAAATTGAGATTTGGTATTAATGGAAAGAGGAGACCATCAGCTTTCAAATGATATCCTAGTCAAAGTCATACCTTGAATGGTTGTAAAGATATACACATTTGAATTATGATCATCTGCCCTCTTTTTCCAATTGAAAACCTGAGAAAATCCCTTTTAAAGTTTTTTGCCCGTTTTTTGTTGATATCTTTCAGAATCCATTGCATTTAAAGGGATAAACTATTTATTTTACAGCTTAATTTGACCAAAGACATTAATATATATATATATATATATATATATATATATATATATATATATATATATATATATAATATATATATATATATATAATATAAAACAGGGTTGGGGAGTAACGGAATACATGTAACGGCGTTATGTAATCAGGATACAAAAATCCAGTAACTCTAATTAGTTACAGTTATGTCAAAAAACTTAGTAATCAGATTATAGTTACTTTTTGAAAAAAGGGGGGATACTTTTATGATTACAATGGTTTCATTTAAAACTAAATAAATCTGTATTTTGGCATAATAACACTATTAAGCGTTGCTTGATTATAAATCTGTATTTTGGCATAATAACACTATTATCGTGAAAGTTCTGATCCCATCTGACTCCTGACATTATGCTGCCTAACTCATAATCATACACTGTTCATTCGTTGGCCAAAGGAGGACTGGCCCCCCGACTGAGCCTGGGTTCTCCCAAGGTTTTTTTTCTCCATTCTGTCACCTGATGGAGTTTTGGTTCCTTGCCACTGTTGCCTTCGCCTTTTGGCTTGCTTAGTTGGGGACATTTAATTTACAATTGAACAATACTATTACAACATTGTTTTCCTGTTATCTCTGTAAAGCTGCTTTGAAACAATTTGTATTGTAAAAAGCGCTATATAAATAAAGGTGACTTGACTTGACTTGACTATTAAGCGTTGCTTGATTAATGACCCACGAGTGCCACCCGCCGCTGGTGCATGCGCAAAATAACAGCTCTCTACAACAATCTCCTCAGACACCAGTGATGCGCGGGTTGATCCAAAATTAGCGGGTTACCCGCGGTTACGAGTCATCCAAAAGTATTTTATACGTCTGAAATAAAGATGGCATTAATCTTTGTAATTTATATAGTAGCCTAGCCACTAGACACATTTTTCTATGAAATACATAGGCCTTTATTGGCTGAAACTGGCGTGAAGATGACGCACGAGCTCTGTAGAGATGGACGCGGCAAGAGAAAAGGTGAAGACTGGGCAGTGGAAGCTCCTTGTGGGAAATCCTTATTTAGGCTACCTTTTGAATGTTAAGCGTTATTAACTTTTGAATAAATGCTGGCGCGGGATAAAATGTCCGATTTCCCAACACGTTGAACAGAGAAATGCCATTTTTATAGGCTACTTTTAATAATGCATAGCTCAGTAATGTCAGTTATATATATTTTTTGAAAGGGGCGGGATTTTTGTTGGGAAAGTCGGAGGAGAGACGCACACTTCGATTAGACTGGATAAACACATGCAGAATCTTAATCGTTAAGAAAATGAAACGAAATAAATGAATAGCCTAAGTCAAGCCTTTATTACATAACACTAGGCTATATTATACAGCATTTAGAAAAAGAACAGTTTGCGCTCCTGAGGGCAAAAAATGCGGGTCAGGAAGCGGGTTGGGTAGCTACAATATTTTGTCCGAGTTGTGGGCGGGTTAGTTGAAAACGTCGGTCGGGTGCGGGTTGTTTATACATTGACCCGCACATCACTGTCAGACACAATCACTGCTGCTAGAAACAATGCTGCCCACGGGTAAAAATGCTTGCATTTCTTGGAAATTCCGCTGCTATTTTGTTTTTAAAGAAGAAAATGCCAACAACATGGTTGTACAGTGCAAACTGTGCCTTCCAGCAATGAAAACACTTTCTTTATCGAAGGACTCGACATCCAACCTAAAGAAGTTTTTGCATTCTCTATCTTCCTGTTGAAGAAACATTTCCATTTTATTTTTTCCTTGTCCTTGTCAAGTTAAAAATAAAACAAAATAATCTGTAATACCATACTGTAGCCACTAGATGTCTGCATAGTCCTTTACATAAATATTTATTGAGGGTTATTCAATATTCAATATTCATTTATTCAATAATTTATTCTTAATAAATAAAAGTTTTTTTTTTAATAATATCTGTCCTTGAAGTAATCCAAAAGTAATCAGTTACATTACTTTCATATTGTGGTACTTGGATTACGTTACTGAATACTTTTTTAAAGTAACCCTCCCAAGCCTGAATATAAATGCTATTAAACCAGGCTGAAGCTCAAATTATTTAAAAGTTTTTATTTGAATAAATAATTAAAAAGGCACTTTTACAAACATTTACTAAAATCAGAAAGATTGAATAGAGCTGCTACATTTTTGCTTGAGAGAGTAGTGTGTGTGTGTGTGTGTGTGTGTGTGTGTGTGTGTGTGTGTGTGTGTGTGTGTGTCTTTTGACAGCGACATTTCTCAAATTAATAATATTTAATCTTTCTGAGGAGATGTGCTAGCTTGTTTACAAAGAGCGCTGCGCGTCTGACAGGAGCATGGCTGGAACAATCGCGTGCATG
>CM070822.1:32839732-32849732 GCA_036326025.1 Chrosomus eos
TAGTTTGTAAATACCTGTAAATAAATATCTATGTGTAAATCTCAATCTTTCTGTAATGTCTTGTTTGTTTCATTTATATTACAGAATGTTCTATTATATTTCTACATTGTTAGTTGTTTATTGTTGTTCATTAATGTCTTGTAGTTTTAGTAAATAAATAATGTTCACACTCTTATTCATTGTGCTGCTTTTAATTGCCTTGGGACTGGAATGTGCAAACTGTACATGGGCTCACCCACTCTTTCATAGAGTATACATTGTATATAACACAAATATTGTGTGTATGTCCATATATTTAAATGTGTGTGTGTACTTATTTCAATATTTGTGTGTTTTCATTTTAATAAAAAAAAATTACATTTCAATATTTGTGTGTATAAAACATTTGAAGTGTCCTAAAATAAATCTGATAAATCACATCAATCAATCCGACACACAAAAAAACACATATTTTAAGAAACATTTGTATTTGTTTTATTAAACCATAAACATGTATGCTTTTTTAAAATAATATACACAATTAATATCAATCAATATGTCACATAGATAACCCAATGAAGGCGCATGCGCAGTTGATCACACACTAGTCGCGCAGAACACGGGTTCGAGGCCAGCCCGGGGAGGGTGACTTGTTTGACATGTAACTAAAACTCTTCCATAACGTACAGGAATATAGCCCGAATATTGTTGCAGGGCAAATTTGTGCGCTTTTTCCCGTTTTCTGCGTCCTTTTCACTTGCGTGCGGGGCGCAAAGATTGGACCCCTTCTTTTGCGCCTGCTGCATCCCACCGATTGAGCCAAAGTAAGCCCACGTGAGCCAATCGTGTTTCTCTGCTGTGGCTTACTTTGGACCAATCGCGTTCTCTCCTGTGGCTTACTTTTGACCAATCGCGTTTCTCTCCTGTGGCTGACTTTGGACCAATCGCGTTTCTCTCCTGTGGCTTACTTTGGACCAATCGCGTTTCTCTCCTGGCTCTGCTCCTGTGGCTTACTTTTGACCAATCGGCGACCGCTATTATCGTCATCTTTGCAATCTTTGCAACAGGTAAGGCTATTCTTCACGACTGTATAATCGATCATTATTTATTCATAAACAGTGTGTATTTTTAGACAATTAAACATGCCAATAAAACTAGCTAGTGTGTAATAGCACACGTTTTCTTCTGTACATGTGAACCTGCAACTTTACCATGATAAATACAGTAAAAAAAACATGTCACTACTGTCAAGATAATTAGCCGACCGCTAATTAAGCTATATCCTCCATAAACCATTTTAGGTTTCAGGATTTTATATACCAAACTTTGTATGAAGATGATTCCCAACTATCTATGTTATAAAAGATATAACAGAATGATTTGATATAGACTTCCATTTTGCTTTATGCAATATATGTGTAAAATGACCATAAGCGGGTTTTCCCATTTTATACAATGTATCTATGTATCTAATTTGCATATTAATGTATCCTTGGGGCAACATGTAATGAAAAAAGAAGTGTAATAATGGGAGTTAGTAGTAATTGCCAAGATTTTCATAATAATATATATTCTGCCCTACAAAGGCAAAGTGCAGTAACTACACATTTGGTCAAAAATGAGTTAAGACTTTTAATGGGCTTTATGACATGTGTTCTGTCTTGTGAAAAAATATCTGGGTTAAATTATGTCCCGTTTCGGAGATGCATTACCACTAATCTACCCATAACATGTTTGACTGGCTGGTATAAAAAACTTTAAAGGCCTTTTTCTCAGTTTCTTTGTTTGCGTAGTTACTGCACTTTGCCTTTGTAGGGCAGAATTATTTCATAGAATTTCTTTCCATATTGTCACCCAAAATGCCTGATAAACATGATTTAAGTCCTGTTGTGTAGCTTGCTAAATTATTGTAACACACTTAACATACAGGTATCTTTTAGATTGACAGAGGTAATAGTCTCTTTCTGATTTTCATTTCAGAAAATGTACGCATACCCCGTTTTTCGTCGCCAGTCAGCAACATCAAACCGTCTCCTCATGGCACCATCAGCGGAGGCGAAGAAACTTGAAAATGTGGTGTCTGAAAGGGCCAAATCGAAGGAGGAGGTGCTGGCAGAGGCAAGTACTTTTGTCTGCACAAACGGTGGAGGTCCCAGTGACCAGTTTTTAGTACTGGCTCACTGCAAACTTCAGTTCGGGAAGTACCAGGGTCAGAGATTTAGATGGCTCCTGGAAAACTCTCTGGGGTACGCAGTGTATTTGGTGCTCAGCATTTCCAGTGAGAAAGCGCAGACAAGCCACCTGTCAGAAATAAACACTGTTCCTCAGTCCTTCATATTAGAGAGATGGCAAGAAGTAAGAGATACGAGGAAGCAGGCATGAAAGCAATCCCGGGCACTGGAGACCAGGCTCTTGATGTGGAGTTTGGGACTTTCCAGGCCGTCCATGAAAGATGTTATGAAACCAAGCAGGGCAAAGCCTCATCAGTATCCCTGTAGGCAGATCCAGCCAACCCACATGCCATTTTAAAGCTATGTTCTGAAAACGGCTTCTGATAGGCACAGTGTACATCACTGCACGTCCACCTGCAGCCTCCTGTACCTCTGCACTCCACCTGCAACCTCTAGTGCCTCTGCACGTCCACCTACAGCCATCCAAACTGGTTTACAGCAGACCGCCACTGTGAAAGCACTGTTGGCGCGTGGCAAACATATGTCTCCTTCACAGCTGGCAAAAAAACTAATGTCACCAGTTAAACCCTGTGAGTAGGAGTATAAATAAGGAATTTTCCCTACAGCATTTCTACATGTATTCATTTATCGTCATGGCAAACTTGTCCACTTGTTGTTTCCAGATCCATTACTGCAGTCCACTTTACCTCCTCCGGCAGCAGAACCCCCAGCCAAACATTTGGCCCAAAGCAGCTTTTCGCTACTGGTAAGTAAGCAACATCTTACATATGTTTTTCTCCATGTATTGATCACAATAATAGTTTTAACATTTGTGCTCCAGGCACTTCCATTCCCACTGCTGAAGATGATGATGAGGAGCTGGTATTTGCTGCATCACAATGTGAAGCAAGCTAAATACAGGTGTGGCATATGGACACAAATGCAAATATTATAAGAATGTTTTGTGGAAACCCACTGAGAATCATTATTTTTGACAATAAATAAATAAACATTTTAAATTATTTTTTTGTTTACAATACAGAATTATGTGACATCATGCCTCAAGCGGGAGGCATTCTTTGAGTGCACTTCTTCCAAACCTTAAGGATGTCCAAAGGTGTCAGTGTATTTATTTGCGTTACCTGTTGCTAAACAATCACTGGATAACTTTTTCACACCGCTTGCTCTTCTCACTCACTCAACCTGAGCAGACATGATGGTGGAGATTAATTGTTCTAATTATTAGAGGAACAGTTTTTCCTTATTGTGTCTGTGTGCATGCTTCATGTCTGTGGGCATCACACTTTTTTTTACTGAATTCATCACGACTCATTTTCCTTCTTTCATTCCATCTAATCCTCATTCTCAAAGAGCTATATTGATCCCATATTCCTTACATCAATAAAGTGTACACTGTGTTCTTTGCTTCTTAACACTAATACCATTTTTTCACTGTTATTCCTAAATATAATCATAATTATTATTAATACTTGTCCAAAATTACTGCTTTGCCGGCTGTTTGTGGGCTGCATTTATGGGATATTATTATCAAATAACAGTCATCCTTATATTGTTTATGTTACTGTTCACTCAGAGGCCTGTGCCGGTCCGTCTCCATCAGCGAAACAGCACAGACACCAGCTCTTCCTCATCATCAGCCACCAGCTGAGCTTCCTAGTCACTGGAAAGATCATCTTCCACCTTTCCAGCATGAGTGGATCCGGAACACACTGTTTAAAGCCAACGTGCGAACCGGAAAGCCAGAAATAGTGTCCCAGCTGAAGCTTTGGTGGTATCCTCCTCAGCCCCCTTTAATAAACACCCAGCCACCCGCCTCACCTGACCTCTTCTTCTGTCGGCCCATTTTCTTATGGATGCCGCTAAAGATGTGGTTGTTTCCTCTTGTCTGCGTTCGCCCAGACTGTGGTAAGCACAGACTTACAGCAGCAGGACTTTACCGTACCGTGCGCAAGGTCTTGGACATTGATGGGTGGTATGACCTTGCCACTGAGTATCTGGAGTGCAAACGCTGCAAAAAGAAGTATCCAGCCTGGAACGAGGACATCTTAGGACAGCTGGATATGGGCCACCGCAGTCAGTTTCCAGCTTTGCTGACATACAGGTAATTCATAATGACAATCATTCATTATTAGGCGCTTTTATTTGCGTTATTTTTTCCAACCAAAGCATTTGCATGATTATACTGTTGTTTCATTAGATACTCATGTGACAACCGGGTGGTGAGGATGATGAGGGAGAGGACACTGGGCAACAGTGTGACTCAGCTCTACAAGAAGCTGATGGAACAACACAGTGAGACATGGACACAGCGTGTCCTGCAGTACCTGACTGCCTGTGAACCATTCACAAGGTCCTCCCTTGTGCAGCCTCCTGTGTTTGCTGAGCCTCCCCTTTTACCTGCCCTACCTAAACCTAAGTGGCTGTTAGCTGTGTACGCCAGGGATGTTCTGGGGCGACTGGACGAGGTCAAGGCCAAAATAACATCTGTATTTGGCTGTGTTCTCAAGATGGACTCCACAAAAAAGGTATCACAGCCCTGTTTATATCCAGAAATTGTCCAGATATGGGTATGTGTGTGTACATAATGAACAGTTATGAGTTTTTATTTTGTTTAAAATTATTATTATTTTTTTTTCTTCAATAGGTCACAAAAAAACTTGCCGGTGCTGCTTCAGGAACAGCTGCCTGGTGCACAAATGTTGGTAACGAACATGGCCAAGTCCTTGTCTCTGTCCTAACAGCCGCCGAGGGACATGCATTGGACCCCATGGCAGCTGGCCTGATGAAACGCTACCGAGAGGCAGGAGAGGCATCCCCAAAGGTGATGTACGTGGACAGAGATTGCTGCAGTCAGCACGGCCAGTCTCAGGTGAAGGCCATGTTTTCGGAGTGGGATGAGCTTGAAGTGCGCCTGGACATCTGGCATTTCATGCGGCGATTTGCTGCAGGTGTCACGACAGAGGCTCATCCGCTCTACGGGATCTTCATGGCACGTCTATCCATGTCCATATTCCAGTGGGATCCAGAGGATGTGGCTGCTCTTCCCGTGCAAAGGAGGGTGAGCTGGCGGCACAGAAGACTGGCTACATCTCAGAAAAGGCGGTCTGTGCTCGCATTAACCGGAGGGAGTTGGCACTGCACTGCCGGAGGAGGACCAGAGGAGAGGAGGAGACCACCATATTGATTGGGTCACTGATTGATCAGTTTGACAGTGCGGACGGGAAGGATACTCTGGGAGTTCCACTTCTGAACCATGAACGGATCCAGCAGATATGGAAAGAACAGCGGAAGCATGTACAGTGTATCCAAGACCCAGAGCACTTTCCGCTCTACATAAAGAAGGGGACACTGAAGAAAGGCGGTGTGGAGCTGTGCTGCTACAGGTGTGCTCGAGGCTCTACCTCCTTGGAGTCATTCCACCTCCACCTGAACCGTTTTATTCCAGGTATTACATAAATATGGATTAGTAATTTTTCTGTAAAAAAATATAAGCACTGTAACTGCTTCCATTACGTTAAAGTAATGTCACATTAATAAATGTCACACTTTACTGTAATATTACAGTTCTTTTCTGATGTCATAAAAGCATTGACAAAGCTGTTTTGCCTCACAAGTCACTAATAACTGGTTATAACGACAATATTTTTTTTAATGTAATTACATAACTCTATTACATGTAACCAGTTACTTCATAGCACCTCATGTGAAGTAAATATATTGTACATATGTGACATATAAAACCCTTTTTTATTTATTTAACTTTTAGGAACCAGTGCCAGTGATGCGCATTTTCAGGCCTATCTCCTTGAGGGCTTGATGCGTTGGAATGATGACCGGATGGAAGATGCCATAAAAGGAGCGTCCTCCATCCGGTCATATGGCAGTGCCATGAGAGAGGCTGTTGACCAGCTTAGCCAGAGAGTCTTTGGGAAGCCCTGGGATGAGCGCTATCGCCCTCCTGGAGCATATACAGGCAAGACATTCATTATTTTGTTATTTTGTAATACTCTACTAAGCATCTATTTAGCCTTAAATGTACTAGACAAAATATTAAGAAAATATTTTTCCCTTTTATTCTTGTAGGTGAATTGCTAGGAATAGAGTACCTTTACAGCCAGACTGGCAAAACAATGACTCCAGTGCTCCAGAACCCAGAGGATGAAGACAGGCTGGTGGAGGAAATTGATGACCAAGACCTGCAAGATGAGGGGTTTGAGGAAGAGATCACGGAGGACATCACAGTTCCAGTGCTGTACGAGAATGACCCCTGCCATGATCTCGCAAACAGCCCCTCATCTTTGCCTCAGCCTCAGTCCCCAGCATCACTGGCTGACGTATCAATGGCTGACGTGTCACTGGCTGAGCCATCCATATCAACTAGAGAAGGACAGCAACTTGCCCCTGGCCCTTCAGTGTTGTCACAGCCATCTGACACTGGAAGCAGTCTCTCCGACGAGGCTCAGGTAAAACACTTTCAGGGCTTTATTTAATTTCAATCTCATTTTATTCCACATATATTAACATGAATCTGAATTTACTAGGGAGCAGTCATTGGGCCCGATGGCATCGCTGGGTGGGACAAGGTCCAGGATATGGCTGGTTACCTGGTTGGTCTTCGTGAGGCTCCTTACCTCACTGACCTGCAGGTGACAGAGGCCATCCAGCTGTGGACAGCTCTCCATGACGTTGACAAACAGCGGGTCAACTATCAGCCTCGACATCAGCCTCAGCTGACACATGGACGCTTTAAGGCACCGAAGCGGTCCGGAGTCACACCGGGTGTGGAGAGTGTAAAACGGTGTCTGATTGGACATCCCGGGGGACCAGCGCAGTGGCCCAGCACCAGCCGCTTGGTTGAGGCCATTTGTACAAAGCTGTGTGCTTTACACAAGTCGCCGACCAAGAAGGCTGGGGTTTGCACCCCCAGGTGGTCTAAAATCCTCTCGGATTACCACCACATCCGAGAGCTGGTGCTCAACAATCGCAGGCTGATGGATGAAACAATGATCCAGCTGTTTGAGCTAAACCAGAAGACACTCATTCAGTGGTAAGCTAGGCACATTATTTTCTTCAAATTATCTGAATACTTTTATAAACATATATATAATACATGTAATTTATTTTCAGGTTTCAACGGCAGCAGAAAAAACAGGAAATGAGTGTCCTCGCTCAGGGACTGACTTCACCTGACCCAATTGCTGTGGCTGATTCGCAGCTTCCTCCACCGAGGGAAAAATTGGATGAAGCGGCATCGACCTCAGGCCCAAAACATACATTTATCCTTCCGCCAAATCGAGAAGGACAGGCTCCTCTTCTGCGACCAGGTCGACGGCCCGCTGCTGCCACCACCATGGTGTGCCCCATTGCACCTGCCCCCACAGCATCAGGAGTTGTGCAGCCCATTTCAGCACCTGGGTCATTGTCACTAGTCCTTAACCCAGACATGACCGTGTCAATGGTGATTCCCCCTTCTGGTGCTTCAACATCCGGTGCAGGCCCAGCTCCACCTGCTCCTGTGTCTGCTGCTCCTGTGTCCCGTTACACCCAGAGGAACAGGCGCCGGCGGGCCCAAGAGACGGAAAGCGGAGTCCATAAGAGGAAGTATGTGCGAGGGGTAACCTTTAACATGTGCAGCAAATGTGGGCAGCCCAAAAACCAAAGAGTTTGGCCATAGCCGATATGGTAATGCCACATTTTGCTTGCGTGCCTCAAATGGAAAATCTTTAGATGACTGGTTGGCAGAACAGCGCCAGCTAAATACAACCCAAACTCCACCTCCTCAATAAACAATGTGCTTTTTTCCTGTATATATTTTGTATATATTACTGTACATGGTTCCACCCAGTCTTTCATATTGTCCTATATATATATATATATATATATATATAATGTATATACAGTATGTGTGTGTTTGGGTGTTTGTGTCTGTGTACTCATTTCAATATTTGTGTGTATTCATTTTAATATATATTTTTTTACATTTGAAGTGTCATTTAAATATTTGTGTGTATTCATTTTAATATATATTCTTTTACATTTGAAGTGTCATTTAAATATTTGTGTGTATTCATTTTAATAAAAAATTTGAAGTGTAATTTAAATATTTGTGTGTAATCATTTAAATAAAACATTTGAAGTGTCTTAAAATAATCTGATAAATCATATCAATCAAATAATATCCCTAAAAAAAACATTTGAAGAAACATTTTTATTCATTTTATTAAATCATAAACAACATGTAATATGCAATATTTTTTAAATAATATACACAAAAAACCTTTAAAACATGAAGGTGCTAAAATCGATAAGATGATGAAATCAATCATTCCCTTTTGTAGTCTAAAATCACAAACAACATGTAACTATGCCATATTTTAAATTATTAATACTTTATAAACAAAAAAAAAATTTAAATTTATTAGTTCAAACGTCAGAGAAAAAAGACGGATGGAGTTGTCCTCGCATCGGGACGACGTTCAACCTAGCCATGCAGTGGCTTGATTTCCATGTGCTAAACTCCTCACCAGGAAAGGAATTGAAAGCGGCATACGAGCTGCAGGGCCGAAAACATACAATTACTCCTTCCATTGTGGACGGTCTCTTTTCTTCTGCGGGGCCAAGATTGACGGCCCCTGCTTGCCACGATGGGGCCACCATTTGAGCTAACCCCCGACACATCAGGAGTTGTGCCAGCCCACAGCAACGAGGGCGATGCCTAGCCTTACCCAGTGCTGACCGTGTTCAATGAGAGAGGTATTTCCTCTGTGCTCAACTCTGTGCAGGCCCGCTCAACGTCAGTGTATTGCAATATTGTCACTTACAGCCCAAGAGAAGCGGGCGGCCACAGAGAGGAAAGCTGGTCCTAGTTGGAATGTTGTGTCTAGGGGTATGACCTTTAAGTGCAGGTCACGCAAATGGGGCAGCCCAAAACAAGGCTTTGCTTTTAATCCATATTGATTAATGCACCATTTTGCTTGAGCCAAATTGGGAAAAATCTTAGACGATGGTTGTCAGAAAGCGCAGCTAATAAACCCAAAGTCCAGTTCATCCCAATAACCAACTCTTTTTTCTGTATTAGCTTTGTCTATTGTACGTGACGGCTCATCCCAGTCTTTCTAACATGTGGTCCGATATATATATTGAAGTTAGATGAGATCTAAGTCCTGTTAATACCGGGTATGTCGTGTGATTGGGTGTTTTGGTCGAGGTCGTACCATTCACATCTTGTCTACTGATTCATTATAGATCCTATTTTACATTGAAGGTCATTTAGTTGTGTGTTTCCCATTTTAATGTATATTCTTTGAATCCACGAAGATTCAATTTAAATTTTTAGTGTATTCGATGGAGGAAAAAAACAGAGTGTAATGAATCTGATGTGGCGTAATCCACTTATAAACCATCGAATTGGAAATGTCCCTTAAAAAGAAACCCTGATACTTCTATCGCGCTCATGAAATACTATCCCTGCTAAAAATAAACCCCAATTTGGTAGTAAATTTTACACTTGTACTTGAATCACATCACAGTTCAATTGTAACTTTTTTAATTTCAAAAAGAAAAAAAACGATGATGCGCAACTGCTGATAATCATGTCAAATCGATCATAACCCTCGAAATTTGGATCATCTTAAAACAGCAAACCCATGTACTTGCTATATTCTAGGTTAATGATACATTAAACTCATCTATGCTCGTAGGAAAAGTGACGACGCCAGGTCCAGGTGTATGATTAGCACGCACACGGTTCGAATCCAGCGATGCTGACTTTTATCTCATGTGCTGAACACTCTTTTGCACAGGAATTGCAAGGCTCGCCTAAACATTTT
>CM070822.1:32852232-32862232 GCA_036326025.1 Chrosomus eos
GTTCAAATCTCGGTGGAACCTTTTAAGGTTTCGGAAGGGAGGGAAAAAAACAGAGGTGATGCGCAACTGCTGATGTGGCAGTGAAATCGGCACTCTCAAACCCAGTCGGAATTGGGGAAACATGGCCTTAAAAAGCAAAGGCCTCACTTGCTCCTTGCTATCGCGCTTCTAGGTTGAAATACTTAACTCTCTGCTGCTCGGTGGGAAAAGGTGACCCACGCCAAGGTTCCATGGTGTAATGGTTAGCACTCTGGACTCTGAATCCAGCGATCCGAGTTCAAATCTCGGTGGAACCTTTTTAAGGTTTCGGAAGGGAGGGAAAAAAACAGAGGTGATGCGCAACTGCTGATGTGGCAGTGAAATCGGCACTCTCAAACCCAGTCGGAATTGGGGAAACATGGCTTAAAAAGCAAAGGCCTCACTTGCTCCTTGCTATCGCGCTTCTAGGTTGAATGACTTAACTCTCTCTGCTCGGTGGGAAAAGGTGACGCACGCCAAGGTTCCATGGTGTAATGGTTAGCACTCCGGACTCTGAATCCAGCGATCCGACTTTAAATCTCGGGTGGACCTGCTTTTGCCTGGAATGTGCGCAGGGCCTCGTCCGTGAAAACATTTTGGCAGCAGTGAGCCTCAAAAGCTCATCTAGGGAGTGCCCCTTGAAGGGAGCCTAAAAAGGGTGGTACAGCACGTGGAGAATGCGGGCATCGATCCCGCTACCTCTCGCTTGCGCCTGCTGCATCCCACCGATTGAGCCAAAGTAAGCCCAAAGTAAGCCCACATGAGCCAATCACGTTTCTCTGCTGTGGCTTACTTTTGACCAATCGCGTTTCTCTCCAGTGGCTTACTTTTGACCAATCGCGTTTCTCTCCCGTGGCTTACTTTTGGCCAATCGCGTTTCTCTCCAGTGGCTTACTTTTGACCAATTGCGTTTCTCTCCCGTGGCTTGACCAATCGTGTTTCTCTTCTGTGACGTACTTTTGACCAATCAGCGGCTGCTGTTATTATTGTCATCTTTGCAACAGGTAAGGCTATTCTTCATTACTGTATAATCGTTTATTATTTATTCATAAACAGTGTGTATTTTTGGAAAATGAGACATGCCAATATAGCTAGCTAGCGTGTATATTACAGGTTTACTTCAGTACCTGTGAACCTGTAACTTTCCCCATGATAAAATACAGAAAAGAAAACTTGTAGCTACTGTTAAGTTAATTAGCCGGCCGCTAATTAAGCTATATCCTCCTGAGACCAAAAAAAGTTTTGTTAATTTAGTATTTTTGTGTGTGTCATTACATTGTTTAGAGCATAAGTAGGCTACGTTTTTTACAAAAACGTTTTTATTTTTTATTAATGTTCATATAGGTTATACTATGTCTTCTGTAGATGACACTAGGACTAATTTTTTATTATTATATTTATTTAAAAAGACATTAATAGGCAAAAACAATGGTATTTTTTTGAAATCACCAATCATTTTTTAGGTTTCAGGATTTTATATACCAAACTTTGTATGAAGGTGATTCCCAACTATGTTATAAAAGATATAACAGAATGATTTGATATAGACTTCCATTTTGCTTTATGCAATATGTGTGTAAAATGGCCATAAGCGGGTTTTCCCATGTTATACAATGTGTATCTATGTGTACCATGTTATACAAAGTGTATCTAATTTGCATATTAATGCATCCTTGGGGCAACATGTAATGAAAAAGAAGTGTAATAATGGGAGTTAGTAGTAATTGCCAAGATTTTAATATCTAATATTTCATAGAATTTCTATCCATATTGTCAACCAAAATGCCTGATAAACATGAGCCTGATAAACATGATTTAAGTCCTGGTGTGTAGCTTGTTAAATTATTGTAACACACTTAACATACAGGTATCTTTTAGATTGGCAGAGGTAATAGTCTCTTTCTGATTTTCATTTCAGAAAATGTACGCATACCCCGTTTTTTCGTCGCCAGTCAGCAACATCAAACCGTCTCCTCATGGCGCCATCAGCGGAGGCGAAGCAACTTGAAAATGTGGTGTCTGAAAGGGCCAAATCGAAGGAGGAGGTGCTGGCAGAGGCAAGTACTTTTGTCTGCACAAACGGTGGAGATCCCAGTGACCAGTTTTTAGTACTGGCTCACTGCAAACTTCAGTTCGGGAAGTACCAGGGTCAGAGATTTAGATGGCTCCTGGAAAACTCTCTGGGGTACGCAGTGTATTTGGTGCTCAGCATTTCCAGTGAGAAAGCGCAGACAAGCCACCTGTCAGAAAATAAACAACTGTTCCTACAGTACACTTCTCATATTAGAGAGATGGCAGAAGAAGTAAAGAAGTATAAGAGGAAGCAGGAAATGCAAGCAGAAGCCCGGGCAACTGGAGACCAGGGCTGCTTGATGGTGGAGTTTGGGGACTTTCAGGGCCGGTCCATGAAAGATGTTTATGAAGACCAGAGCAAGGAGGCAGAAGCCCTCATCAGGTATCTGGTTAAGGCAGATGCCAGGCCCAACACCAACATGGCCATTTTCAAGGCGTATGTTCTGAAAAGACGGGCTTCTGATATGGGCACCAGTGTACATCAGCCTGCACGTCCACCTGCAGCCTCCTGTACCTCTGCACGTCCACCTGCAACCTCTAGTGCCTCTGCACGTCCACCTACAGCCATCCAAACTGGTTTACAGCAGACCGCCACTGTGAAAGCACTGTTGGCGCGTGGCAAACATATGTCTCCTTCACAGCTGGCAAAAAAACTAATGTCACCAGTTAAACCCTGTGAGTAGGAGTATAAATAAGGAATTTTCCCTACAGCAGTTCTACATGTATTCATTTATCGTCATGGCAAACTTGTCCACTTGTTGTTTCCAGATCCATTACTGCAGTCCACTTTACCTCCTCCGGCAGCAGAACCCCCAGCCAAACATTTGGCCCTAAAGCAGCTTTTCGCTACTGGTAAGTAAGCAACATCTTACATATGTTTGTCTCCATGTATTGATCACAATAATAGTTTTAACATTTGTGCTCCAGGCACTTCCATTCCCACTGCTGAAGATGATGATGAGGAGCTGGTATTTGCTGCATCACAATGTGAAGCAGAGCTAAATACAGGTGTGGCATATGACACAAATGCAAATATTATAAGAATGTTTTGTGGAAACCCACTGAGAATCATTATTTTTGACAATAAATAAATAAACATTTTAAATTATTTTTTGTTTACAATACAGAATTATGTGACATCATGCCTCAAGCGGGAGGCATTCTTTGAGTGCACTTCTTCCAAACCTTAAGGATGTCCAAAGGTGTCAGTGTATTTATTTGCGTTACCTGTTGCTAAACAATCACTGGATAACTTTTTCACACCGCTTGCTCTTCTCACTCACTCAACCTGAGCAGACATGATGGTGAGATTAATTGTTCTAATTATTAGAGGAACAGTTTTTCCTTATTGTGTCTGTGTGCATGCTTCATGTCTGTGGGCATCACACTTTTTTTTACTGAATTCATCACGACTCATTTTCCTTCTTTCATTCCATCTAATCCTCATTCTCAAAGAGCTATATTGATCCCATATTCCTTACATCAATAAAGTGTACACTGTGTTCTTTGCTTCTTAACACTAATACCATTTTTTCACTGTTATTCCTAAATATAATCATAATTATTATTAATACTTGTCCAAAATTACTGCTTCGCCGGCTGTTTGTGGGCTGCATTTATGGGATATTATTATCAAATAACAGTCATCCTTATATTGTTTATGTTACTGTTCACTCAGAGGCCTGTGCCGGTCCGTCTCCATCAGCGGAAACAGCACAGACACCAGCTCTTCCTCATCATCAGCCACCAGCTGAGCTTCCTAGTCACTGGAAAGATCATCTTCCACCTTTCCAGCATGAGTGGATCCGGAACACACTGTTTAAAGCCAACGTGCGAACCGGAAAGCCAGAAATAGTGTCCCAGCTGAAGCTTTGGTGGTATCCTCCTCAGCCCCCTTTAATAAACACCCAGCCTCCCGCCTCACCTGACCTCTTCTTCTGTCGGCCCATTTTCTTATGGATGCCGCTAAAGATGTGGTTGTTTCCTCTTGTCTGCGTTCGCCCAGACTGTGGTAAGCACAGACTTACAGCAGCAGGACTTTACCGTACCGTGCGCAAGGTCTTGGACATTGATGGGTGGTATGACCTTGCCACTGAGTATCTGGAGTGCAAACGCTGCAAAAAGAAGTATCCAGCCTGGAACGAGGACATCTTGGGACAGCTGGATATGGGCCACCGCAGTCAGTTTCCAGCTTTGCTGACATACAGGTAATTCATAATGACAATCATTCATTATTAGGCGCTTTTATTTGCGTTATTTTTTCCAACCAAAGCATTTGCATGATTATACTGTTGTTTCATTAGATACTCATGTGACAACCGGGTGGTGAGGATGATGAGGGAGAGGACACTGGGCAACAGTGTGACTCAGCTCTACAAGAAGCTGATGGAACAACACAGTGAGACATGGACACAGCGTGTCCTGCAGTACCTGACTGCCTGTGAACCATTCACAAGGTCCTCCCTTGTGCAGCCTCCTGTGTTTGCTGAGCCTCCCCTTTTACCTGCCCTACCTAAACCTAAGTGGCTGTTAGCTGTGTACGCCAGGGATGTTCTGGGGCGACTGGACGAGGTCAAGGCCAAAATAACATCTGTATTTGGCTGTGTTCTCAAGATGGACTCCACAAAAAAGGTATCACAGCCCTGTTTATATCCAGAAATTGTCCAGATATGGGTATGTGTGTGTACATAATGAACAGTTATGAGTTTTTATTTTGTTTAAATTATTATTTTTTTTTTCTTCAATAGGTCACAAAAAAACTTGCCGGTGCTGCTTCAGGAACAGCTGCCTGGTGCACAAATGTTGGTAACGAACATGGCCAAGTCCTTGTCTCTGTCCTAACAGCCGCCGAGGGACATGCATTGGACCCCATGGCAGCTGGCCTGATGAAACGCTACCGAGAGGCAGGAGAGGCATCCCCAAAGGTGATGTACGTGGACAGAGATTGCTGCAGTCAGCACGGCCAGTCTCAGGTGAAGGCCATGTTTTCGGAGTGGGATGAGCTTGAAGTGCGCCTGGACATCTGGCATTTCATGCGGCGATTTGCTGCAGGTGTCACGACAGAGGCTCATCCGCTCTACGGGATCTTCATGGCACGTCTATCCATGTCCATATTCCAGTGGGATCCAGAGGATGTGGCTGCTCTTCGCCGTGCAAAGGAGGGTGAGCTGGCGGCACAGAAGACTGGCTACATCTCAGAAAAGGCGGTCTGTGCTCGCATTAACCGGAGGGAGTTGGCACTGCACTGCCGGAGGAGGACCAGAGGAGAGGAGGAGACCACCATATTGATTGGGTCACTGATTGATCAGTTTGACAGTGCGGACGGGAAGGATACTCTGGGAGTTCCACTTCTGAACCATGAACGGATCCAGCAGATATGGAAAGAACAGCGGAAGCATGTACAGTGTATCCAAGACCCAGAGCACTTTCCGCTCTACATAAAGAAGGGGACACTGAGAAAGGCGGTGTGGAGCTGTGCTGCTACAGGTGTGCTCGAGGCTCTACCTCCTTGGAGTCATTCCACCTCCACCTGAACCGTTTTATTCCAGGTATTACATAAATATGGATTAGTAATTTTTCTGTAAAAAAATATAAGCACTGTAACTGCTTCCATTACGTTAAAGTAATGTCACATTAATAAATGTCACACTTTACTGTAATATTACAGTTCTTTTCTGATGTCATAAAAGCATTGACAAAGCTGTTTTGCCTCACAAGTCACTAATAACTGGTTATAACGACAATATTTTTTTTAATGTAATTACATAACTCTATTACATGTAACCAGTTACTTCATAGCACCTCATGTGAAGTAAATATATTGTACATATGTGACATATAAAACCCTTTTTTATTTATTTAACTTTTAGGAACCAGTGCCAGTGATGCGCATTTTCAGGCCTATCTCCTTGAGGGCTTGATGCGTTGGAATGATGACCGGATGGAAGATGCCATAAAAGGAGCGTCCTCCATCCGGTCATATGGCAGTGCCATGAGAGAGGCTGTTGACCAGCTTAGCCAGAGAGTCTTTGGGAAGCCCTGGGATGAGCGCTATCGCCCTCCTGGAGCATATACAGGCAAGACATTCATTATTTTGTTATTTTGTAATACTCTACTAAGCATCTATTTAGCCTTAAATGTACTAGACAAAATATTAAGAAAATATTTTTTCCCTTTTATTCTTGTAGGTGAATTGCTAGGAATAGAGTACCTTTACAGCCAGACTGGCAAAACAATGACTCCAGTGCTCCAGAACCCAGAGGATGAAGACAGGCTGGTGGAGGAAATTGATGACCAAGACCTGCAAGATGAGGGGTTTGAGGAAGAGATCACGGAGGACATCACAGTTCCAGTGCTGTACGAGAATGACCCCTGCCATGATCTCGCAAACAGCCCCTCATCTTTGCCTCAGCCTCAGTCCCCAGCATCACTGGCTGACGTATCAATGGCTGACGTGTCACTGGCTGAGCCATCCATATCAACTAGAGAAGGACAGCAACTTGCCCCTGGCCCTTCAGTGTTGTCACAGCCATCTGACACTGGAAGCAGTCTCTCCGACGAGGCTCAGGTAAAACACTTTCAGGGCTTTATTTAATTTCAATCTCATTTTATTCCACATATATTAACATGAATCTGAATTTACTAGGGAGCAGTCATTGGGCCCGATGGCATCGCTGGGTGGGACAAGGTCCAGGATATGGCTGGTTACCTGGTTGGTCTTCGTGAGGCTCCTTACCTCACTGACCTGCAGGTGACAGAGGCCATCCAGCTGTGGACAGCTCTCCATGACGTTGACAAACAGCGGGTCAACTATCAGCCTCGACATCAGCCTCAGCTGACACATGGACGCTTTAAGGCACCGAAGCGGTCCGGAGTCACACCGGGTGTGGAGAGTGTAAAACGGTGTCTGATTGGACATCCCGGGGGACCAGCGCAGTGGCCCAGCACCAGCCGCTTGGTTGAGGCCATTTGTACAAAGCTGTGTGCTTTACACAAGTCGCCGACCAAGAAGGCTGGGGTTTGCACCCCCAGGTGGTCTAAAATCCTCTCGGATTACCACCACATCCGAGAGCTGGTGCTCAACAATCGCAGGCTGATGGATGAAACAATGATCCAGCTGTTTGAGCTAAACCAGAAGACACTCATTCAGTGGTAAGCTAGGCACATTATTTTCTTCAAATTATCTGAATACTTTTATAAACATATATATAATACATGTAATTTATTTTCAGGTTTCAACGGCAGCAGAAAAAACAGGAAATGAGTGTCCTCGCTCAGGGACTGACTTCACCTGACCCAATTGCTGTGGCTGATTCGCAGCTTCCTCCACCGAGGGAAAAATTGGATGAAGCGGCATCGACCTCAGGCCCAAAACATACATTTATCCTTCCGCCAAATCGAGAAGGACAGGCTCCTCTTCTGCGACCAGGTCGACGGCCCGCTGCTGCCACCACCATGGTGTGCCCCATTGCACCTGCCCCCACAGCATCAGGAGTTGTGCAGCCCATTTCAGCACCTGGGTCATTGTCACTAGTCCTTAACCCAGACATGACCGTGTCAATGGTGATTCCCCCTTCTGGTGCTTCAACATCCGGTGCAGGCCCAGCTCCACCTGCTCCTGTGTCTGCTGCTCCTGTGTCCCGTTACACCCAGAGGAACAGGCGCCGGCGGGCCCAAGAGACGGAAAGCGGAGTCCATAAGAGGAAGTATGTGCGAGGGGTAACCTTTAACATGTGCAGCAAATGTGGGCAGCCCAAAACCAAAGAGTTTGGCCATAGCCGATATGGTAATGCCACATTTTGCTTGCGTGCCTCAAATGGAAAATCTTTAGATGACTGGTTGGCAGAACAGCGCCAGCTAAATACAACCCAAACTCCACCTCCTCAATAAACAATGTGCTTTTTTCCTGTATATATTTTGTATATATTACTGTACATGGTTCCACCCAGTCTTTCATATTGTCCTATATATATATATATATATTTTATATATATAATGTATATACAGTATGTGTGTGTTTGGGTGTTTGTGTCTGTGTACTCATTTCAATATTTGTGTGTATTCATTTTAATATATATTTTTTTACATTTGAAGTGTCATTTAAATATTTGTGTGTATTCATTTTAATATATATTCTTTTACATTTGAAGTGTCATTTAAATATTTGTGTGTATTCATTTTAATAAAAAATTTGAAGTGTAATTTAAATATTTGTGTGTAATCATTTAAATAAAACATTTGAAGTGTCTTAAAATAATCTGATAAATCATATCAATCAAATAATATCCCTAAAAAAAACATTTGAAGAAACATTTTTATTCATTTTATTAAATCATAAACAACATGTAATATGCAATATTTTTTAAATAATTATACACAAAAAAACATTTAATAAAACATGAAGTGTCTTAAATCTGATAAATCATGTCAATCAGATCATATCCCTCCATTTGTATTCATTTTATTAAATCATCAACAACATGTAATATGCTATATTTAAAAATAATAATAATACACACAAAAAAATATAAATCAATATAATGACGTCATAGATAAATGAAGACGCAGGCGCAGTTGATCGCACGCAGAACACGGGTTCGAATCCAGCTGCAGATGGTGACTTGTTTCACATGTGACTAAAACTCCTTCATAACGCACAGGAATAAAGCCCTAATAATGTTGCAGGGGAAATTTGTGGGCAAATTCTCGCTTTTTGCGTCTTTTTTGCTTGCGTGCGGGCGCAAAGATTGGGCCCCTTCTTATGCTAAGCGAGCGCTCTACCATTTGAGCTAATTCCCCTCGACAATGGAGAGAAGGTGTCCATCGCTCTCACGGACAAGGGCGAGGAGCGATCCCTAGCCTGTGTGCAGGTGCTGCAGCTTGATTTCCAATGACAACAAAGAAAAGAGGCCGTATTTCCTCTGTGCTGGCAACTTTGCACTGGCTATCGTTCAGTTGTATTAAAATATTGCACTTTAAGCCATGCAAGTGGAAATGTTTGCGGCCAGGCAGCAGGAGGACAAGACTTGTCTGTCGGCTCGTTGGTCTAGGGGTATGATTCTCGCTTAGGGTGCGAGAGGTCCCGGGTTCAAATCCCGGACGAGCCCGTTCTTAGGCTTTGCTTTTAATCTCTTCGTCCTGATTATGGCAACCAGGATATTTCTGAGAAATTGGGGATAAAAACAGGCAGAGCCAGGCCGGTTAGCTCAGTTGGTTAGAGCGTGGTGCTAATAACGCCAAGGTCGCGGGTTCGATCCCCGTACGGGCCACTCTTTTTCTATCTGGGACCTTCAGCTCTGCTCGTCTCGAACGTGACGGGCGGTATCCCAGAAATCTCTGCTGGCTAAACCAGCTGTGGACCTTGCCGAAATAGCTCAGTTGGGAGAGCGTTAGACTGAAGATCTAAAGTCCTGGTTCAATCCCGTTTCGGCAGAGGAACCGGAGCCTTTTGGTCGAGGGGCTCAGTGACAAACGCCACCTCCTGTCTACCTGATTCCACCTAGCCTCATCGCTATCTACCTCCAGACGGCCAGTTCAGGTGTGTTGGTTCCATGGTGTATGTTAGCACTGGCTTTGAATCCAGCGATCCGAGTTCAAGTCTCGGTGGAACCTTTTAAGGTTTCGGAGGGAGGGAAAAACAGAGGTGAGCGCAACTGCTGATGTGGCGTGAAATCGGCACTCTCAAACCCAGTCGAATTGGAACATGGCTAAAAGCAAAGGCCTCACTTGCTCATGCTATCGCGCTTCTAGTGAAATCTTAACTCTCTGCTGCGCTGGAAAGGTGACACACGCCAAGGTTCCATGGTGTAATGGTTAGCACTCTGACTCTGAATCCAGGATCCGATTCAAACTCGTGGACCTTTTTAGCTTTTTTGCGGAAGGGAGGGAAAAAACGGAGATGATGCGCAAC
>CM070822.1:32867232-32922232 GCA_036326025.1 Chrosomus eos
CAATCTCCGCTCATATTCTCTTTTTTGGCCGTCCAATGAAATGGCAATGTCCATTTTTCATACACCAATCACCGCACGTTGAGCATAAACATCATCGCTGTTATTTATATTCCGCTCAGGTAACGACGTTATGCTATTTATAGTTATTGTATTTATTGTTAATTAACGTTTTCTGTATTTTAGGAATAGCAAGATTGCTCCGTAAAACTACCTTGCCTATAGATCAGGCAAGTTAACGTTAACTGTCATTGTGTAAGTAACGTTAATAGGGTAAGTTATACTAGCTAATTGCCGCAGCTCAATTTTGTAATGTAAATAGTTTTATCCGATTTTGTCTGACTTTATGTAACTTCAGTCAGCAAGCAAACCTTATTTTTTTGTATAGCTAACGTTATCATCGAGCTTGGCAATTGTACATTTTTGTCAGTAACGTTAACTTATTTTTTTCTGACAGAATAGTAAAATAGCATATCTGATAGTGTTTGTTACTTCATAGGACATAGATAAATCAATGTACAATAAATCTCATTGTACTAGTCTACTGTAACACTGGCATTAATGTAACAAAATAAATTTGGATAATGTCTAACTTTTGGGTGTTTGTTTTTGGGTGTAACTTTTATACACCTGTGGTAAAAAATGGCCAATCATAAGTGAATGGATGGGAATACAATAAGTATACAGTATAACATTAAATTCAGGCACATGTTCATTTTATCACATGGACACAGTTGAAATAACACAATGTTTAATATGAGTATTTGTTATAGTCAAAATAATCCATACATTATGCTTTTTACTACAAAACAATTTGTATGAGCCCAGGTCAATGAGGTATACAGGCCATAAATAGCAAATAGAAGTTCAAAACTTGTAATGTTTACAAAAACTCAAGATCTATCACAATATTAGGTGATGATATATACTGTATGCATTATTTGGGATTTATAAACTTCTATAATGTGGCAGTCATTTTGGACCAGGAACACAAAACTAGCTAACATGAAATTAACAAAACAGTAGGGTTAATGCCGTGTTGCCGGGCTACAATGGGAGTTAGTTTAACATGTTCTGTATTGTTACAGGCAACAACATGGCTTCAACTAAGTCACACAAAGGCATGAGCGATGCTGACTGGCTTGCGCGTCTGGAGAGTTTTGCCCGAACAGGAGTTTGGCCATCTAGGGAGGGGAATAGACCTTCTCCCCGACAAAAAAGATGGCATGAGTTGTATCAGAAGGTAAATTATGCAGCTAGATTCATGGGTGAACTAATAAACTTGTATGATAATACATTGTGCTATTTGTATTTATGTGTATGGATAAGTAATTATTTACAATGTAAATACAATGTAATATTGATATAATTAAGATGACTTATGCCTGTTTTGAGATAACATGGACACTACAGTGTCATAGCTACACTTTATGTTCACAGATAGAAAAATGCCCTCTGCAAATGAGGGGTCAGACCACCCTTCTGAAGGAAGCTCAGAACTGTATTTGTGGATTTCACAAGGTAACTTCAATTAGCCTAGTTCAAGTTGCATAACTAGATAGACGTGTTTGCAATATCATTTTGTCTTTATATCTAAAATTAGGCATTATGAGGAGTGTATAATATCATGTGTCTGGTATATCTTAAAGCATGTATCACAGGTTAATCCACCAGTCACAGTGGATGCATCACAGCGCACCCCTGCCCAAAGCACACCCTCCATCAGTGATGTGTCACATCCTGCAAAGAAAGCCAAACTGACATTGTCAATGGTAAGCAGACCTTACTGCAGGTATCACTGCAGACATTGAAACATCTCAACATTTTCCTATAGTGTTGCAGGTTTTGTTATCACTGACTATGACAAAACTTTTTAGTTTGAAAAGTCAAGATTTGGAGGCTCACATGTGGCAGCAGCAAAACCCAATTTGAGCATCCAGAGGAAAACCTCTCAGGTTAATATAAAAGACATCATGACTTTATAATGACATCATCACTTTGTCACTACATACTTTTATTTAATAAAAAATGCAATCCCCTTAATATATTAAACGTAACGTTTGACTCCACAGACATTAGAGCAATCCAGTTTAGCCGCAGCTTCATGCCCACCCTCTGATCCTCGTCCTCCTCCATCCCCCAAACCTCATCGGCCTGTCATCAAGTCCTCCTCTTCCTTCTTCCTTCCTGTTGCTCAGAGATCACAACGCACCAAAGAAACAGCAACACCATTGATTAATTCTGAGATTGCTGTTGTGAGGAGCCCAGTAAGATGTCATTCAAAATATAAACATGCCTTTGACATTTAATGCTCTCTTAGCTTTTATTTAAAGCAGTGTTTTTGATCATATCAGCAGGTCTCACCTCAGCCAGAAGACACTGTGGATCTCCCACTACTGTGGCCACAGACAATGCCACAGCAGGACCAGAAGTGGGTATCGGAAGCACTTTTTAGGGTTGGTGCAAAGGGTAAGCTGGAGCTGCGTGAAAACCTGCAGTTGTGGTATCAATCCCCACCACCAGCCCTGTTGTACCACCAAGCTCCAGCACCTGATAGATTTTTTTCACAGCGGCTCTTGCTCTGGATGCCATATAGACTATGGAAGGTGCAGCTCCAGTGTACTAACCCTGCCTGTGTCAGGCATCAGTTGTGTGGTGGTGGTCTGCACAGGAGAGTACGACAGGTGTTAGATATTGACAGATACTACAACCTGGTGACAGAGACCCTGATTTGTACCAGGTGTAGAACCAGCTACCTGTCCTGGAGTCATGCTGTGCTGCAACAGTTGGACCTGGCCCATCGATCTGAATTCAGGATCATCCTTACACGCAAGTAAATATTTTGCAGTCATGTTCACTCATATGCTACCTTTTTTGCTAAATAATTATTACAATAATTAGATGTCTGATAATAAGATACTTCAATAAATACTTTTTTCCAAGGTATGCCTGTGACATTCGAGTTCTTCGCTTGTTGCGTGAGAGGGGCATGGGGAATGGCCCAGTGAGGATCATCGGACAGCTGAGGGAGAACCACAGTGAGGAGTGGTTAAAACGTGTTGCTCGGTACACATCAGAGTGTGTGGCCTTTTTGGATAAGCCTAGCCTGCATCCAATACACTTCCAGGAACCACCACCACTTGCTCCAGTACCCAGCTACAAATGGCTCCTCACTGTATACAGTCAGGACATCCTCAACAGGCTCGATCACATCAAGGCCAGCATCACATCCACGTATGGATCAATTTTAAAAATGGATTCAACTAAGAAGGTTAGAGGAGCTGCTTTAATGACTGTACTCCTTTCTATAATGAATTGTTAGACCAAAATAGCTTTATTTTTCAATGTTACTGATTTGGATGTATGTTGTATTTTTTGCTATGTTTATTGTTTCTTTTAGATCACCAAGAAGTTGAGTGGGCCTGCGAAAGGCACAGCACAGTGGCTTACCTCAGTAGGCAATGAGGTAGGTCAGGTGCTGATGAGTGTCCTGACTGCGAATGAAGGGGCTGGGTTAGACCTCATGGCTGCAGGGCTCATGGAGAGGTACCAGAGAGCTGGTGTTGATCCTCCCACTATCCTGTATGTGGACTGTGACTGTTGCAAGGAAGTGGGAGAGACTAAACTGAAGAGGCGGTTCAGCGGCTGGCCCGATGTCATCGTCCGCCTAGACATTTGGCATTTTATGCGACGTCTGGCAGTAGGGTGCACCACTGATGCCCACCAGTTGTACCCTACTTTTATGTCTAGGTTGTCATCCTGTATTTTTGAGTGGGACGCAGGGGATCTCACTCTGCTGAAAAGGGCCAAGAGGGAGCAACTCACCCAACAGGGCTGGCCTGCAATGACGGCGGCAGAGCTTGACCGTCATATAAGCAAAGATGAGCTTGCCCAACACTGCAGAAGGAGAACACGAGGAGAGGAAACCACTATCCGCCTCCTTGATATGCTCATCAGAGAGCTCATGGGTGGCAAGGGGAATGACGCCCTTGGTGTTCCTCTCCTTGACAGTGTGAGGATGCAACACATCTGGCATGTCCAGAGACGGCACGTCACCTGTATCCAGGACCCTCCAGATGTGCCCCTCTACACGGAAACAGGAACCATAAACAAGGGTGGGATGGTTCTTAAAACGTACCGGTGTGCCAGAGGCTCCACATCCCTGGAATCATTTCACTGCCACCTAAACAGATTTATTCCAGGTTTGTCATGACAGAATATACCACATCTTGCCACTAATTCCTGTTGATTTAGATATTTGCAGTTAACAGATAATATTTTCTCTTTTGCAGTTTCTCAAAACAATGTTTGGGTTTCTATTTCCTTTTCTAGGTAACAGCGCCAACAGCCTGAACTTCCAGATTTACCTCCTGGAAGGTTTGTTACGCTGGAATCAGGACCGGGCTGCAGCTGCTGTTGCAGGTGGAAGTTCAACCCTGCGTACTTACACAGGGGAGCTGGTTTACTCTGTCAATGAGAACTACAATAAGCTGTATGGAAGGAAATTGGTCCCTAGCTTCACTCCACCTGCAGTATACACAGGTAAATATATTTTGATAAATGCAGTTCACAATGTTTTTGGTAAAATTACAATGCTTCTGGACAAAAATAATGTAATTTTTGACAGATCAGAGAAAAAGAATATTACTAGAATTTTTGTACACTGGATTCTTTGTCCTAGGTGTCAGGGCAGAAAATAAATTAGAGTAACTCTGTCTTTTTATAATGCCCTCTGAATTACATATTTTTTGTTCATGCACAAGCTGACAACAAAAATATTCACTGCATTTTAATCCAAAGGATTATTTTCCTTTGTTTCCTGTTCCAAATATTTCCTCAGGTGAGCTCATTGGAGTGCAATATTTGTTGAGGCAGAATAGTCAGCCCCTGGAGGACATGTGCCCTACCTCTGATAGGACCTCTCAGTTGCTGGAGGAGATAGATGTGGAGGAGCAAGGGGAAGAGGATGAGGGTTTCATTGATTTGTTAGGAGAGGAAGCCACAGTGACAAATCTTCTGGGATTAGATGACTCATTCCTAATAGGTCCACCAGTCCCACCCGCTGCACCACTGCCCAGTGTCCATTCTCCTTCCGCTGCACCACTGCCCTGCTTCCAGCTCCATCAGCTGCACCACTGCCCTGCTTCCAGGCTCCACCATGCCAGTGTCCAGACTCCTTCCACTGCACCACTGCCCTGCTTCAGGCTCCACCAGTGCCCAGTGTCCAGACTCCTTCCACTGCACCACTGCCCTGCTTCCAGGCTCCACCAGTGCCCAGCCTGTCCAGACACCATGCCCAGCTTGCACCACTGCCCTGCTTCCAGGCTCCATCAGCTGCACCACTGCCCTGCTTCCAGGCTCCATCAGCTGCACCACTGCCCTGCTTCCAGGCTCCATCAGCTGCACCACTGCCCTGCTTTCCAGGCTCCATCAGTGCCCAGTTGGTCCAGACACCCTTCCAGCTCACCATGCCCGTTCCAGCCCATCGCTGCACCACTGCCCTGTTTCCAGCTCCACCAGTGCCCAGTTGCCGGGCTTCATCAGCTGCACCACTGCCCTGCTTCCAGACTCCACCAGTGCCCAGTGTCCAGACACCTTCCACTGCACCACTGCCCTGCTTCCAGGCTCCACCAGTGCCCAGTGTCCAGACTCCTTCCGCTGCACCAGTGCCCTCAGCAATGGTAAAATTTCCTTTTCTATACCAATTGTTTCTCAATCCGCCCTTAAGCAACAAATCCACAAACTCACTTAACAGCATGTAATTATCTAACCAACACTTATATTTTTCCAGGCTGTTGACGATCACTGCATTCCTGGAATGGACCGGGTGGATGAGTTGGCGGAGTGTCTGGTGGAGCTGCGCACACAGGCAAACCTCACACTTACCAACCAACAAGTTGCGACAATTGTGGGTTTGTGGCAGAACCTGGACCAATTTGACAAAGACAGGGTGATGTATGCAGCTCGTCATCAAGACAGGCTACTTACAGGACGTTTTAGGTCCCCTAAAAAGAAAGCTGTCTTCACTCCTGGTGTCGACAGCACAAAGAGATGTGTTTTGGGTTCTAGCGGCTCTCCAGCACAGTGGCCTAATTGTTGTCGCCTTGTTGAAATGATTTTCATAAGGTTGTGTAGCATCCACCGAAGCCCCAAAAAACAGAGGAAACAATCTCTGTCTAGATGGGATCTCATTCTTCAAGATTACAGAAGAATTCGGCAGCTAATACTGAGCAATGGAACGGTGATGAGCGAAACAACCCTCCAGCTAGTTGAGGTAAATCAGAGGACCCTTACAACGTGGCACAATGAACGTTTAAAGGGTCAGGAGGTCTCAGTGCTGTTGCAAGGGCTGGAGCTTCCTGAGGCACGTCCAGTGGCATTGGATGCTCTGCCTCCAGCACGTGTACAGCCTGTTGTGCCTCCACAATATAGCCACCAGGTACATAACTACCAGATGCCACCAAACACAGCTGGGCAGGCAAAGACAAAATTTAGGAAGATCCAGCCCTCAGCTGCCTGTACATCTGCCACAGCATCTACATTTGAGCCATCAGCCTTATACCCTCAGCGTTCAGCCACGTTCAGCCAGCTAAGGACAATTTATCCCAGGCCGACAGCACCGCACCCATTGGTTCCTGACACGACTGCCCCTGTTGTGTCTCAGATGGTACTGTTAACCAGTAACCCTGGAGCAATTTCCTCTGATCCCTCTGCAAATGACACAGCCACCCCAACCAAACGGTCGTACAATCGTACTGTAAAGGCAAATACGTGCAGAAAGTGTGGCCAGTTTCGTACACAAGAAACTGGCCATAGCCAGTACAAAGGCAAAATATTTTGCCCAAATAAAGAAACAATCACTAAGGAGCAGTGGTTACAAAATATAAGAAAATAACACTCATGTGCCTGTGTGATTCATTCATTTTGCTCTTTTGGTTGGCTCTGCTCCATTGTTTTATCTTTCAGCCATATTTAATTTGAAAGTATTATACTGTGCACTTTTTTATCTTGTATTTTTATTATTATTATTATGAAAACAATATTATGTAAAATACAAAAATGTGTGAGTATGTATAAGGATGTATACTTGCACTATACCACATATGGAAGTATTTTATATATATATATATATATATATGTTTTAAACTTATTTTTATGTTTGTGTTCTTATGTTCCATATGGTGAATTCAGTACTTTTCCCACATTTTTCTAATATGTATATAGTTAATAAATCTGTTTCTCTATGAAAACTGGTGTGTTGTATTTATTTGTTTTATTGCATGAAATGAAATTCAGTGTCAAGTAGCTGTTCCTTTTCACTGTTCATTTTCAATGAAATAGTAAATTAATATAGTGTGAATGCAGTAATAAGGGGGTTATTTTGCCCATACTACCATAGGAAATTATTAACTTAAAGGCACTTGAACAAAAATGACTATCTTAGTATTATGGATGAAATTTTATAATGAATTCAAATGGTTTGCTCCAAAAAGAAAAAATTAAACTTAGAAATGAAACAATCGATAAAAATCAAATACACACACTACTTTCTAAATCAAACTTAGAAACGAAACAATCAATAAAAAAAAAAAAATTGTATGTGACGTGTGGATTCGAACCTATGATTTCCTGAATTTCTCACCTTTTTTTCCTCCCTTTTCTCCCCCTTCTTCCCCTTCTTATACAGACTATTGTTCCCCAGCTTTGGCGGAGTTGGGAGAGCGTTAGACTGAAGATCTAAAGGTCCCTGGTTCAATCCCGGGTTTCGGCAGAGGAACCGGGAGCCTTTTGGTCGAGGGGCTCCAGTGACCAAACGCCACCTCCTGTCTACCTGATTCCACCTAGCCTCATCGCTATCTACCTCTCAGACGGCCAGGTGTCAGGGTGTGTTGGTTCCATGGTGTAATGGTTAGCACTCTGGGCTTTGAATCCAGCGATCCGAGTTCAAATCTCGGTGGAACCTTTTTAAGGTTTCGGAAGGGAGGGAAAAAAACAGAGGTGATGCGCAACTGCTGATGTGGCAGTGAAATCGGCACTCTCAAACCCAGTCGGAATTGGGGAAACATGGGCTTAAAAAGCAAAGGCCTCACTTGCTCCATGCTATCGCGCTTCTAGGTTGAAATACTTAACTCTCTGCTGCTCGCTGGGAAAAGGTGACACACGCCAAGGTTCCATGGTGTAATGGTTAGCACTCTGGACTCTGAATCCAGCGATCCGAGTTCAAATCTCGGTGGAACCTTTTTAGCTTTTTTTGCGGAAGGGAGGGAAAAAACGGAGATGATGCGCAACTGCTGATGTGGCAGTGAAATCGGCACTCTCAAACACAGTCGGAATTGGGGAAACATGGGCTTAAAAAGCAAAGGCTTTACTTGGGAAAAGGTGACGCGCGCCAAGGTTCCATAGTGTAATGGTTAGCACTCTGGAATCTGAATCCAGCGATCCGACTTTAAATCTTGGGTGGACCTGCTTTTGCCTGGAATGTGCGCAGGGCCTCGTCCGTGAAAACATTTTGGCAGCAGTGAGCCTCAAAAGCTCATCTAGGGAGTGCCCCTTGAAGGGAGCCTAAAAAGGGTGGGACAGCACGTGGAGAATGCGGGCATCGATCCCGCTACCTCTCACATGCTAAGCGAGCGCTCTACCATTTGAGCTAATTCCCCTCGACAATGGAGAGAAGGTGTCCATCGCTCTCACGGACAAGGGCGAGGAGCGATCCCTAGCCTGTGTGCAGGTGCTGCAGCTTGATTTCCAATGACAACAAAGAAAAGAGGCCGTATTTCCTCTGTGCTGGCAACTTTGCACTGGCTATCGTTCAGTTGTATTAAAATATTGCACTTTAAGCCATGCAAGTGGAAATGTTTGCGGCCAGGCAGCAGGAGGACAAGACTTGTCTGTCGGCTCGTTGGTCTAGGGGTATGATTCTCGCTTAGGGTGCGAGAGGTCCCGGGTTCAAATCCCGGACGAGCCCGTTCTTAGGCTTTGCTTTTAATCTCTTCGTCCTGATTATGGCAACCAGGATATTTCTGAGAAATTGGGGATAAAAACAGGCAGAGCCAGGCCGGTTAGCTCAGTTGGTTAGAGCGTGGTGCTAATAACGCCAAGGTCGCGGGTTCGATCCCCGTACGGGCCACTCTTTTTCTATCTGGGACCTTCAGCTCTGCTCGTCTCGAACGTGACGGGCGGTATCCCAGAAATCTCTGCTGGCTAAACCAGCTGTGGACCTTGCCGAAATAGCTCAGTTGGGAGAGCGTTAGACTGAAGATCTAAAGGTCCCTGGTTCAATCCCGGGTTTCGGCAGAGGAACCGGGAGCCTTTTGGTCGAGGGGCTCCAGTGACCAAACGCCACCTCCTGTCTACCTGATTCCACCTAGCCTCATGGCTATCTACCTCTCAGACGGCCAGGTGTCAGGGTGTGTTGGTTCCATGGTGTAATGGTTAGCACTCTGGGCTTTGAATCCAGCGATCCGAGTTCAAATCTCGGTGGAACCTTTTTAAGGTTTCGGAAGGGAGGGAAAAAAACAGAGGTGATGCGCAACTGCTGATGTGGCAGTGAAATCGGCACTCTCAAACCCAGTCGGAATTGGGGAAACATGGGCTTAAAAAGCAAAGGCCTCACTTGCTCCATGCTATCGCGCTTCTAGGTTGAAATACTTAACTCTCTGCTGCTCGCTGGGAAAAGGTGACACACGCCAAGGTTCCATGGTGTAATGGTTAGCACTCTGGACTCTGAATCCAGCGATCCGAGTTCAAATCTCGGTGGAACCTTTTTAGCTTTTTTTGCGGAAGGGAGGGAAAAAAACGGAGATGATGCGCAACTGCTGATGTGGCAGTGAAATCGGCACTCTCAAACACAGTCGGAATTGGGGAAACATGGGCTTAAAAAGCAAAGGCTTTACTTGCTCCTTGCTATCACGCTTCTAGGTTGAATGACTTAACTCTCTGCTGCTCGGTGGGAAAAGGTGACGCGCGCCAAGGTTCCATAGTGTAATGGTTAGCACTCTGGAATCTGAATCCAGCGATCCGACTTTAAATCTTGGGTGGACCTGCTTTTGCCTGGAATGTGCGCAGGGCCTCGTCCGTGAAAACATTTTGGCAGAGTGAGCCTCAAAAGCTCATCTAGGGAGTGCCCCTTGAAGGGAGCCTAAAAAGGGTGGGACAGCACGTGGAGAATGCGGGCATCGATCCCGCTCCTCTCATGCTAAGCGAGCGCTCACCATTTGAGCTAATTCCCCTCGACAATGGAGAGAAGGTGTCCATCGCTCTCACGGACAAGGGAGGAGCGATCCCTAGCCTGTGTGCAGGTGCTGACTTGATTTCCAATGACAACAAAGAAAAGAGCCTATTTCCTCTGTGCGGCAACTTTGCACTGGCTATCGTTAGTTTATTAAAATATTGCACTTTAAGCCATGCAAGTGGAAATGTTTGCGGCCAGGCAGCAGGAGGACAAGACTTGTCTGTCGGCTCGTTGGTCTAGGGGATGATTCTCGCTTAGGGTGCGAGAGGTCCCGGGTTCAAATCCCGGACGAGCCCGTTCTTAGGCTTTGCTTTTAATCCCTTCGTCCTGATTATGGCAAATATTGAGAAATTGTTAAACAGGAAGCGCGGTAAGCTCAAGGTTAGAGCGGGGTTAACGCCAAGGTTCGGGTTCGGTGCCATAACGCAAGGCGCCGTTTCTATCCCTTCGGGCCATCTTTTGTCTTCGGACTTCGCGTGCGTATCCAGAACTGCGCTTGCCTAAATCTTGCGCTTAAACAGCTGGTACCTGGCGAAACTGCTCTGTAGAAGTCGTAACCAACAATACGAGTCCATCTTTTAAAACCATTCGTTACGAGCCATTGGCCGTCCATTTGATCGAGGTCCATTTCATGCCAACCACCCACTAGTCCATTTTTCCATCTTAGCTTATGCGATTCCATCTAACTCGCCTATTGTCGGTTTTGGGTCCATGTGAAATGGCAATGCCATTTTTCCAATCACGCATCCGTAGTTCAATCTCGTCCAACCTTTAGTTCTCTGGAGAAAACGGTAATGGCAAGGCAATGTCATTTTCATACACAATCCGCACTTTCATAACATCATTCGGGGATTTATATGCCTTAAACGACGTTTGTCATTATGTTGTTTATGTTAAATTAACTTTCTGTTTTTAGGACAAGGGTGCACACGTCAAAGTACCATGGTATAATGAGTTACGTAACTGTCATTGGTAAGTCGTTGAGTTCAGTTATACTAGTAACTTGCCGACTAATTTTTATTGGAAGGGAGGATATAACGATTGTCTGACTTTATGTAATCGTCAGCAGCCAAACCTATTTTGTATACTAGTTAACATGAGCTTGCAAATGCAATGTTTATAGTACTTGCATTATTTTTGTTGAAGAATTAAATCTATTTCGTAGTGGTAACTTCATAGGCAGATAATCAATGTAAAATTGATTGTACTCTGGAATTAACACTGGCATATGTACTTTAAATTTGGATAAGTCTACTTTTGGAATGTTGTTTGGGTGCTTTATAAACTTTGGTAAACAATGGCCTCAAAAGTATGAATGGATGAGAATCCATATTACAGGAACTTAAAATTGGCACAGCATGATTATCGGGCATTTAATCAACACAATTTAATTGAGTATGTCAGTCCAAATAATCCTACATTAGTATTTCCTACGAACAACATGAGAGCAGTGTCCAATGTGGTACAAGGCAAAATAGCGAATCAGCTGTTGCAGTGTAATTTTTTCCAATGACAACAAAGAAAAGAGGCCGTATTTCCTCTGTGCTGGCAACTTTGCACTGGCTATCGTTCAGTTGTATTAAAATATTGCACTTTAAGCCATGCAAGTGGAAATGTTTGCGGCCAGGCAGCAGGAGGACAAGACTTGTCTGTCGGCTCGTTGGTCTAGGGGTATGATTCTCGCTTAGGGTGCGAGAGGTCCCGGGTTCAAATCCCGGACGAGCCGTTCTTAGGCTTTGCTTTTAATCCCTTCGTCCTGATTATGGCAACCAGGATATTTCTGAGAAATTGGGGATAAAAACAGGGAGAGCCAGGCCGGTTAGCTCAGTGGTTAGAGCGTGGTGCTAATAACGCCAAGGTTGCGGGTTCGATCCCCGTACGGGCCGCTCTTTTTCTATCTGGGACCTTCAGCTCTGTTCGTCTCGAACGTGACGGGCGGTATCCCAGAAATCTCTGCTGGCTAAACCAGCTGTGGACTTGCCGAAATGGCGGTACCTGGCAGCCGTGCGTCTGTAAAATCTATCCAATACAATGACGAGCTCCATCTTTTAATAAACCAATTACGTTACGAGCTCCATTTTTGGCCGTCCAATGAAATATCAAGGTCCATTTTTCATAGACCAATCACCGCACATAGTCCATTTTTGTCCATCTTTGAGTTTGAGCAGATTCCATCCAATCTCCGCTCATATTCTCTTTTTTGGCCGTCCAATGAAATGGCAATGTCCATTTTCATACACCAATCACCGCACATAGTCCATTCAGATTCCATCCAATCTCCGCTCATATTCTCTTTTTGGCCGTCCAATGAAATGGCAATGTCCATTTTTCATACACCAATCACCGCACGTTGAGCATAAACATCATCGCTGTTATTTATATTCCGCTCAGGTAACGACGTTATGCTATTTATAGTTATTGTATTTATTGTTAATTAACGTTTTCTGTATTTTAGGAATAGCAAGATTGCTCCGTAAAACTACCTTGCCTATAGATCAGGCAAGTTAACGTTAACTGTCATTGTGTAAGTAACGTTAATAGGGTAAGTTATACTAGCTAATTGCCGCAGCTCAATTTTGTAATGTAAATAGTTTTTATCCGATTTTGTCTGACTTTATGTAACTTCAGTCAGCAAGCAAACCTTATTTTTTTGTATAGCTAACGTTATCATCGAGCTTGGCAATTGTACATTTTTGTCAGTAACGTTAACTTATTTTTTTCTGACAGAATAGTAAAATAGCATATCTGATAGTGTTTGTTACTTCATAGGACATAGATAAATCAATGTACAATAAATCTCATTGTACTAGTCTACTGTAACACTGGCATTAATGTAACAAAATAAATTTGGATAATGTCTAACTTTTGGGTGTTTGTTTTTGGGTGTAACTTTTATATACACCTGTGGTAAAAAATGGCCAATCATAAGTGAATGGATGAGAATACAATAAGTATACAGTATAACATTAAATTCAGGCACATGTTCATTTTATCACATGGACACAGTTGAAATAACACAATGTTTAATATGAGTATTTGTTATAGTCAAAATAATCCATACATTATGCTTTTTACTACAAAACAATTTGTATGAGCCCAGGTCAATGAGGTATACAGGCCATAAATAGCAAATAGAAGTTCAAAACTTGTAATGTTTACAAAAACTCAAGATCTATCACAATATTAGGTGATGATATATACTGTATGCATTATTTGGGATTTATAAACTTCTATAATGTGGCAGTCATTTTGGACCAGGAACACAAAACTAGCTAACATGAAATTAACAAAACAGTAGGGTTAATGCCGTGTTGCCGGGCTACAATGGGAGTTAGTTTAACATGTTCTGTATTGTTACAGGCAACAACATGGCTTCAACTAAGTCACACAAAGGCATGAGCGATGCTGACTGGCTTGCGCGTCTGGAGAGTTTTGCCCGAACAGGAGTTTGGCCATCTAGGGAGGGGAATAGACCTTCTCCCCGACAAAAAAGATGGCATGAGTTGTATCAGAAGGTAAATTATGCAGCTAGATTCATGGGTGAACTAATAAACTTGTATGATAATACATTGTGCTATTTGTATTTATGTGTATGGATAAGTAATTATTTACAATGTAAATACAATGTAATATTGATATAATTAAGATGACTTATGCCTGTTTTGAGATAACATGGACACTACAGTGTCATAGCTACACTTTATGTTCACAGATAGAAAAATGCCCTCTGCAAATGAGGGGTCAGACCACCCTTCTGAAGGAAGCTCAGAACTGTATTTGTGGATTTCACAAGGTAACTTCAATTAGCCTAGTTCAAGTTGCATAACTAGATAGACGTGTTTGCAATATCATTTTGTCTTTATATCTAAAATTAGGCATTATGAGGAGTGTATAATATCATGTGTCTGGTATATCTTAAAGCATGTATCACAGGTTAATCCACCAGTCACAGTGGATGCATCACAGCGCACCCCTGCCCAAAGCACACCCTCCATCAGTGATGTGTCACATCCTGCAAAGAAAGCCAAACTGACATTGTCAATGGTAAGCAGACCTTACTGCAGGTATCACTGCAGACATTGAAACATCTCAACATTTTCCTATAGTGTTGCAGGTTTTGTTATCACTGACTATGACAAAACTTTTTAGTTTGAAAAGTCAAGATTTGGAGGCTCACATGTGGCAGCAGCAAAACCCAATTTGAGCATCCAGAGGAAAACCTCTCAGGTTAATATAAAAGACATCATGACTTTATAATGACATCATCACTTTGTCACTACATACTTTTATTTAATAAAAAATGCAATCCCCTTAATATATTAAACGTAACGTTTGACTCCACAGACATTAGAGCAATCCAGTTTAGCCGCAGCTTCATGCCCACCCTCTGATCCTCGTCCTCCTCCATCCCCCAAACCTCATCGGCCTGTCATCAAGTCCTCCTCTTCCTTCTTCCTTCCTGTTGCTCAGAGATCACAACGCACCAAAGAAACAGCAACACCATTGATTAATTCTGAGATTGCTGTTGTGAGGAGCCCAGTAAGATGTCATTCAAAATATAAACATGCCTTTGACATTTAATGCTCTCTTAGCTTTTATTTAAAGCAGTGTTTTTGATCATATCAGCAGGTCTCACCTCAGCCAGAAGACACTGTGGATCTCCCACTACTGTGGCCACAGACAATGCCACAGCAGGACCAGAAGTGGGTATCGGAAGCACTTTTTAGGGTTGGTGCAAAGGGTAAGCTGGAGCTGCGTGAAAACCTGCAGTTGTGGTATCAATCCCCACCACCAGCCCTGTTGTACCACCAAGCTCCAGCACCTGATAGATTTTTTTCACAGCGGCTCTTGCTCTGGATGCCATATAGACTATGGAAGGTGCAGCTCCAGTGTACTAACCCTGCCTGTGTCAGGCATCAGTTGTGTGGTGGTGGTCTGCACAGGAGAGTACGACAGGTGTTAGATATTGACAGATACTACAACCTGGTGACAGAGACCCTGATTTGTACCAGGTGTAGAACCAGCTACCTGTCCTGGAGTCATGCTGTGCTGCAACAGTTGGACCTGGCCCATCGATCTGAATTCAGGATCATCCTTACACGCAAGTAAATATTTTGCAGTCATGTTCACTCATATGCTACCTTTTTTGCTAAATAATTATTACAATAATTAGATGTCTGATAATAAGATACTTCAATAAATACTTTTTTCCAAGGTATGCCTGTGACATTCGAGTTCTTCGCTTGTTGCGTGAGAGGGGCATGGGGAATGGCCCAGTGAGGATCATCGGACAGCTGAGGGAGAACCACAGTGAGGAGTGGTTAAAACGTGTTGCTCGGTACACATCAGAGTGTGTGGCCTTTTTGGATAAGCCTAGCCTGCATCCAATACACTTCCAGGAACCACCACCACTTGCTCCAGTACCCAGTTTACAAATGGCTCCTCACTGTATACAGTCAGGACATCCTCAACAGGCTCGATCACATCAAGGCCAGCATCACATCCACGTATGGATCAATTTTAAAAATGGATTCAACTAAGAAGGTTAGAGGAGCTGCTTTAATGACTGTACTCCTTTCTATAATGAATTGTTAGACCAAAATAGCTTTATTTTTCAATGTTACTGATTTGGATGTATGTTGTATTTTTTGCTATGTTTATTGTTTCTTTTAGATCACCAAGAAGTTGAGTGGGCCTGCGAAAGGCACAGCACAGTGGCTTACCTCAGTAGGCAATGAGGTAGGTCAGGTGCTGATGAGTGTCCTGACTGCGAATGAAGGGGCTGGGTTAGACCTCATGGCTGCAGGGCTCATGGAGAGGTACCAGAGAGCTGGTGTTGATCCTCCCACTATCCTGTATGTGGACTGTGACTGTTGCAAGGAAGTGGGAGAGACTAAACTGAAGAGGCGGTTCAGCGGCTGGCCCGATGTCATCGTCCGCCTAGACATTTGGCATTTTATGCGACGTCTGGCAGTAGGGTGCACCACTGATGCCCACCAGTTGTACCCTACTTTTATGTCTAGGTTGTCATCCTGTATTTTTGAGTGGGACGCAGGGGATCTCACTCTGCTGAAAAGGGCCAAGAGGGAGCAACTCACCCAACAGGGCTGGCCTGCAATGACGGCGGCAGAGCTTGACCGTCATATAAGCAAAGATGAGCTTGCCCAACACTGCAGAAGGAGAACACGAGGAGAGGAAACCACTATCCGCCTCCTTGATATGCTCATCAGAGAGCTCATGGGTGGCAAGGGGAATGACGCCCTTGGTGTTCCTCTCCTTGACAGTGTGAGGATGCAACACATCTGGCATGTCCAGAGACGGCACGTCACCTGTATCCAGGACCCTCCAGATGTGCCCCTCTACACGGAAACAGGAACCATAAACAAGGGTGGGATGGTTCTTAAAACGTACCGGTGTGCCAGAGGCTCCACATCCCTGGAATCATTTCACTGCCACCTAAACAGATTTATTCCAGGTTTGTCATGACAGAATATACCACATCTTGCCACTAATTCCTGTTGATTTAGATATTTGCAGTTAACAGATAATATTTTCTCTTTTGCAGTTTCTCAAAACAATGTTTGGGTTTCTATTTCCTTTTCTAGGTAACAGCGCCAACAGCCTGAACTTCCAGATTTACCTCCTGGAAGGTTTGTTACGCTGGAATCAGGACCGGGCTGCAGCTGCTGTTGCAGGTGGAAGTTCAACCCTGCGTACTTACACAGGGGAGCTGGTTTACTCTGTCAATGAGAACTACAATAAGCTGTATGGAAGGAAATTGGTCCCTAGCTTCACTCCACCTGCAGTATACACAGGTAAATATATTTTGATAAATGCAGTTCACAATGTTTTTGGTAAAATTACAATGCTTCTGGACAAAAATAATGTAATTTTTGACAGATCAGAGAAAAAGAATATTACTAGAATTTTTGTACACTGGATTCTTTGTCCTAGGTGTCAGGGCAGAAAATAAATTAGAGTAACTCTGTCTTTTTATAATGCCCTCTGAATTACATATTTTTTGTTCATGCACAAGCTGACAACAAAAATATTTACTGCATTTTAATCCAAAGGATTATTTTCCTTTGTTTCCTGTTCCAAATATTTCCTCAGGTGAGCTCATTGGAGTGCAATATTTGTTGAGGCAGAATAGTCAGCCCCTGGAGGACATGTGCCCTACCTCTGATAAGGACCTCTCAGTTGCTGGAGGAGATAGATGTGGAGGAGCAAGGGGAAGAGGATGAGGGTTTCATTGATTTGTTAGGAGAGGAAGCCACAGTGACAAATCTTCTGGGATTAGATGACTCATTCCTAATAGGTCCACCAGTCCCACCCGCTGCACCACTGCCAGTGTCCATTCTCCTTCGCTGCACCAGTGCCCAGTTCCAGCTCCTTCCGCTGCACCACTGCCCTGCTTCCAGGCTCCATCAGCTGCACCACTGCCCTGCTTCCAGGCTCCACCAGTGCCCAGTGTCCAGACCCTTCCACTGCACCACTGCCCTGCTTCCAGGCTCCACCAGTGCCAGTGTCCAGACACCTTCCACTGCACCACTGCCCTGCTTGTCACAGGCCCTCCACCAGTTGCCCAGTGTTCCAGACACATTGCCTTCCACTGCACCACTGCCCTGCTTCCAGACTCCACCAGTGCCCTGTCCAGCCTTCCACTGCACCACTGCCCTGCTTCCAGGCTCCATCAGCTGCACCACTGCCCTGTTTCCAGGCTCCACCAGTGCCCAGTTGCCGGCTTCATCAGCTGCACCACTGCCCTGCTTCCAACTCACCAGTGCCAGTTCCAGACACCTTCCAGCTGCACCACTGCCCTGCTTCCAGGCTCCATCAGCTGCACCACTGCCCTGTTCCAGCTCCACCAGGCTCCATTGCCGGCCAGCTGCACCACTGCCTGTTCCAGACTCCACCAGTGCCCATTGCACCTTCCACTGCACCACTGCCCTGCTTCCAGACTCCACCAGTGCCCAGTGTCCAGACACCTTCCACTGCACCACTGCCCTGCTTCCAGGCTCCACCAGTGCCCAGTGTCCAGACTCCTTCCGCTGCACCAGTGCCCTCAGCAATGGTAAAATTTCCTTTTCTATACCAATTGTTTCTCAATCCGCCTTAAGCAACAAATCCACAAACTCACTTAACAGCATGTAATTATCTAACCAACACTTATATTTTTCCAGGCCGTTGACGATCACTGCATTCCTGGAATGGACCGGGTGGATGAGTTGGCGGAGTGTCTGGTGGAGCTGCGCACACAGGCAAACCTCACACTTACCAACCAACAAGTTGCGACAATTGTGGGTTTGTGGCAGAACCTGGACCAATTTGACAAAGACAGGGTGATGTATGCAGCTCGTCATCAAGACAGGCTACTTACAGGACGTTTTAGGTCCCCTAAAAAGAAAGCTGTCTTCACTCCTGGTGTCGACAGCACAAAGAGATGTGTTTTGGGTTCTAGCGGCTCTCCAGCACAGTGGCCTAATTGTTGTCGCCTTGTTGAAATGATTTTCATAAGGTTGTGTAGCATCCACCGAAGCCCCAAAAAACAGAGGAAACAATCTCTGTCTAGATGGGATCTCATTCTTCAAGATTACAGAAGAATTCGGCAGCTAAAACTGAGCAATGGAACGGTGATGAGCGAAACAACCCTCCAGCTAGTTGAGGTAAATCAGAGGACCCTTACAACGTGGCACAATGAACGTTTAAAGGGTCAGGAGGTCTCAGTGCTGTTGCAAGGGCTGGAGCTTCCTGAGGCACGTCCAGTGGCATTGGATGCTCTGCCTCCAGCACGTGTACAGCCTGTTGTGCTCCACAATAAGCCACCAGGTACATCACTACCACGATGCCACCAAACACCAGCTGGCAGGCAAGACAAAATTTAGAAGATCCACCTCACTGCCTGTACATCCGCCACGCATCTACATTTGAGCCATCAGCCTTATACCCTCCAGCGTTCAGCACGTTCACAGCCAGCTAAGGACAATTTATCCCAGGCCGACAGCACCGCACCCATTGGTTCCTGACACGACTGCCCTGTTGTGTCCTCAGATGGTACTTTAACCAGTAACCCTGGAGCAATTTTCTCTGATCCCTCTGCAAATGAACACAGCCACCCAACCAAACGGTTCGTAACAATCTTACTGTTAAAGGCAAATACGTGCAGAAGTGTGGCCAGTTTCGTACACAGAAACGGCCAATAGCCAATACAACGCAAATGTTTTGCCAAATAAAGAACAATCACTAAGGAGCAGTGGTTACAAAATATAAGAAAAACTACTCAGTGCCTGTGTGTATTCCTCATTTTCACTCTTTTGGTTGGCTCTGCCCATTGTTTTTCTTTCAGCCATATATTAATTTGAAGTATTATACCTGTTGCAATTTTTTTATCTTGTATTATTATATATAATATTAGAAAAACTAATATTATGTAAAATACAAAAATTGTAGTATAGGATGTATACTTGACTATACAATATGGAAGTGATTTAGATATTATAAATATAATAAATTATATATGAAATATATAATTATTAAATAATAATTTAACTTATTTATGTTTTCATGTCCATAGTGAGTAATTCAGTACTTTCCACATTTCTAATAGTGTAGTAATAAATCTGTTTCTTATGAAAGGCGGGGTCTGTATTGTATATGTTTTATCATGAATGAATTCAGGTCAAGTAGCTGTTCATTATCTACTGTCACATTTCAATGAAATAGTAAATTACATATAGTTAGAGCAGTACATAAGGGTTATTGCCACAAAACACTCAAAGAAAAATTAAACCACCCTATCCTAGTATATATGAAATCTACATTGACATCAATCCTGGTTCCCATAAGCACTATAGAAATTAAATATCGATCACTCACACACGTACTTTATACTTGAAACGAACATCATTGTCAATAAAATGTATGTAACCAGATTAACCTGGAGAATTTCCCTGAATTCCATCTGCAAATATCACCACCCTCACCAACTCGTACTATTACTAAATGCAAACTTGCATGAAGTTAGACAATCTAAAAGAACTTGGTATGCATGTACGAAGGAAATTGCCAACCTTAGACAATCACTGACATGGTTACATCAACCTTGAATATTAGCCATCCATTGCTTCTACTTCTTCATTTGCCTTTTTAGGTGGTTGTTCCATGTTTGTTGCATTTGGCATTTAATTGAAGATTAAGGATCTGGTTGATATCCTGTTTTTATAGTTATCGGATAGAAGAACAAATACGAGAATACCAAATGTGTAGTGCAGTGAAAGGTACTTGCACAACCCATGGATTAAACATTAAAAGAAATTCACTTGATCATGCTATCGTTTTAGTTAAATCTTAACTCTCATGTGCTGTGAAGGTGTCGCTGGTTCCTGGTGTAATGGTTAGCCATTGGCTTGAATCCAGCATCCATTCAAATCTCGGTGAACTTTTTAATTTGGAAGGAGTGAAAAACATGTGATGCCAACTGCTGATTGTGAGTGAAATCGGCAATTCTACCGTCGAATTGGGAAACATGGCTAAAAAGCAAAGCCTCACTGCTTCCATGCTTATCTGCGCATTCTAGTTGAAATTACTAACTCTTGCTGTCGCGTGAAAAGGGACGCAAGTTTCCATGGTGTAATGGTTAGCACTCTGGACTCTGAATCCACGATCCGAGTTTCAAATCTCGGTGGAACCTTTTTATGCATTTGTTTGCGCAAGGAGGGAAAAAAGAGATAGAATCGCAACAATGTAAATCGAATACACCATTTGACAATTGAAATGAAAATCCAATCCAAAAAAAATGGCAGGATCGTAACTGTGTGATGAACTAGTGATTTCCATGAATCAGCCTATTTTCCTCTTTACTGCCGGCTCTATTTGAATACTTACCTGCTGTGTTGGATCAGACAGTGTCACCAGCTTGGCGGGTTGGTAGGGTTAGACTCTGGATCGAAAGGTCCTGGTTCAATCCCGGGCCTTTCTAGGCTTTTTAAGGAAGGGTGAGCTTGGATAAAACGAGGCATCCAGTGCCGTACGCCACCTCATGTCTAAGCCTGATTCGCATCTACCCATGCGCTATCTCCCTCGGACCAGTGTCAGGTTGGTTAGTTGCTCTCAGTGCGGAGGTACGACTCTGGCTTGTGCATCCAGGTGCATGCCGTGGAAACTTTAAGTTGGAAGGAGGAAAAAAAAGGATGGTATCAATCCTCTGTTGGCAGTGAACTCTGAACGCGATGGTGGAAACATGGGCTTAAAAAGCAAAGGCCTCACTTGCTCCATGCTATCGCGCTTCTAGGTTGAAATACTTAACTTCTGCTGCTCGCTGGGAAAAGGTGACACACGCCAAGGTTCCATGGTGTAATGGTTAGCACTCTGGACTCTGAATCCAGCGATCCGAGTTCAAATCTCGGTGGAACCTTTTAGCTTTTTTTGCGGAAGGGAGGGAAAAAACGGAGATGATGCGCAACTGCTGATGTGGCAGTGAAATCGGCACTCTCAAACACAGTCGGAATTGGGGAAACATGGGCTTAAAAAGCAAAGGCTTTACTTGCTCCTTGCTATCACGCTTCTAGGTTGAATGACTTAACTCTCTGCTGCTCGGTGGGAAAAGGTGACGCGCGCCAAGGTTCCATAGTGTAATGGTTAGCACTCTGGAATCTGAATCCAGCGATCCGACTTTAAATCTTGGTGGACCTGCTTTTGCCTGGAATGTGCGCAGGGCCTCGTCCGTGAAAACATTTTGGCAGCAGTGAGCCTCAAAAGCTCATCTAGGGAGTGCCCCTTGAAGGGAGCCTAAAAAGGGTGGGTGGGACAGCACGTGGAGAATGCGGGCATCGATCCCGCTACCTCTCACATGCTAAGCGAGCGCTCTACCATTTGAGCTAATTCCCCTCGACAATGGAGAGAAGGTGTCCATCGCTCTCACGGACAAGGGCGAGGAGCGATCCCTATGCAGGTGCTGCAGCTTGATTTTCAATGACAACAAAGAAAAGAGGCCGTATTTCCTCTGTGCTGGCAACTTTGCACTGGCTATCGTTCAGTTGTATTAAAATATTGCACTTTAAGCCATGCAAGTGGAAATGTTTGCAGCCAGGCAGCAGGAGGACAAGACTTGTCTGTCGGCTCGTTGGTCTAGGGGTATGATTCTCGCTTAGGGTGCGAGAGGTCCCGGGTTCAAATCCCGGACGAGCCCGTTCTTAGGCTTTGCTTTTAATCTCTTCGTCCTGATTATGGCAACCAGGATATTTCTGAGAAATTGGGGATAAAAACAGGCAGAGACAGGCCGGTTAGCTCAGTTGGTTAGAGCGTAGTGCTAATAACGCCAAGGTCGCGGGTTCGATCCCCGTACGGGCCACTCTTTTTCTATCTGGGACCTTCAGCTCTGCTCGTCTCGAACGTGACGGGCGGTATCCCAGAAATCTCTGCTGGCTAAACCAGCTGTGGACCTTGCCGAAATAGCTCAGTTGGGAGAGCGTTAGACTGAAGATCTAAAGGTCCCTGGTTCAATCCCGGGTTTCGGCAGAGGAACCGGGAGCCTTTTGGTCGAGGGGCTCCAGTGACCAAACGCCACCTCCTGTCTACCTGATTCCACCTAGCCTCATGCTATCTACCTCTCAGACGGCCAGGTGTCAGGGTGTGTTGGTTCCATGGTGTAATGGTTAGCACTCTGGGCTTTGAATCCAGCGATCCGAGTTCAAATCTCGGTGGAACCTTTTTAAGGTTTCGGAAGGGAGGGAAAAAAACAGAGGTGATGCGCAACTGCTGATGTGGCAGTGAAATCGGCACTCTCAAACCCAGTCGGAATTGGGGAAACATGGGCTTAAAAAGCAAAGGCCTCACTTGCTCCATGCTATCGCGCTTCTAGGTTGAAATACTTAACTCTCTGCTGCTCGCTGGGAAAAGGTGACACACGCCAAGGTTCCATGGTGTAATGGTTAGCACTCTGGACTCTGAATCCAGCGATATGTTCAAATCTCGGTGGAACCTTTTTAGCTTTTTTTGCGGAGGGAAAAACGAGATGTGCGCAACTGCTGATGTGGCAGTGAAATCGGCACTCCAAACACAGTCGAATTGGGAAAATGGGCTTAAAAAGCAAAGGCTTACTTGCTCTTGCTATCACGTCTAGGTTGAATGACTTAACTCTCTGCTGCTCGGTGGGAAAGGTGACGCGCGCCAAGGTTCATAGTGTAATGGTTAGCACTCTGGAATCTGAATCAGCGATCCGACTTTAATCTTGGGTGGACCTGCTTTTGCTGGAATGTGCGCAGGGCCTCGTCCGTGAAAACATTTTGGCAGCAGTGAGCCTCAAGCTCATCTAGGGAGTGCCCCTTGAAGGGAGCCTAAAAAGGGTGGGACAGCAGTGAGAATGCGGGCATCGATCCCGCTACCTCTCACTGCAAGCGAGGCTCTACCATTTGAGCTAATTCCCTCGACAATGGAGAGAAGTGTCCATCGCTCTCACGACAAGGGCGAGGAGCGATCCTATGCAGGTGCTGCAGCTTGATTTCAATGACAACAAAGAAAAGAGCCGTATTTCTCTGTGCTGGCAATTTGCACTGGCTATCGTCGTTGTATTAAATATTGCACTTAAGCCATGCAAGTGGAATGTTTGCGCCAGCAGCAGGAGGACAAGACTGTCTGTCGGCTCGTGGTTAGGGGTATGATTCTCGCTTAGGGTGCGAGAGGTCCGGGTTCAATCCCGGACGAGCCGTTCTTAGGCTTTGCTTTTAATCTCTTCGTCCTGATTATGGCAACCAGGATATTTCTGAGAAATTGGGGATAAAAACAGGCAGAGCAGGCGTTAGCTCAGTTGGTTAGAGCGTGTGCTAATAACGCCAAGGTCGCGGGTTCGATCCCGTCGGGCCACTTTTTTCTATCTGGGACCTTCAGCTCTGCTCGTCTCGAACGTGAGGGCGGTATCCAGAAATCTCTGCTGGCTAAACCAGCTGTGGACCTTGCCGAAATAGCTCAGTTGGGAGAGCGTTAGACTGAAGATCTAAAGGTCCTGGTTCAATCGGGTTTCGGCAGAGGAACGGGAGCCTTGGTCGAGGGGCTCCAGTGACCAAACGCACTCCTGTCTACCTGATTCCACTAGCCTCATGCTATCTACTCTCAGACGGCCAGTGTCAGGGTGTGTTGGTTCTGGTGTAATGGTTAGCACTTGGGCTTTGAATCCAGCGATCGAGTTCAATCTCGGTGGAACCTTTTTAAGGTTTCGGAGGAGGGAAAAAAACAGAGGTGATGCGCAATGGATGTGGCAGTGAAATCGGCACTCTCAAACCCATCGGAATTGGGGAAACATGGGCTTAAAAGCAAAGGCCTCACTTGCTCCATGCTATCGCGCTTCTAGGTTGAAATACTTAATCTTGCTGCTCGCTGGGAAAGGTGACACACGCCAAGGTTCATGGTGTATGTTAGCACTCTGGACTCTGAATCCAGCGATCCGAGTTCAAATCTCGGTGGAACCTTTTTAGCTTTTTGCGGAAGGGAGGGAAAAAACGGAGATGATGCGCAACTGCTGATGTGGCAGTGAATCGGCACTCTCAAACACAGTCGAATTGGGAAAATGGGCTTAAAGCAAGGCTTACTTGCTCCTTGCTATCACGCTTCTAGTTGAATGACTTAACTCTCTGCTGCTCGGTGGAAAGTGACGCGCGCCAAGGTTCCATAGTGTAATGGTTAGCACTCTGGAATCTGAATCAGCGATCCGACTTTAATCTTGGGTGGACCTGCTTTTGCCTGGAATGTGCGCAGGGCCTCGTCTGAAACATTTGGCAGCAGTGAGCCTCAAAGCTCATCTAGGGAGTGCCCTTGAAGGGAGCCTAAAAAGGTGGGACAGCACGTGGAGAATGCGGCATCGATCCGCTACCTCTCACATGCTAAGCGAGGCTCTACCATTTGACTAATTCCCCTCGACATGGAGAGAAGGTGTCCATCGCTCTCACGGACAAGGGCGAGAGCGATCCCTAGCTGTGCAGGTGCTGCAGCTTGATTTCAATGACAACAAAGAAAAGAGGCCGTATTTCCTCTGTGCTGGCAACTTTGCACTGGCTATCGTTCAGTTGTATTAAATATTGCACTTTAAGCCATGCAAGTGGAAATGTTTGCGCCAGGCAGCAGGAGGACAAGACTTGTCTGGGTATGATTCTCGCTTAGGGTGCGAGAGTCCGGGTTCAATCCGGACGAGCCGTTCTTAGGCTTTGCTTTTAATCTCTTCGTCTGATTATGGCAACCAGGATATTCTGAGAATTGGGATAAAAACAGCAGAGCAGGCCGGTTAGCTCAGTTGGTAGAGCGTGGTGCTAATAACGCCAAGGTCGCGGGTTCGATCCCGTCGGGCCACTCTTTTTCTATCTGGACCTTCAGCTCTGCTCGTCTCGACGTGACGGGGGTATCCCAGAAATCTCTGCTGGCTAACAGCTGTGGACCTTGCCGAAATAGCTCAGTTGGAGAGCGTTAGACTGAAGATCTAAAGGTCCTGGTTCAATCCGGGTTCGGCAGAGAACCGGGAGCCTTTGTCGAGGGGCTCCAGTGACCAACGCCACCTCCTGTCTACCTGATTCCACCTAGCTCATCGCTATCTACCTCTCAACGGCAGTGTCAGTATGTGTTGGTTCCATGGTGTAATGGTTAGCACTCTGGCTTTGAATCCAGCGATCGAGTTCAAGTCTCGGTGGAACTTTTTAAGGTTTCGGAAGGAGGGAAAAAAACAGAGGTGATGCGCAACTGCTGATGTGGCAGTGAAATCGGCACTCTCAAACCAGTCGGAATTGGGGAAACATGGGCTTAAAAAGCAAAGGCCTCACTTGCTCCATGCTATCGCGCTTCTAGGTTGAAATACTTAACTCTCTGCTGCTCGCTGGGAAAAGGTGACACACGCCAAGGTTCCATGGTGTAATGGTTAGCACTCTGGACTCTGAATCCAGCGATCCGAGTTCAAATCTCGGTGGAACCTTTTTAGCTTTTTTTGCGGAAGGGAGGGAAAAAACGGAGATGATGCGCAACTGCTGATGTGGCAGTGAAATCGGCACTCTCAAACACAGTCGGAATTGGGGAAACATGGGCTTAAAAAGCAAAGGCTTTACTTGCTCCTTGCTATCACGCTTCTAGGTTGAATGACTTAACTCTCTGCTGCTCGGTGGGAAAAGGTGACGCGCGCCAAGGTTCCATAGTGTAATGGTTAGCACTCTGGAATCTGAATCCAGCGATCCGACTTTAAATCTTGGGTGGACCTGCTTTTGCCTGGAATGTGCGCAGGGCCTCGTCCGTGAAAACATTTTGGCAGCAGTGAGCCTCAAAAGCTCATCTAGGGAGTGCCCCTTGAAGGGAGCCTAAAAAGGGTGGGACAGCACGTGGAGAATGCGGGCATCGATCCCGCTACCTCTCACATGCTAAGCGAGCGCTCTACCATTTGAGCTAATTCCCCTCGACAATGGAGAGAAGGTGTCCATCGCTCTCACGGACAAGGGCGAGGAGCGATCCCTAGCCTGTGTGCAGGTGCTGCAGCTTGATTTCCAATGACAACAAAGAAAAGAGGCCGTATTTCCTCTGTGCTGGCAACTTTGCACTGGCTATCGTTCAGTTGTATTAAAATATTGCACTTTAAGCCATGCAAGTGGAAATGTTTGCGGCCAGGCAGCAGGAGGACAAGACTTGTCTGTCGGCTCGTTGGTCTAGGGGTATGATTCTCGCTTAGGGTGCGAGAGGTCCCGGGTTCAAATCCCGGACGAGCCCGTTCTTAGGCTTTGCTTTTAATCTCTTCGTCCTGATTATGGCAACCAGGATATTTCTGAGAAATTGGGGATAAAAACAGGCAGAGCCAGGCCGGTTAGCTCAGTTGGTTAGAGCGTGGTGCTAATAAAGCCAAGGTCGCGGGTTCGATCCCCGTACGGGCCACTCTTTTTCTATCTGGGACCTTCAGCTCTCTCGTCTCGAACGTGACGGGCGGTATCCCAGAAATCTCTGCTGGCTAAACCAGCTGTGGACCTTGCCGAAATAGCTCAGTTGGGAGAGCGTTAGACTGAAGATCTAAGATCTAAGATCTAAATCGGCACTCTCAAACACAGTCGGAATTGGGGAAACATGGGCTTAAAAAGCAAAGGCTTTACTTGCTCCTTGCTATCACGCTTCTAGGTTGAATGACTTAACTCTCTGCTGCTCGGTGGGAAAAGGTGACGCGCGCCAAGGTTCCATAGTGTAATGGTTAGCACTCTGGAATCTGAATCCAGCGATCCGACTTTAAATCTTGGGTGGACCTGCTTTTGCCTGGAATGTGCGCAGGGCCTCGTCCGTGAAAACATTTTGGCAGAGGTGAGCCTCAAAAGCTCATCTAGGGAGTGCCCCTTGAAGGGAGCCTAAAAAGGGTGGGACAGCACGTGGAGAATGCGGGCATCGATCCCGCTACCTTCACATGCTAAGCGAGCGCTCTACCATTTGAGCTAATTCCCCTCGACAATGGAGAGAAGGTGTCCATCGCTCTCACGGCAGAGCCAGGCCGGTTAGCTCAGTTGGTTAGAGCGTGGTGCTAATAACGCCAAGGTCGCGGGTTCGATCCCCGTACGGGCCACTCTTTTTCTATCTGGGACCTTCAGCTCTGCTCGTCTCGAACGTGACGGGCGGTATCCCAGAAATCTCTGCTGGCTAAACCAGCTGTGGACCTTGCCGAAATGGCGGTACCTGGCAGCCGTGCGTCTGTAAAATCTATCCAATACAATGACGAGCTCCATCTTTTAATAAACCAATTACGTTACGAGCTCCATTTTTGGCCGTCCAATGAAATGTCAAGGTCCATTTTTCATAGACCAATCACCGCACATAGTCCATTTTTGTCCATCTTTGAGTTTGAGCAGATTCCATCCAATCTCCGCTCATATTCTCTTTTTTGGCCGTCCAATGAAATGGCAATGTCCATTTTTCATACACCAATCACCGCACGTTGAGCATAAACATCACCGCTGCAATTTATATTCCGCTCAGGTAACGTTATGTTATTTATAGTTATTGTATTTATTGTTAATTAACGTTTTCTGTATTTTAGGAATAACAAGATTGCTCCGTGAAACTACCTTACCTATAGATCAGGTAAGTTAACGTTAACTGTCATTCATTGTGTAAGTAATGGTATAATTGTTGCAGCTCAATTTGTAATGTAACGTTAAATAGTTTTATCCGATTTTGTCTGACTTTGTGTAACTTCAGTCAGCAAGCAAACCTTATTTTTTTGTATAGGTAACGTTACCTAACGTCACGTTAGCTATGGCTAACCATCGAGCTTGGCAATTGTACATGTTTGTCAGTAACGTTAACTTATTTCTTTTTCTGACAGGATTAACTAGTAAAATAGTATATCTGATAGTGGAAATGGATAAATCAATGTACAATAAATCTCATTGTACTAGTCTACTGTAACACTGCATAAAATGTAACACAAAATAAATTTGGATATGGATAATTTCTAACTTTTGGGTGTTTGTTTAACTTTTATACACCTGTGGTAAAAAATGACCAGTCATAAGTGAATGGATGAGAATACAATAAATATATAAAATTAAATTCAGGCACATGTTCATTTTATCACATGGGCACAGTTGAAATAACACAATTTTTAATCTGAGAATTTGTTATAGTCAAAATAATCCATTCATTATGTGTTTTACTACAAAACAATTTGGCACACAGGCCATAAATAGCAAATAGAAGTTAAAAATTTGTAATGTTTACAAAAACTCTATCACAAGATCTATCACAACATTCAATTCAATTCACAGTCAATTTTTGTCAATCTTTGAGCACAAACACCACTGAAGTTATTTATATCCCGTTGTTATTTATATTCTGCTCAGATATGTTATTTATAGTTATTGTATTTATTGTTAATGAAATGGCTTACGTTTCCTGTATTTTAGGAATAGTAAGATTGCCTCTGTAAAACATCTCTGTAATTCCACATTTTGGCCCTTGCCATGATGGATATAGTGTAATTACACTATAACATGAATAAAATTGCGTATCTGTCATTACAGAAAATGTCCAAACAACAATCCAAAAGCCACAAGGCTATGGATGATACTGAGTGGGTCTCGCGCTTTAGGTCTTTTGCCTCCACTGGTGTCTGGCCATCAGATGCAGGTAACCGACCTGCTCCAAGGCAAAAGAAGTGGTACAGTCTGTATCAGAAGGTATGTAGAAAAATTATCAAAAGGAATATATATATAATTTTTTTTTTAGTAGTAGACATTATATTGTCAGTATGTACAGTATGAGCATAAAACAAGAACTTGTACAAATAAATATAAGTGGCATCTTTTGTTTTGTTTACAGATAGAGAAGTGCCCTCTGCAGCTGAGAGGCCAGCTGACGCTTTTCTCCCAGCCACAGAGGTGTTTGTGTGGATTTCATCCTCATAAGGTAGGCTAATTTGGGCTCTTTCAGTTTAACTACAGTTGATGCAGTGTGCACAAAATATATAAAGATGTGGTATTTCTTAACATTAATGTATTTTTTGGACAATTTCTGTTGTTTCTATCTGGGTTGGTTTGGCAACAGGTCTGTTCCACAGCAGAGGAAATTGCGTAGTAGGTAAAAGAATGTCATAAGGTTAAAACTAACTACATCACTAATAACGGAATAAAAAACCCACATCTAAATTTGTCACGTCATTTGCATGAAAGGGGTTCTTATACATTATTGTTTATACTATTAACATAGAATAGAACAGTAGTATTGTGCTTTCTTTAAATCACTGGTGATTTTGTCCATCATCTTTCCGTCAGTCAGTCCGTCAGACTTTCTTGGAAATTCTATTTCATACTGTATATATGCACTGTTTTATACATTTTTTGTTATGCAGCAGCAAGTGCCTACAGCCTCATCTAGACCGACAAGCAGTACAGACCAATCAACTAGTGGTCAATGTAGCTCCTTAATGGTGGGTAGATTTTGTAGCTTTATGTGAGAGAGAATTCATAACGGAAATATTTTATATTCTTGTCATATTTCAGCTCCCAACCACTGCTCCAGTAGAACGTCCCACAGCTGACAGTACACACGCAAGTTTGGTGAAAAGGCCCAAGCTCACCCTTTCTTCGGTACATATGATGGCATGTGTTTTAAAATGGTTTACAATTGTCATATTAATACTTCTCTCTTTAAAGTTTAATAGGTCCAGATTTGGTGGAAAGCATGTGGAGAGTGCAAAGCCAAATTTAGATGTTGGACGGAAAGCTCATGTAAGTAATGAATAATTATTATTTCTTTGCTACAAAAAACAAATTCCAATGATACAATTTCTTTTATACCTTGTATTTTAGACTCATTCAACCACTGCTACAAATGCAGCTGCCCATGTGTGTGAGGCTCCAGTGCTAGCTGGTGGTCCTCCTCAAACCATCTCTCCACCACAGCCTCCAAGTGCAGAATCATTTTTTCTTGCCCCTCCATTACCGCCTCCAAAACAACGGCATCGGCCAGTGGAGGGGCAGAGTTTAGGAGTGAATGTGGTAAAACTTTGCACTTGTTACTATGTTTGGTTAGTATTTTTTTGTCTTTATTTGACCTGTCCTTTTCTGTCTACAGAGCGCATTCCAGCCTGAGCACTCTGCTGCACTTCCTCTCCTGTGGCCTAAAACCATGCCCCAGGAGGATCACCAATGGGTCTCCACAGCATTGTTCAGAGTTGGTGCTCGTGGGAATTTGGAGCTCCAGGACCATCTCCAGTTGTGGTATTTCCCTCCACAGCCATCCCTTATTTACCACCAGGCACCAACATCAGCCAGATTTTTTGCCCGACCCTTACTGCTGTGGATGCCGTATAGGCTGTGGAAAGTCAGACTGCTGTGCGCGGACCAAGCCTGTAAAAGCCCTCTGACTAGTGGAGGTCTTCACAGACGGGTGCGTCAGGTTCTTGACATTGACCGCTTTTACAACCTGGTCACAGAGACTCTGATTTGCTCCAAGTGCCGCCGCAGCTACCTGTCTTGGAATAGGGAAATACTTGAGCAGCTGGACATGGCCCATCGTTCTGAGTTTAGGGTCATTCTTACCCGCCGGTATGTTGCGTTATTGTGTGATTTTTGTCAGTTGCTTATCCATGTATATTTAATTTATTTCTTATTACAGATATGCCTGTGACATCAGGGTGATACGCCTCCTACGGGAACGTGGTCTGGGGAATGGCCCTGTCCGACTGATTGGCCAATTGAAAGAGAACCACAGTGAAGAGTGGCTGAAAAGGGTTGCGCGGTATACCAGCGAGTGTGCTTCTTTTACCAGCAAAAGTTGCCTGATGCCGCCAACATTTGAAGAGCCTCCCCAACCTGTGGCAATTCCCAGCTATAAGTGGCTTTCAGTGGTGTACAGCCAAGACATCCTGTTCAGGCTGGAGGATATCAAGGCTAGTATCACCTCCACTTATGGATCCATCTTAAAACTGGATTCCACCAGAAAGGTACATCTTTAATTATTATTGTATTGAGGTTATGCAGATTCTATTTATATTTAAATCTAAATAGAAATGGAACCTCAAATGAATGAACAACTTAAACAATAACATAAGATGGAATGTCAAATTGAGGGACAATTCAAAGATTAAAACAAGAATAACATTGCAGAGATAGCCACTAAATTTTTTTTATGACATTACACGCATAAGCTCTATATTCATGCAATAGAACCATTTTAGGTGTTAATGCTACTATTGGTTTAATATATGTTTGTTTTAGATCACCAAAAAGCTCTCAGGATCGGCAAAAGGCACTGCACAGTGGCTGACATCCGTTGGTAACGAGATGGGTCAAGTGCTCATCAGTGTCTTGACTGCTGGTGAGGGACCAGGTTTGGATCTTATGGCAGCTGGCTTGGTAGACAGGTATGTTCCCTGTAATTCATTTTCACTTACATGTAATCTAATTTGTCCTTAGTTTAAAATTTACTCTTTACAATTTGCATTTGTAATTTACTGTTGTTTGATGATGAAATTCTTTAATTATTTTAGATAATTATTTCTCGCAGGTATAAAGCTGCAGGTGTAGACCTCCTGTTGCTCTCTATGTGGACTGTGGCTGCTGCAAGGATGTGGGTGAGACCAAACTGAAGGCCAGATTTGGTGGATGGCCTAACTTGATTGTTCGCCTCGACATCTGGCACTTTATGCGACGCCTGGCTGTGGGATGCACCACTGATGCACACCAGCTCTATCCTACTTTCATGGCTCGCATATCAGCATGTATTTTTGAGTGGGATGCTGCTGATGTCAACAAGTTGAGAGAGGCAAAAAGAACACAGCTAAAAGAGCAAGGCCTGATGGCTCTGACGGAGAAGCAGCTAGATCGGCACACAACAAAAGAGGAGTTAGAGCTGCACTGCAGGAGGAGGACTCGTGGAGAAGACCAAACCATCCGGCTGTTGGATCAGCTCATCAGTGAGCTCATCAGTGACAAGGGTAAGGATGCCCTTGGTGTTCCTCTTCTGGACCCCATCAGAATGCAGCACATCTGGCGTGTTCAGAAGAGACATGTTAAGTGCATTCAGGACCCACCTGGTGTGGCGCTGTACACACAGACTGGCACCATCACCAAGGGAGGAGTGCAACTTCAGACACTGCGCTGTGCCAGAGGTTCTACATCTTTGGAGTCATTCCACTGTCACTTAAACCAGTTCATTCCAGGTACGTGCAACTCAATAATGTTTATGTTTAACAGAAATACTTTACCTTATTCCTTTTTGCTGTTTTTTGTATTTACTTTAGGAAACAGTGCAAACTCGCTCAACTTCCAGATCTACCTACTAGATGGGCTACATCGCTGGAACCACAACGGGGCAGCAGCTGCTCTGGAGGCAGAGGCCTCTGGCCTGCGCACATACTCGGGCGAGCTGGTTCACAGTGTGAATAAAGATTATGAGAAGGTTTTTGGCAGGAAGCTGATTCCTTCTTTTACACCACCCGCAAAGTACACAGGTATTCATATTTAATTTTGTATGTTTATGCTCATAGTTCTGTCTCTGTTTCTATATAGTTTTTTTTGTGTTTTTTTGTTGTTGTTGTTTTCAAAATTGGTTTTGCATTTTCAGGTGAACTGATTGGAGTGCAATACCTGTTGAGGCAGAACAATGAACCTCTACAGTGTATGGCGGCAGACTCCGAGGAGGCAAATACATTGCTGGAGCAGTTGGAAGAGCCAGTAGAGACTGATGAGGGCTTTGAAGAACTTGAACATATTGAGGTCACTCTTGCCGATTTACTTTTGGACACATCTGATATGATCTCAGTGCTACCTGCTTCTTGTGCTCCTGAGCTTTCTGGTCAGTCCGCTCCTGTCCAATCCACTCACCTTCTGGGGGTCCCATCTGCACCCGCTCCTCCTGTCCAGTCCACTCACCTGCTGGGGGTCCCGTCCACATCCCGCTCCTCCTGTCCAGTCCACTGACCTGCTGGGGGTCTCATCTGCACCCGCTCCTCCTGTCCAGTCCACTCACCTGCTGGGGGTCCCGTCTGGGTTACCTGGACAATCTACATCTTCAGAGCAAGTTGTAAGAGAAATACCAGTATGCTTTATATTTATTGATGTTTGAGCTTCTTGAAATACTTCAAATCTAATGTAATACTTCCTTCTAGGCCGTGGATGAACAGAGTTTGGCAGGGATGGATCGTGTTGATGAGCTTGCGGAATACTTGCTGGGGGTCCCGTCTGCACCCGCTCATCCTGTCCAGTCCACTCACCTGCTCAGGGTCCAACATGCGTCTGCTCCTCCTGTCCAATCCACTCACCTGCTCGGGGTCCAACATGCATCTGCTCCTCCTGTCCAGTCCACTCACCTGCTCGGGGTCCAACATGCGTCTGCTCCTCCTGTCCAATCCACTCACCTGCTGGGGGTCCAACATGCGTCTGCTCCTCCTGTCCAGTCCACTCACCTGCTCGGGGTCCAACATGCGTCTGCTCCTCCTGTCCAGTCCACTCACCTGCTCGGGGTCCAACATGCGTCTGCTCCTCCTGTCCAATCCACTCACCTGCTCGGGGTCCAACATGCGTCTGCTCCTCCTGTCCAGTCCACTCACCTGCTCGGGGTCCAACATGCGTCTGCTCCTCCTGTCCAGTCCACTCACCTGCTGGGGGTCCCGTCTGCACCCGCTCCTCCTGTCCAGTCCACTCACCTGCTCGGGGTCCAACATGCGTCTGCTCCTCCTGTCCAATCCACTCACCTGCTGGGGGTCCAACATGCGTCTGCTCCTCCTGTCCAGTCCACTCACCTGCTTGGGGTCCAACATGCGTCTGCTCCTCCTGTCCAGTCCACTCACCTGCTCGGGGTCCAACATGCGTCTGCTCCTCCTGTCCAATCCACTCACCTGCTCGGGGTCCAACATGCGTCTGCTCCTCCTGTCCAGTCCACTCACCTGCTCGGGGTCCAATATGCGTCTGCTCCTCCTGTCCAGTCCACTCACCTGCTGGGGGTCCAACATGCGTCTGCTCCTCCTGCCCAGTCCACTCACCTGCTGGGGGTCCCGTCTGCACCCGCTCCTCCTGTCCAGTCCACTCACCTGCTCGGGGTCCAACATGCGTCTGCTCCTCCTGTCCAGTCCACTCACCTGCTCGGGGTCCAACATGCCTCTGCTCCTCCTGTCCAGTCCACTCACCTGCTGGGGATCCCGTCTGCACCCGCTCCTCCTGCTCCAGTCCACTCACCTGCTGGGGGTCCCGTCTGCACCCGCTCCTCCTGTCCAGTCCACTCACCTGCTGGGGGTCCCGTCTGGGTTACCTGGACAATCTACATCTTCAGAGCAAGTTGTAAGAGAAATACCAGTATGCTTTATATTTATTGATGTTTGACCTTCTTGAAATACTTCAAATCTAATGTAATACTTCCTCCTAGGCCGTGGATGAACAGAGTTTGGCTGGAATGGATCGTGTTGATGAGCTTGCGGAATACTTGGTCGAGCTAAGAAATAAAAAAGGCCTCACTCTTACCAATCAGCAGGCCAGCACCATTGTGGGTCTTTGGCAGAACTTGGAGCAACACGATAAGGACCGGATTTCTTACGCTGCTCGACATCAGGAGAGACTGCTCACTGGTCGGTTTAGGTCTCCGAAAAAGAAGGCTGTATTTGCAGGAGTTGAAAGCACAAAAAGGTGTGTACTTGGTTCTACTGGTTCAGCTGCTCAGTGGCCAAACTGCAGCCGTCTTGTAGAAACAATATTTATCAGATTGTGCAACATTCATAATAGCCCCAAGAAAATTGGACACCAAACCCTTTCAAGATGGTCACTAATTCTAAATGATTATAAAAAGATTCGGCAGCTCATTTTAATCAACGGCATTATTATGAAAGATACAACTCTGCAACTCGTTACTGTAAATCAGACCACGTTGATACAGTGGCATAACAAAAGATTCAAGGCACAAGAAGTTGCAATTCTGATGCAAGGGTTGGTACTGCCCAGTGAACGCCCTGTTGCCAGTGAACCACTACTCCCAGTAAACATTAGGCCCACTCAAGTCACACCACACATGCATGAACACACTTACAAAATGCCACCTGACACGGCTGGGTGTGCAAAAACCAAGCTAGTTGTCAAAGATAGAGCTGAGCTGAGAACCATACAGCCAAAACAACATACAGCTCAGCCAGGAGTTTTTTACATGCCACTAATAGTGCCACCAACCACTACAGCAAGTAGCATTCTGCTTCTGCCGCCACCCCAGACCACTGCACCCAGTAGAGTTTGCACACCACACTCTGAGAGCACAACTGACCCTTGTCAAATGCAAGACACTCCACAAAAAGAAAAGCGTAAATACACTAGAACAGTCACATCCAACAGATGCACTAAATGTGGAGAGCCACGCACCGCAGACACCGGCCATAGCCAGTTCAAAGGCAGAATTTACTGCCCAAACAGGGAGACCCTAACCAAAGAGCAGTGGCTGAGAATGATGAGAAAATAGTACATCATTGTGTTTTATGTTGTGAAGATTTTGTTTTTATTATAGTAAAATATTTAGTTGTTTTGCAAAACTAATACCGAAATAATTGCACTATTTTTTATTTAATTTTTTAATTTTTTAATATTTTTTTTATTCAATTTGATTGTGATTCATTGTGCTGCCCACAAAATATACACAAACTGTTGTATTTGTTCTAGGTTAATGTGTTGTATATAGTTCAGTTCTGTTTGTTTGTTTTCTTTTTACTTGTAAATAGTGATTTATTTTAAATACTATACCAAACATGATTTGTTTGTACATATTTTGTTGAATGTTGTATATTTGTATGTATATTATAAAGTGTATATTATATGTTTTATATTTCGACGTGAAAAGAATAAAAAAATATTTTTTAAGATTTTATTGATCTGTTTTGTGTTTATTGTTTTGTTAATGGCTGAAAGTGACAGTGATGTGATATAGCAGGCTTAGGTGGAGTGTTCGAAGTCAAATTACATAAAAAGAAGAGAGACATGCAGAATGCCCATACCATACTGTATATTTCTTTTTAAAATCAAGGTTACAGTAATTTTAATTTTAATTTTATTTGATTGGGACAGTGCATTTTAATGAACATAACATGGAGTACATGCATTTTAAAAATGCCGGATTTTAGCCAAAGACTAATTTCCATCCGTAGTAGTTTAGTAGTAATAGGTGGTAGTTTACTATTAATCATTATTAGATACTCCTGCAATATATCAGTACACTAAATGTTCTTCCATTCTACCATTTGATAATACTGGGTCATCAATGCAGAGTGTTTATAAAGTTAGATCATTGAAGTCCCTAAAAATGTGGTTCAGTGCCTCCTTTTGATCAAAAGAAGAAATAAAGTCAATTTAAATGCAATGTGTTAATAATTAAATACATGGTTAATTGCCTGCAAGCTGAACTGCATTCCTTATATTGCACTAAATGCATCTTGAAATTAATAAAAAAGACATTAGACCCAGCAAGACAATTCATGTTCTTGCTGGGATCGAACCCGGATCTCTGTGATTTTTCTCCTCCCCTCGCGCCCCTCCCCCTCAATTCTTCCCCATCATATACAGACTATTGTTCCCCAGCTTTGGCGGAGTTGGGAGAGCGTTAGACTGAAGATCTAAAGGTCCCTGGTTCAATCCCGGGTTTCGGCAGAGGAAACGGGAACCTTTTGGTCGAGGGGCTCCAGTGACCAAACGCCACCTCCTGTCTACCTGATTCCACCTAGCCTCATGGCTATCTACCTCTCAGACGGCCAGGTGTCAGGGTGTGTTGGTTCCATGGTGTAATGGTTAGCACTCTGGGCTTTGAATCCAGCGATCCGAGTTCAAATCTCGGTGGAACCTTTTTAAGGTTTCGGAAGGGAGGGAAAAAAACAGAGGTGATGCGCAACTGCTGATGTGGCAGTGAAATCGGCACTCTCAAACCCAGTCGGAATTGGGGAAACATGGGCTTAAAAAGCAAAGGCCTCACTTGCTCCATGCTATCGCGCTTCTAGGTTGAAATACTTAACTCTCTGCTGCTCGCTGGGAAAAGGTGACACACGCCAAGGTTCCATGGTGTAATGGTTAGCACTCTGGACTCTGAATCCAGCGATCCGAGTTCAAATCTCGGTGGAACCTTTTTAGCTTTTTTTGCGGAAGGGAGGGAAAAAACGGAGATGATGCGCAACTGCTGATGTGGCAGTGAAATCGGCACTCTCAAACACAGTCGGAATTGGGGAAACATGGGCTTAAAAAGCAAAGGCTTTACTTGCTCCTTGCTATCACGCTTCTAGGTTGAATGACTTAACTCTCTGCTGCTCGGTGGGAAAAGGTGACGCGCGCCAAGGTTCCATAGTGTAATGGTTAGCACTCTGGAATCTGAATCCAGCGATCCGACTTTAAATCTTGGGTGGACCTGCTTTTGCCTGGAATGTGCGCAGGGGCTCGTCCGTGAAAACATTTTGGCAGCAGTGAGCCTCAAAAGCTCATCTAGGGAGTGCCCCTTGAAGGGAGCCTAAAAAGGGTGGGACAGCACGTGGAGAATGCGGGCATCGATCCCGCTACCTCTCACATGCTAAGCGAGCGCTCTACCATTTGAGCTAATTCCCCTCGACAATGGAGAGAAGGTGTCCATCGCTCTCACGGACAAGGGCGAGGAGCGATCCCTAGCCTGTGTGCAGGTGCTGCAGCTTGATTTCCAATGACAACAAAGAAAAGAGGCCGTATTTCCTCTGTGCTGGCAACTTTGCACTGGCTATCGTTCAGTTGTATTAAAATATTGCACTTTAAGCCATGCAAGTGGAAATGTTTGCGGCCAGGCAGCAGGAGGACAAGACTTGTCTGTCGGCTCGTTGGTCTAGGGGTATGATTCTCGCTTAGGGTGCGAGAGGTCCCGGGTTCAAATCCCGGACGAGCCCGTTCTTAGGCTTTGCTTTTAATCTCTTCGTCCTGATTATGGCAACCAGGATATTTCTGAGAAATTGGGGATAAAAACAGGCAGAGCCAGGCCGGTTAGCTCAGTTGGTTAGAGCGTGGTGCTAATAACGCCAAGGTCGCGGGTTCGATCCCCGTACGGGCCACTCTTTTTCTATCTGGGACCTTCAGCTCTGCTCGTCTCGAACGTGACGGGCGGTATCCCAGAAATCTCTGCTGGCTAAACCAGCTCTGGACCTTGCCGAAATGGCGGTACCTGGCAGCCGTGCGTCTGTAAAATCTATCCAATACAATGACGAGCTCCATCTTTTAATAAACCAATTACGTTACGAGCTCCATTTTTGGCCGTCCAATGAAATATCAAGGTCCATTTTTCATAGACCAATCACCGCACATAGTCCATTTTTGTCCATCTTTGAGTTTGAGCAGATTCCATCCAATCTCCGCTCATATTCTCTTTTTTGGCCGTCCAATGAAATGGCAATGTCCATTTTTCATACACCAATCACCGCACATAGTCCATTCAGATTCCATCCAATCTCCGCTCATATTCTCTTTTTTGGCCGTCCAATGAAATGGCAATGTCCATTTTTCATACACCAATCACCGCACGTTGAGCATAAACATCATCGCTGTTATTTATATTCCGCTCAGGTAACGACGTTATGCTATTTATAGTTATTGTATTTATTGTTAATTAACGTTTTCTGTATTTTAGGAATAGCAAGATTGCTCCGTAAAACTACCTTGCCTATAGATCAGGCAAGTTAACGTTAACTGTCATTGTGTAAGTAACGTTAATAGGGTAAGTTATACTAGCTAATTGCCGCAGCTCAATTTTGTAATGTAAATAGTTTTATCCGATTTTGTCTGACTTTATGTAACTTCAGTCAGCAAGCAAACCTTATTTTTTTGTATAGCTAACGTTATCATCGAGCTTGGCAATTGTACATTTTTGTCAGTAACGTTAACTTATTTTTTTCTGACAGAATAGTAAAATAGCATATCTGATAGTGTTTGTTACTTCATAGGACATAGATAAATCAATGTACAATAAATCTCATTGTACTAGTCTACTGTAACACTGGCATTAATGTAACAAAATAAATTTGGATAATGTCTAACTTTTGGGTGTTTGTTTTTGGGTGTAACTTTTATACACCTGTGGTAAAAAATGGCCAATCATAAGTGAATGGATGAGAATACAATAAGTATACAGTATAACATTAAATTCAGGCACATGTTCATTTTATCACATGGACACAGTTGAAATAACACAATGTTTAATATGAGTATTTGTTATAGTCAAAATAATCCATACATTATGCTTTTTACTACAAAACAATTTGTATGAGCCCAGGTCAATGAGGTATACAGGCCATAAATAGCAAATAGAAGTTCAAAACTTGTAATGTTTACAAAAACTCAAGATCTATCACAATATTAGGTGATGATATATACTGTATGCATTATTTGGGATTTATAAACTTCTATAATGTGGCAGTCATTTTGGACCAGGAACACAAAACTAGCTAACATGAAATTAACAAAACAGTAGGGTTAATGCCGTGTTGCCGGGCTACAATGGGAGTTAGTTTAACATGTTCTGTATTGTTACAGGCAACAACATGGCTTCAACTAAGTCACACAAAGGCATGAGCGATGCTGACTGGCTTGCGCGTCTGGAGAGTTTTGCCCGAACAGGAGTTTGGCCATCTAGGGAGGGGAATAGACCTTCTCCCCGACAAAAAAGATGGCATGAGTTGTATCAGAAGGTAAATTATGCAGCTAGATTCATGGGTGAACTAATAAACTTGTATGATAATACATTGTGCTATTTGTATTTATGTGTATGGATAAGTAATTATTTACAATGTAAATACAATGTAATATTGATATAATTAAGATGACTTATGCCTGTTTTGAGATAACATGGACTACAGTGTCATAGCTACACTTTATGTTCACAGATAGTGTAAGGGGGTATACAGTCAAAGACCCAGAACCAGATATGAAGAATGAAGACCCGGAGTCAGAATTATAAAAAATGAAAGAACAGTTTTACTGAAGATAGTTTGCAGTTTCATCAGCAGAAGTCAGCTTCAATACTCACACAGGAGTTCGTAGGCCGCCCCACTTACAGTTACAAAGATCACAGCAGTTATACCATTTTCAAGGTCTAAGCTATGTCATTGCTTACAGGTTGAATGGTTCTCATTGGCTAAGAAATAGATAAACACAGTAATTTTCCACACGTATACAGACAGACGGAAGCATATCTCCATCGATTATGCAGCTGACACATTCGGACCCACGTCATGACCTTCCAGGTCGCAGATTTGGGTTGTTGAGCGCCAGCATGTCTCGAACAACAATTCACTCAATCTCCAATAATGCCAGTGGTTCCTTAACCTGTAACCAAGAAGACTAACACACACACCGACACACAGCTTTTCCAAGGTTGGATTTGGCCAGGCTCTAACTCTAAACATGAGAGTCCTCTCAAAACATCAAGATAATGCGTTCTTTCTCTCAACTTTAGTCTAACTGGAAAGTAAGGCTTTAACAAAGAAATGGTCCCTTAAACTATTGGCTTCAATGACCCCTATATATTTTAACACGTTGAAAACCTTTTTCAAACACAAAACAAGTCCCCATTTCATTTCTGGAAAGTGGGATAAATAAGCAAGCACTGTTACTGCATTCAGATATCAAATCAAATACAGACATTCAAGAATATATGAAAAGAACATTTCATTAATCACACTGGCAACTTCTATAACAAAGTAAAATCTCACAAGCCTAGAGAAATCATTCAACTCATTGAATATTTAGAAAGAAAAATATTGACAAATATCTTGATAATAATTACTCATCATTACATATACATTGAAGCAGCAGTGGATTCCAATCCACCCCCTTCAATAGAAAAATGCCCTCTGCAAATGAGGGGCCAGACCACCCTTCTGAAGGAAGCTCAAAACTGTATTTGTGGATTTCACAAGGTAACTTCAATTAGCCTAGTTCAAGTTGCAAAACTAGATAGACGTGTTTGCAATATCATTTTGTCTTTATATCTAAAATTAGGCATTATGAGGAGTGTATAATATCACGTGTCTGGTATATCTTAAAGCATGTATCACAGGTTAATCCACCAGTCACAGTGGATGCATCACAGCGCACCCCTGCCCAAAGCACTCCCTCAATCAGTGATGTGTCACATCCTGCAAAGAAAGCCAAACTGACATTGTCAATGGTAAGCAGACCTTACTGCAGGTATCACTGCAGACATTGAAACATCTCAACATTTTCCTATAGTGTTGCAGGTTTTGTTATCACTGACTATGACGTTCACTGACATAACGTTTGACTCCACAGACATTAGAGCACTCCAGTTCAGCCGCAGCTTCATGCCCACCCTCTGATCCTCCTCCTCCTCCTCCTCCTCCTCCTCCTCCTCCTCCTCCTCCTCCTCCTCTCCTCCTCCTCCATCCCCCAAACCTCATCGGCCTGTCATCAAGTCCTCCTCTTTCTTCTTCCTTCCTGTTGCTCAGAGATCACAACGCACCAAAGAAACAGCAACACCATTGATTAATTCTGAGATTGCTGTTGTAAGGAGCCCAGTAAGATGTCATTCAAAATATAAACATGCCTTTGTCATTTAATGCTCTCATAGCTTTTATTTAAACCAGTGTTTTTGATAATATCAGCAGGTCTCATCTCAGCCAGAAGACACTGCAGATCTCCCACTACTGTGGCCACAGACAATGCCACAGCAGGACCAGATGTAGGTATCGGAAGCACTTTATAGGGTTGGTGCAAAGGGTAAGCTGGAGCTGCGTGAAAACCTGCAGTTGTGGTATCAATCCCCACCACCAGCCCTGTTGTACCACCAAGCTCCAGCACCTGATAGATTTTTTTCACAGCGGCTCTTGCTCTGGATGCCATATAGGCTATGGAAGGTGCAGCTCCAGTGTACTAACCCTGCCTGTGTCAGGCATCAGCTGTGTGGTGGTGGTCTGCACAGGAGAGTACGACAGGTGTTAGATATTGACAGATACTACAAACTGGTGACAGAGACCCTGATTTGTACCAGGTGTTGAACCAGCTACCTGTCCTGGAGTCATGCTGTGCTGCAACAGTTGGACCTGGACCATCGATCTGAATTCAGGATCATCCTTACACGCAAGTAAATATTTTGCAGTCATGTTCACTCATATGCTACCTTTTTTGATAAATAATTATTACAATAATTACATACCTGATAATAAGATACTTCAATAAATACTTTTATTCCTTCTCCAGGCAGTCTCTGGTTCGTTACCCCAGTGCGCACCCGGGTCCCATGACAGCGTTCACATTAGCGATTTTTCATGCGAACCGTGCCCCGTTCCAAACTAAACTGCCAGTGTGAAAGCCCCCTTAGTCTTCAAATGCTCCTCCATGGGCAGATAAAAAAAGTTTGCTTTTGCGTCGCACTTCAGAACACAGCGTCTCGTCGCCATTATGTTTTCAAGTTTTCCCTGGCGTCTACAAGCGCAATAAGTTGGCGTATCTTATTCAAAGAGCTTGTCAAGTTGACGTCATCTAGATAGAGAAAAAGCATCGTTCGTCTATCGATTCATATCAGCGACTCAGAGTCAACTCTTACTTTTGAGAGACAATAACTTTGTATACGGTGAACTTTCATATTTAAAACTTTGCAGGATGTTTTCGTTCACATAGATCTATGTTACACACTACATGAAAGGTAGTTTTCAAAATTCTATAATATTTAATAATATATATAACAGCATGCCAGAAGAAAAGTGTTCAAAAGCATTGCATCCACAACAAATATTTCTATTTATTGAATATAAAAAAAAATCAGATTAAATATGCCATTAATCAGAATGGCATATTTAATCTAAATGTTTATATCAGAAGTAAAACAGTCTAAATCATTATTTTATTTATTTAAACTGTTGCACTGTATTTATGATTAGGACGTATAATGAAGATGTACGGTTTTAGATAGGCTGCGTCAGTTTTACTAAACGGCCCAACGCTCGCTGGCGCGGACATTTAAGAAGGGATGGATGTTTGCTTCATGTGATAGGCGTGGTGAATAAAATTATATTTGTATTATCTTGCTGTATATGTATAATTTTCTTTAGATTTTCTGTCTAAAATTTTCTTAGATTTTCTGTCTTTTCTTTAGACTTTCTGTCTTTTCTGTCTTACTTTTTTCAAAAAATGGCTTCTTTTAAAACAAACATGTTCGCATAATGTATTGTAATTGATGTGTATGTGAGAGTGTATTTGTAAATGAATGTTGAAGAATGAATAAAGGGTGTGATTTATTTATTTATTTATTTTTTTAATGCTGTTTTTGAGATAAATGTATTAATATGTGTATCTGTTGACATCAGCCTGCCCAGGGACTACAGGTGAAAATTAGCACAAGTGCTATAACCTGGTAAAAGGCATCTCTCCTCTTAAGGTTAATGTATATGTGCTGGACTTTAAACTTCGGTTTAAACAAGGACTTTTATTTTGATACTTTATTTAAGTTTTCCTATGGCTTCCTGTTTAAAAGAGGAAGTAGGCCATATTTCTTCTGTGCTTGAGTTGTGCAAGGTGCTCCATGTGGTTGCAGACATCCAGCCTCATCTTGCCTATCAAAGCCCTTTGCAATGCAATGTCTGTGACTGTTTGATTTTGTTTAGTGAGCATTATGTGTACTCTGTTGTTGTGCTATGTAATGTAGCATTTAATTCAGCATGTTTGTTACTTTTTCTACTCAAGTTTACAAAGTACTAATGCTGTTGATATACAACTGTATTGTTGTTGGTTATTTGCCTTGTGTGTTTGAGAGTGCTCATTTTGATGATTTGTCTACTTTGTGAAATTCATGCTTGTGTATTTTCTCTTCTTTGTAGTTTCACACTTTTCATGATTAAACTACATAAATTGCATCTTCGTGGAGTTTACTGTGGAAGTGTTTAGCGACTGGATAGCTGGATTGATTAAAACAGTGAGGCCAGTGACAGTATATTTTACATTGTCCCTGTTTAAAAATAAATAAATAATAATTTAAAAAAATAAAATAAAAAAGTGACCAAAAAGACATTTAACTCCAGCTCACCATCGCTGTCTTCAAACTGCTCCATCTCCAAAATGTTCGTATGCATGGGTCAGAGTTTGCGTGCAGGTGCGCAAATTTTCCCATCAAGTTTGTTTTTATAAATCATAGCTTATGCGTCGGAAGTGGCGTACGCCTCTTTCAGGGCCTGTTTTGTGCGTACGCAACGGTTATAAATGAGGCCCCTGGTCCCTGGAATAAACGGGAATGTGTCTCCCTCGCCGTGTGATCCTATCAACCAAAACGCATCAGGTGTAAACAGGGCCTAAGACACACCCAGATATTTTGTTTGGATTTATTTTTCTTTCTGTTAATTATTCTCATCTTATTGTCCAAACACACAGGAAAAACTCCTGGTGAAGCGACTGAGATCCACATGACATACTATTATAAAGATGGCGTTTATTAAAGAAGAGAGTGAAGACATGAGAATTGAAGTAGTATTCAGTGTGAAACAAGAAGATACTGAGGAACAAACAAATATGACGCTTATTAAAGAAAAGAGTGAAGACATGAAGACTGAAGAAATATTCAGAGTAAAACAAGAAGAAACCGAGGAACAAACAGGTTGGTTTCATTCTCAAAGCTGAACTGTCATTTGATCCTGTTTAAAATGTCCAGCTCTACAGAAATGTTATGATATATGAAATCATATTTTTGAAGAATGTCAGATGAGTGTCCTAATTAAAGAGGTTTTATTTGACATGGAGCAGGTCATGTCATGTGGACAGATATGTTGAAATCACATGACCAGATTATTAACTATAATTGCATTGGTGCATCTATGTAGTGACATTGTCATGTAAGGGCTTAGGAGTTTTATACAGTCAGTGGCATAAATCTAATATATTTGCATTGGTGGCGGCTGCATTCACAAAACAGGGAAGATCACATTGGATAAGAAATGCAATCTTTTTGGCCAATGAGGTGTGTGGATTGATTTTGTCTCCAGGAGTTAGAGGCCTCTCTACTAGGAGTGTGGCTTAATTTCGGGTGCTGCTTTAAGAGTATCTTCATATGACACCTGTGTGCTGGCAGGCTAGTCCTCTTTACACACTTTTAGCAGAATTTTCTATTTGGATATGGATTTTACTCATAAGTACTACAACTATGGTAATTTCCAAATAAGCCTACAAACAACATGAAACATAAAAAATAGCTATTGACATTTGCTGTACAATAATAAAACAACCTAAGATTTGGTGGAGTTGTAACTGCATGTTATAAAGTAATAATTGTATTATTAACTCTTCCGAGTCGCCGATCACGCCAGCGTGATCAAGTCACATGTCCAGTTTAAGACGCAGAAGCATAAAAACAGAGTCACGTTGAGCGCTGCCGTCCACTTCTGTCGAAAGTGCTGGCTTGAAACTCTATTCTACTTTTTGTTTTGTGTTGATTGACCAAGTAAAAATGGAGATATGATCATTTAAACTTTATATAAAAAAATATTGAAAAATATTGACGCGTTCGTAAAAGAACGCAAGATGGGATGCGACAGGCGTTGCATTTATTCTAATAACTTTGTCGGTTTTTGTCATAAAACAAAACAGAGAAAAATGTGTAAATCTGCTGAATCTGCTCTTCAGGCTGCACACTTTAGGGAGTGGAGGAGGAGCCAACTGAGCAAAGAATCGAAATTGAAAGGCGGGAGATTGACGGAGTTGACAAGGAGTGACATACTGAGAGAGATATTATTGCTAGTTTAGAGGAGTGGAGTAGTGTAGATAGTTTGGGTAAGTTAGTTTAGTAGTAGATTTAGAGGTTTTTTTTGTGGAAGTAAAATGAAGCGAATGTTTTCGTTTGAACAAGCCCTCGACTTGTTCTTTCGACTGGACGACCAGGACGCTGTTTACAGTTCATCGTCAGAATCAGAAAGTGGTGATGATGAGATTGACGAATCGGCTTTTGTGGTTCACATCGAGAAGTGAGGCAAACTTTTTTTGAAAATGTATTGCTAGCTTGTATATTATATTGTGTGTGTGTGTGTGTGCGTGTGTGTGTGTGTGTGTGTGTGTGTGTGTGTGCGCGTCCGTGTGTTTCTGTCTGTGTGTGTCTCTCTGTCTCTGTCTCTCTCTCTCTGTGTGTGTGTGTGTGTGTATCTCTCTCTCTCTGTGTGTGTGTGTGTGTGTGTGTGCATGTGTTTCTGTCTTTGTCTGTGTGTGTGTGTGTGTGTGTGTGTGTGTGTGTGTGTGTGTGTGTGTGTGTGTGTGTGTGTGGGTTGGTTTATGTGATTTATGAGGACACAAATTTGTATAATGACATGTGTATTACACTGGTATTACAACTTATGGGTGGCTTATGAGGACACTTCAAAAGTCCTCATAAAACAAATGGCTTAAAAAACATAAAAAAACAATGTTTTATTAAACATTTTAAAATGCAGCATGTCTCCTGTGATGGGTAGGTTTAGGGACAGGGGCAGTGTAGGGGGATAGAATATACAGTTTGTCCAGTATAAATACCATTACGCCTATGGAGAGTCCTCATAATGCTGTTGCACCAACGTGTTGTGTGTGTGTGTGTGTGTGTGTGTGTGTGTGTGTGTGTGTGTGTGTGTGTGTGTGTGTGTGTGTGTGTGTTGTGTGTGTGTGTGTGTGTGTGTGTGTGTGTGTGTGTGTCTTTGACTGTGTGTCTCTGTCTGTCTGTCAGTCTGTGTGTGTGTGTGTGTGTCTGTCTGTCTGTCTGTTATTGTGGATTGTGTATTGTACTGTACATTTATTGCTAGCTTATTGTATATTATATTTGTGTGTGTGTGTGTGTGTGTGTGGTGTGTGTGTGTGTGTGTGTGTGTGTGTGTGTGTGTGTGTGTGTGTGTGTGTGTTGTTGTCTTGTCTGTGTGTGTGTGTGTCTGTGTGAACAAGAATTTCATTGCCAACGACTGCTTCACTGTAATTGTTGTGCATATGTGCCAATGAGCATCTTGTACTTTGATGTACAATCTTTAATCTTTTTACATGTGTCTTGACATGTACAGAGATGATGAGCAGCCTGGTTCATCTACCACTCCGACAACAAGCAGACAGAGGCCTACACAGAGAGGGGGTGGAAGGAAGAGTCAAACCAGATCAAGATCTCCAGCAAAGTCAGGACAGCCACACCACAGCTCTGAGCCCTGGAAAACTGAGAGTGATCCTGATACTGCCCCACAAACCAGTAGGTTCAAGCCCCGCAGAACACCAGGAGCCCAGGTAAATATGCATTCAGTAAACTCACCAATGGACCCATTCCAGCTGTAATTTGCCAGGGATACCATGAAGACACTCTGCAAAAACACCAACAAGCAGGCAGCAAAAAAACAGGAAATGGGGAATAAGTACAAATGGACTGATGTTGAAGTTGAGGAAATGGAAGCTTTAGCGTTAAGTTCTGCCAGGAAGACTCAATTGTTACGTCACTTATTACCTTCTCATCTATCCAATCGCGTCTAATGCTTGTGGTATAAAAGAACGGTACTTACACAGGTTTGAGTTCGCAGATGCTGACGCTTTCATTCAACCCAGGAGGATGTCTTTAGCTCCTCTCAAAACTGTTGTAGTCTTTAACCCTTTAAGACCGACGGGAGCGTCGGCGCTCCCATTTGCGTGTGTCTGTTTAAAAGCATATAGAAATTGAAACCAAATGGCTAGCTCAATCATTCTTTTTGCATACAAAACCAGAGATGTAACATGTTCAGATCAAGCCTCCAACATGCCCATGTTGCGTTGTTTTCACCCTCTAATCAGTCTGTACAAACTGCGTAATATTCGTTTACAAAAAAACAACAACACAAAAATGCTTTGCACGTCTTTCCACACATGTTCTGTAGATCTGCGATTGATATTTACGTCTTCCGATGACTCATTGACGTATCACGTTCTGTGCACTATGACCCCCGGGTGTGTCACATGTTGTGACGTCACACGCTGCGTCATTTGACCATGCGTTTGACTCCCGTTTGACTCCCATTTGCTATATGTTCCTTATATCGTTATTGTCTTTTTACCATCGCTTTATTTTATTATTTCTTTCTCCTTTAGACGTTCACAAATACAAGGACATTCACACACACACACACACACACACACACACACACGCGCGCGAGCGCGGGCGCGCGCACGCACGCAGCGTTATGTCTAAACGAAAGTACACGCCTTTTTTTTGAATGAGTGTAAAAATGAGTATATCTTAAAAACTAATTTATGTAAACAGTTCAAATCAATTCTGTATAGTTTTAAATTGTTTTGTGCACGTTTTTCTCATTGACAAGTTTGAAGTTGACATTTATAAATTTTTTGTATTGAAGAAAATATGTAAAAAAAAAAAATAATATTTTTTTTTTTCTTTTTGTTTATTGCACTTTTGAGATATTTATATAGTTACTATTGATTTATTACAAACATAGCCTTCAAACTGGGAGAGTAAGGATTATTTTGATGTATGGCATATGAAAATGCTCAAAAAAATGACAGCACAGCATGTAAAAATACAAAGATATACTCTGGTGGAATTGTTCTATGGCAGGTCATAAAGGGTTAAAAGCAATTCCTAAATGAATTTCTCCCATTTGCTTGAACTTTGAGTGTTGTAACCTTGAAGATGTTGGTTATGCTTAAACGGCAACATTACACACGAAAGTTATAAAAGCAAAATCCATCCTACTCCTTTTTATTACCTCCTGTCTGCATGGTCTCTTTTTCTATTGTTATTCAGATTGTAGCTGTCTGTTACAGCGTTCATGGCTCATGCATCCAGGGGATTCACTCCAGAAGCTAAATGCTCCGATTTTCCCCACGGTCTTTTTCTGATTTGCGTTTCTAATGTACCGTGTAGCCTAATGTGGCCTTGTCCCGTGGTCTTGTGGCCAGTTATGGCATGGTTCTGTGTGGCCTAGTGGCTGTGTCTCGTCGGCCTTGTATCTGTGTGGCATTAGCAGCCTTGTGGCTCAGCGGGCCTTGTCTCTGTGCGGGTCTCAAGGCCTCGTGGCATAATGTTGCCTTGTCCTATGTGTGGCCTACATGGTCTCGTGGCCCTTATGGCCTCGGTTCTGTGTGGCCTAGTGGCCGTTGTCAGTGTGACCTCGTCTCAGTGTGGGCTTACGATATCGTGGCCCTTGCGGCCTCATTCTATGTTCAGTGTGGTCTACTGTGACCGTGTAGCCTAATGTGGCCTTGTCCCGTGGTCTTGTGGCCAGCTATGGCATTGGTTGTATGTGGCCTAAGGCCTTGTCTATGATTGGTTCTGTCTCTGTGTGGCTTTAGCAGCCTTGTGGCCCAGCGGGCCTTGTCTCTATGTGGGTCTAAAGGCCTTGTGGCACAAGTTGCCTTGTCCTGTATGTAAAAAATGGCCAGTGGTCTGTGGCCCTTAGTGGCGTGGTTCTCTGTGGCCAAGCGGCCTTGAAACATTATTGCCTCGCAAAACAAAAAAAAAATGGCCATGTGGTCTTGTGGTCCTCGCGGCCTTGTTTTGTGTGGCCTTGTCCAGTCTACCTCGTTCTATGTGCGGCATTAGAGGCCGTTGTGGCTAAATGCTGCCTTGTCTCTGTGGTCTAGCAAGGCCATGTGGCCGGGCGGCCTTGTCTCTGTGGTCTATCATGGCCGTGTGGTCCAATGTGGCCAGTTTGCGGTCTAAGGAGGCCTGTTCTGTGTACGGCCCTAGGTGGCCTGCTCTGTGTGGCTTAAGGTGGCCTAGCCCAAGGTGGCTCTGTTCCGTGTGGTCCATCGCGGCCTTGTCTCTGTGTGGCCCAAGGTGGCCTCGCCCAAGGTGGCTCTGTTCCGTGTGGTCCATCGCGGCCTTGTCTCTGCGTGGCCCAAGGTGGCCTAGCCCAAGGTGGCTCTGTTCTGTGTGGTCCTCGAGGCCTTGTCTCCGTGCGGTCTGTTACGGCCTTGTCCCATGTGGCCGGTTCTGCGTGGCCAAGGTGGCTCTGTTCTGTGTGGTCCATCGAGGCCTTGTCTCTGCGTGGCCCAAGGTGTCCTGGCCCAAGGTGGCTCTGTTCTGTGTGGTCCATCGCGGCCTCGTCTCTGTGCGGCCCAAGGTGGCCTGGCCCAAGGTGGCTCTGTTCTGTGTGGTCCATCGCGGCCTTGTCTCTGTGTGGCCCAAGGTGGCTCTGTTCTGTGTGGTCCATCGCTGCCTTGTCTCTGTGTGGCCAAGGTGGCCTGGCCCAAGGTGGCTCTGTTATGTGTGGTCCATCGTGGCCTTGTTTCGTGTGGCCTTGCGGCCTTGTCCAGTCTATCTCGTTCTATGTGCGGCATTAGAGGCTGTTGTGGCTGATTGCGGCCTTGTCTCTGTGGTCTAGCAAGGCCATGTGGCCGGGCGGCCTTGTCTCTGTGGTCTATCATGGCCGTGTGGTCCAATGTGGCCAGTTTGCGGTCTAAGGAGGCCTGCTCTGTGTATGGCCCTAGGTGGCCTGCTCTGTGTGGTCCATCGTGGCCTTGCCTCTGTGTGGCCCAAGGTGGCTCTGTTCTGTGTGGTCCTTTGAGGCCTTGTCTGTGCGTGGCCCAAGGTGGCCTGGCCCAAGGTGGCTCTGTTCTGTGTGGTCCATCGTGGCCTTGTCTCTGTGTGGCCAAAGAGGCCTGGCTCTGTGTGGTCCATCGAGGCCTTGTCTCTGTGCAGTCTGTTGCGGCCTTGTCCCATGTGGCCGGTTCTGCGTTGCCAAGGTGGCCTTGTCTCTGTGATCCTATAACGGCTCTTGTCTCTGTGCAGTCTGTTACGGCCTTGTCCCATGTGGCCGGTTCTGCGTTGCCAAGGTGGCCTTGTCTCTGTGATCCTATATAATTATCCTATAATGTCCCCATGCACTAAGTTTGCATCATTCTCAGTTCATGTCACTATTCTACTACACTTGCTTACCTCCAACTCATTCACAGGGAAACTGGTTTAGATCAGACGTAAGTGCGTCTCAAAATATAAGTAGCTCCAGATGAAAGCGTCAGCATGGATAAATGCTAATGTACATACAGCAGCAGAACACAAACGCACAAAGGCATTATTCACATTCTTTTCGTAGTACCCTACAGGCTCACTATGAAGTCGCCTATTATTAATTAGTTATTGGCTACGAGGCATTCCACATTTCATGTTCATGCTCATTAACTCTCTTTTATTTCTATTTTAGGCTCTACAGGATACACGACTGGTGGGTATACTTTTCTTTACTGTTCTTTGTGGGTGGGCTCCGTCCTGGTGGAATCATCTTCCACCTATTTTTGGGGGTCGGCTGCGCCCCCGCCTTCGTCTTCAGGCGGGAAATGCAGAGTCCGGACCCTCGGATTGCGAGCTATGGACGGGGCCTACGCCAAAGAACTTTATTGCTTGCTGGGCTATCAATAAATGTATTTATTGTTACAGTACTTATTCTCCCGAGTCTTTCTGGTAGAAATGGAAGCTTTAACGTTAAGTTCTGCCAGGAAGACTCAATTGTTACGTCACTTATTACCTTCTCATCTATCCAATCGCGTCTAATACTTGTGGTATAAAAGAACGGTACTTACACATGTTTGAGTTCGCAGATGCTGACGCTTTCATTCACCTCCATCCTCCCCACCACCACCAAGACAGTTCCTTACCCTCCATCCTCCCCACCACCACCAGGATGGTCCCTTCCTATACCTCCCAGGGGGTCGGCTGCGCCCCCGCCTTCGACCTTCAGGCGGGAAATGCAGAGTCCGGACCCTCGGATTGCGAGCTATGGACGGGGCCTACACCAAAGAACTTTATTGCTTGCTGGGCTATCAATAAATGTATTTATTGTTACAGTACTTATTCTCCCGAGTCTTTCTGGTAGAACTATACAAATACCTAGGTCTCCTCATGTACACATCATTGGTGTCACTGCCAAGTCTCCAGGACTACTGGGGAAAAAAACACTTCATGTCTGTGCCGTTTCCAGCCACTGTCATGACAAGAGACAGATTCAGGGCGTTATCGTGGAACATTCAATTCAATTCAAGTTTATTTGTATAGCGCTTTTCACAATACACATTGTCTCAAAGCAGCTTTACAGAAAGTGCATTTCAGAAATGTACAAAGAAAAATACAGTTAGTTAATCATGTATAAATTTAGGCATAACATATTGCCGGTGTTTAGTCGTCTCTTCACAGGCGTCGAGTCAACATCCATATCAGTGATCCAAAGGAGGATGTCAGAAATGACCATAAGAAGGGAACACCACAGCATGACAAGCTGTTCAGAATCCAACCTCTGATGGATGACATTCGGAATGCCTGCAAGGCTCATTACCACCCAAGGAAGGAACTGGCAGTTGATGAGAGAATGGTGGCAACCAAAGCAAAAACTGGCATGACCCAATACATGAAGGACAAACCAACAAAATGGGGGATCAAGCTGTTTGTGTTGGCAGAGTCAAGTAATGGCTACACACTCAACTTCAACCTGTATGTGGGCAAGTCACACACACCAAGTGTGCATGGACTGTCGTATGATGCTTTCATGGACCTCATTCAGCCATCACATCTTGGGACAGGATACCATATTTATATGGACAACTTCTACACAAGCCCCAAACTGTTCCTTGGTTTGGCTAACATTAACTTTGGAGCCTGTGGTACCTACAGGGACAACAGGAAAGGGTGTCCAAGTAAAAGAGCAAATGCCCTCAACAAAAAATCCAAGAGAGGCACCATAAGATGGATCAGAGAGAGCCCCCTGGTATTTGTGAAGTGGATGGACACACGGGAGGTGTCGCTGTGCTCCACAATCTATCCAGCGTTTTCTGGTGAGGCTGTCCAGAGGAGAGTGAAGGGTGGAGATGGACACTGGGCAGTAAAAGACATTCCCTGCCCTACCCCCATCATTGCCTACAACAAGAACATGGGAGGGGTTGACCTGTCAGACCAGCTTCTCCAGTATTACTCGACCCATCGCAGAACTGCTCCCTGGTACCGTTTCCTGCTTCTGCACCCTGTTTCTGCACTTTGTGGACATTGCTACAACAAAAGCCTACATCCTACACTGTGAGATAAGCCACACACAACAGGTTCAGCACATGACACACAAGAACTTCCTGGAAGAACTGGTGTCCCAGCTGTGTGGAGTGTACAAGACAGGAGTTGCCATCCTGAGGAGCACCGACCATGTTCCTGTTGCCATTGGCGTGGCTACAGATGTCAAAGAGAAAGCCACACAAGGCCGCAGGATCTGCCATCGTTGCCAGCAAGTGGATAAGAAAAGGAACCTCACACCATGGAAATGCAAGGCCTGTGATGTAGCCCTCTGTCTCATTGTTGACAGAAACTGTTTTGAGGAGTGGCACAGATAAAAAAAAAAAAAAAAACACCTGATATTTGTTGTAAATATGTATAGTTTGATTTTGTGTTCATTCACCTTTTTTATAGTATATTTGCACTATTTAGGAACACCTCTTACTCAATGAATGAAAGCCCTGTGATCTAGCTGTCTGTGTAATTGTACATGAATTGTTTTGAGTTTCTAAGCAAAAAAGAAAAAAAAAAAAAAACACGCCTATTGCCACACCTGCTTTTTGCTGTATATAGTTTGATTTTATCTCAATTTAACCTTTTTTATGTTGTATTTGCACTATTTGGGAACCCTCATACTCTGGGAATGCAAGGCCTTAAATATAGCTCTCTGTATAATTGTGTGCATAAATTGTTTTAAAAAGTGGCAAAGCTAAAAAGAAAAAAAAAGAGCCTATGGCTACACCCGCTTTATTTTGTAAATCTTTTTTTTTTTTTTTGTATATAGCTTGATTATATCTGAATTGTACCTGTATATGTTGACATGTACAACTTGTGTTTACATTTTAAACCTTTAAAATGCTTCATTGAGTATGTTTGTGTTTTTTTGTAGTAAAAAAGCTATACTTTTTCTATTCGGATTTTGTGTTTTTTTGTGTGATTTTGGGTCCAGTATGTTGATACAGTACATCAAAGTGAAAAACTAATTGTCTGGTCATATAGATGACGTTGTGCTGAAAAAATGATACCAAACATTGGTATGGTTAACATTTGTTTATGTCGCTAAATAAAAAAAATAAAAAGTACTCAAAAACAGCTAAAATATCCCAAGTGTCAGGGTTTGTGCAGGTAGCTGAAGACGAGGACACGGAATTTCAAAGATAATAGATTTAATAAACAAAATGAAACTTCCAAAATGAAACAAGAACAAAACTCCAGGACTTCAAGGTTTACACACAACCATACATAGACGACGATCGACAAACACTGGGAGAAAACACAGGGCTAAAATACACAAGGAATAATGGGATAATGAACAGAACACAGGTGACGGGAATGACTAATTAGGCAGAGCGGGAA
>CM070822.1:33646185-33671489 GCA_036326025.1 Chrosomus eos
AAATGCAACGAATTATTACTACTCTAACCTCAAAACCTTTTTTCCCATTTGCATTGATGCAAGCACGGCAACGATCTTTATACCGTAAAACTTAAAATAATAGCCGAGTCCCAAATAGACGCCTGTCTCTTTTACACGCCTGGTGTGGCGACAGGTTTGGGTAAATAAAGGCCGGTCTCAAATAACCGGTCTGTTTTTTTTAGTTTCGGGTTGTAAAATACGTCGGATCGTCCGCTTTTTGGCGGCCGCCAAAGCCTTTTTTGATCGGTGAGTGTTGCTTTGACAGAGAGAGAGAGAGAGAGAGAGAGAGAGAGAGAGCGCCCGGCCGCACGCGCGCAATCTCACGTCTTCACACAACACAAGCGCTGTCTTGCTCTCTCTCTCTCCCTCGCGTATATTAATCAAAGTCAATAGACATGATAGTAAAAGGTTAGTTTCTTTATAATAGGCATGCTAATCACAATCATATAGGCTACCATCTGGGCCTGCACAGCGGCAGGAAAAAGACGTAGATGTAAGACACCGTGTCTCTACCTTACGATGATTTTGGTACACCAAAGGTAGATTCCCGCTCTGGAGTTCGGCTGATAAACTCTGCCATAAGCTATAATTATATTGCTATAGCGCTGATATTTTTTTTTGTGCTGTGTAGGCTGAATCGTAATCGCGTGATTCGCGTCAAGACACCTGATTGGCTAATACTACACACTGAAGATAAATTAAATAATTTTTAATTAAATAATCACTAAAAATATCCCTCTCTTCATCCCACACCCCAAACATGACATACAAAAATTTGTGGAACAGAAACAACAACCAGAGATATATTTATAAACTATCATTTTATTGTCATCAGTTTGCCAACAGGGGGTGCTGCAGCACCCCCAGCACCCCTACTTCCCGCGTCCATGTTGCACACCCCTCACAGTCTTTTTTCAGCTTCTCGTCAATGAGATGTAGCAGCAGTACAATTGTGGCTTTTACGATTTTGAATTCCACGGCTCTGAAGCATCCGTCAGTAGCATCGAAACCAGGTTTAGCAGCGGTATCACCACAACTACACACATCTCTTCAGGAAAGTCAGGTTGCGGTATCCAAGTTCCATGCAGAATTCATCCAGCCAGCCTTTCTGAGGGTCGGACGTGTCGGGCCGTCTGCTAGAATATTGTCAGTAGCATTGTCGTCAGGATCGGCAAGACCATAGTTGAAAGAGATACCACAGCTACAGACATGTTCTGAATCTGCGTCTCGAGACATGGCTTATAAAGAGGAACTGTGAGGAGGGATCAGACTTACATTGGTTTATAATATACATTTCTCAAGCCACTCTTGTTTTAGATTATTATTATTATTGCATACGTTTGTCCTTCAAAGATTATTCACCCTGTCTTGATTCACAAGTATGAAAGATGCTGATTTGGATGACCAAATAACGAACTGTGACCGAGAGCCTGTATGCCTGTTGAGAGAATGCGTATACTGCTTTATTTATAACTTTGGAATATATATATTTAACTTCGAAAAACACTGCAAAACAATGATTAGGCTTAAGGGTGTTATCAGAAGGGGCTCTCTAACAAATAATGCATATTGGTTAAATTATAAAAAGATGCTTTAGAAATATGCTACAGTATAAGTGTATGGAAATGCTGTTTGGAAAAATGGTCATTGACTTTCAGGGCTTGAACAGTTATAGTTAACTGTCTAAATAGGCCCATTTAAAATATGCTGTAATTATTATATGTAGTTGTAGCCTATATTCTGAATAAACATTGTTCAACATGTATTTTCACATTAAAAACTGCTATTTACAAGCCTAATCTAGTTAAGTTCTGTGTGTTTGAGCAAGAGTATAGGTGTTAAAGCCAGTAGGTGGTGCTAATGTCCAATAATTTACGCGTTAATGCATAATTTCATTAAATAAAGACAGTTTCACACGTTTTGGCCCTTATGGCCTTCCATAGTTAAGATGACAGAACAAGACGACTGAACCAAATGACAGATCAAGACGATAGTTCAGTAAAGACGACAGAACAAGACGACAGTTAAGATGGCAGAACAAGACGACAGGAAAGATGACAGAACAAGAGGACAGTTAAGATGACAGAACAAGACGACAAGATAACTAGGCAATGACTGTTGACGAGGACAAATGTATAGTACAAAGCAGTCATTTTTGGCACAAATGGAACCACAAATGGAACAATGGAGTCACACATTGACTTGGTTCAAAACAACAAATTGTACAACTTCACTGATCTGGCTACAAGAGTTTATCAAAGCGAAAAAAAAAAAACACTTTACAACAACACGAAACATCATTACTGCATTGGCCACACCAGTACCATTCAATCTACCTTCAGGCATGGACAATACCACACTCCTGCACTTGACTGCACCACTGGAAAGTGCAAAAATAAAGATATTCAAACAATGTCCAAAATGCCTCTCTGCTCAACCTAATTTCAATACAAAACAAGAGTTCCACCGATGCTACAAATGCAAATTTCTGAGAAAATCGAGCAACAAAATGTCATGGTGTCCTGACATTCATGATAAAAAACAACGAAGTGGAACTAAAAATCACAAATTCCCTGTTCAACAAAATCATACTATAGAAAGCCAACATCTCCCACATGAACGAACAAGACATTCGTAAAATAAAAGTGCAGAACTTTTAATGTTACCTATACACCTGACTTCTACATCACATCAATTCAATAGCCAAATACTGCCTCTCCAGAACTGCAAGTCAAGCAATACAAAAAGCTGTCAACTTCAACAGAAGACATACCCACTAATTCACCAAGCCCAACTGCTGAAACCACTGCAGAACTGCAAAGCCCATGCTCAATATGCTCAACACAAAAAAGAAAAAATGATACTGACTGTTCTGCCCCACCAAAAAAAAAAAAAAAAGATGAAGAAATTCCTGCATCACCTTCAACTCCAACTGAAAACATGACATTGGACGACTTAGCAAAATTATTTGAAAACTAGTTAATACAACTAACTCATATCGCAGAAGAATCAAACAATATGCAAAAAGCAGTTTTAATTTGACTATTGTTCTTTCAAGACTTCCTTTTCTGATATTGTAACACTCAGTTACATCGTTAACATGCGATGTTCTTTTCACATAATACTATGTTAACCAAAGTCAATCTACAAAAAGCCAACATTTCCCACGCGGATGAACAAGACATTGAAGAAACCCTCAAAAAAGTGCAGAAATTTTGATGTTACCTACACATCTGACTTCCACATCTCAGTAATTCAACAGCCAAATACTGCCTCTCCAGAACTGCAAGTCAAGCAATACAAAAGGCTGTCAACTTCAACAGAAGACACACCCACTAATCCACCATGCCCATCTGCTGAAACCAATGAAGAACTACAAAACCCATCCTCAACAGAAAACAGAAAAAAATGAAACTGACTGTCCTGCCCCACAAAAAAAAAATTAATAATAAAAAAAAATAAACAAAGATGAGGAAATGACTGCATTACCTCTAACTAAAGACATTGGACAGCTTAGCAAATTTATTTGAGAACTAGTTAATACTAACTCATATTGCAAAAGCATCAAACAATAAGCAAAAAGCAGTTCTAAATTGAGACTATATGTTCTTTCAAGATTTCCTTTTCTGCACTTTTTCAACACTCAGTTCATATTCTTTTTACATAATACTAGGATAACTACCAAGGAAAACATATATGGTTCTATGCTAATACAAAACATATACTGTTTATTACCCTATACTCTTTCAGATTAAAAAATAAATATAAAAACATATTATTATTTTTTTAGCAAACTTATTTTTCTTATATTGTAACAATTAAAACAAACATGTTCAATTGTCAACATATGATGTTATATCTCTGTATTATTCCTAATAAAACTACTTTACTGGTGTGGCGAGCAAGACGAGGCAGAGGGACGTGAGAGAACAGTGCGAGGCCGGTACGTGATTGATAATGACCTGCGAGACGCACCGGTCTCGCATCTCTCAATGAGGAGAGGAGGCATAAAGGAGGAGACGACAGTGAAGATCGAGAGAGGAACAGGCCTGATTCTGTGTTTTGTTTGTGTTTTGTGTGGCCAGGAGTCGTCCGTGAGGGGCTGCTGACTTATATTTTTGTTTCTGTTGTAACAGACACCGTCAGTTACTTAGTTCTTTAAACTGCCATTACACTCCTCACCACTAGGGGTATTAGTGAGACCTGGGTGCATAGATAAAGAGACAGGTGAGCAGTAGAAGAAATTATCATGGCTGACCTCCTTGTTCGAACAAAGTCCTGGTTGGGAAACTTTCTGTTTCATGCTCAACTGTAAGTACAATGTATATGATGAAGTTTTATTTTCTAGTGAAAGATGTTTTTTTTGTGCTTATTGAATATAGTGGCTTTCATGCATATAATTAACAGGAGGCATTTTTTGTGTTTTGTAGAAGGACTTTTTTGATATATGCTGAATCAATATTTGTGTCAACTTTGTGGTCCTGCTTGGGATTGTTTCACATCTGAGGACTGATACGAGGTTCATGGTTGGAAATAGCTACATGTTTGATTACCATTATGGATCTTCCTCTGACGGGAGAGCCACATGTTGGATTAAGGTCACGCTTCGTTGGATTTCAACAAACCTCCACATCCTTTTTTTACTCCTTAACAGCACTTAAGACGTGCATTTGACATTCACACTCTGAACTTAACTTTCTCCAACTGTGAATGTGATAAAGACTGAAATATATACTGCTGGGACTTCAAGTCATCTACAGAACCATAGATGTTTTTGTGTACTGGGTGTTTTTGTAACATATTGTTGAATATTGTTGCTTGGTTATGAGTCTTTTTTTGGTGTTTATATAAAGTCAGGAAAGGTGTTTTCCCTACGGTTTTTATTTACTCATTGGATTAAAACTTATGTTTATGCTGATGACCCTCCCTACAAACAGATGATTAATTAGCATTTACTCAGTGTAGCATGTGTTGGTTATAGATTGGCGCCCAAACAGGGACTCATTGGCATTTATGAAACATTGTTTATTCTAATGATGAATATGGCAAGTCAAAAAAATAGTGATGAGGATGAGCCGGGACCTGAACCTGATTTTTCCTCAGGTACATTTCGTAATAGGAGAGAGCCCATTAAAGAAATGATTAATACCTTTAGCGATCTTTATATAGACTCAGAGGAGGAAATAGAAGCTGTTGAGACTGAGATGGTGCATGATTTTGATGATATGCAACTACCACCTCCAGAACCTGCGGAAGAACAAGAACAAAATACATCATTGACAGCCCTAATAGGGCAACTGACTGCAAGATTTGACGTGATGGAAAGTCGTTTTGAGGAAAGTGTTCGGAAGATGAATGACTGTGTTCCCTTTGCGGAAATGCAAGCGGGGTATAGAGCTATTGAGGAAAGACTGAGTTACCGCATTGAACGAGAATGTGAAAGAGTACAGAATAAAGTGAGTCTCGAAATCCAAGACTTGGGTAAGTCCATGGTGGATTGTTTAAAAAGGCGGGATGCCCAAATTGACCACAAGCTAAAAAACCTGGTGCCCTTAGTATCCACTCCCATTCAGTCACAGCAGAAATCTTCCATTCCTATTTCGGGTTCCACAGGTGTCCACATGTGCCACGTAGTCAGTTACCGGAAAGTATGTCCATGATGTCATTACATCCACCGGTTAAAATAGACTTTCCTAATTTTAGTAACAGTGAAGAAGAAGATCCAGTTACTTTTATAGAGAGATGTGAAGAATACTTTGCCATCCGACCTCTCTGCGATTATGAGATATTTGCTTCTCTGACATCAGTGTTAAAAGGTACAGCTAAAGACTGGTGGCTGGCAGAGAAGAGGAATGTGCAGACATGGAAGCAGTTCAAAAAAAATCTTCTTGCGTTCGTTTCTAAGTGAAGATTATGAAGAAGAAGCGGCTAGAAGACTACTCGAAAGAAAACAGGGTGCAAAAGAAAGTATTAGGGACTTCGCTTACCATTATCGAGCCTTATGTATTCGAAGGAACAAAGATATGCCTGAAAGAGAAATTGTGCATGCCATTTTGCGAAATTGCAACCCACGGCTAGCAAGTCTACTCAGAGGAACTGTAAGAGATGTGGATGAACTAGTGAGAATAGGCACGCAAATTGAAAGAGACTTTGATGAATCCAGAAGATACTGGAGTCAAGTCAGTGCAGAGACACAAAAGAAGAAAGCCAATTATTCCAGAGAAGCTGTGCTAAAGTCTTCTCCAGCTAACACAAGAGTCGTGCAGTCTGGAACAAGTGTTGTTCAACCAGAGATGCTTACCCTTCCTATCATAATGCGTAGTAGATACTTTCAAGCAATGATTGATACTGGGAGTACCTTGTCTCTGATTCAAGAATCTTGCTGGAAGCAATTGCGACAACAAGAACCATGTAAACCTAGCCAGGGGCAGTCTTTTTTACTAGCTAATGGACAGAAACAGACTGCTATTGGAAAGCTAAACTGGGAATGTGAACTCCATGGGAGAACAATGGACTTGACCCTCTACATTATGAGAGATGCAGATTTGACAGTACCTATCATTCTCGGAATGGATTTTATGTTGTCCTCAGGGATCATTCTTGATTTCAGAAGATCTCAATATCGACTGCCCTCATTGAGAGATGCAGATGAAGATGTAACTTTCCCTTTCCTGCCTCAGGTATCCGGCTCATCAGTGCATTTCTATCTTGCATTATCCACACCAACAGTTTCCGATGATACTCTACAGTCCATCTATCAGCTAGTCCAAAAAACTGACACCAAGCAATGGAACAAAGAGTCGCTGAAGGAGCTTATGTTAAAATGGCCAACAGTGTGCACTAATGAGATCGGCCAGTCAAGCATAGTCAAGCATCGAATCATCACTACCAACGAAGTTCCAGTCAGGAAAAGAGCGTATAGAGTGTCAATAGAAAAACAACAATTTATTGAAGCAGAAATCAAAGAGCTGCTAGACAAGAAAATCATACGGCCATCAACTTCCCCGTGGGCTTCACCAGTAGTAGTAGTGCCTAAAAAGGACGGAGGATCAAGGTTATGTGTGGACTACCGTGGTTTAAATGCAAAGACTCACCTGGATGCTTACCCCATGCCCCAAATTCAGGACATTTTGGAATCATTACATGGAGTGACAGTGTTCAGTACAATTGATCTTAAAACCGGCTATTGGCAAATGGATATGGAACCAGACAGTATACAGAAGACTGCTTTAGTTACATCTGCAGGGCTTTTCGAATTTTTGCGTCTTCCTTTCGGTCTGAAAAATGCCGCTGCATCTTTTCAAAGGATGATGGAGCATGTCCTTCGAGAACTGAAGGGAAAGTGTTGTCTTGTCTACATTGATGATGTAGTAGTGTACTCAGAAAATGAAGAAAAACACTTACAACATCTCGATCAAGTGTTCAGCTGTCTTGATAATGCAGGGCTCACTCTGAACCTTCAGAAATGTAACTTTTTTCAAGCATCTCTTACCTTCTTAGGACATCTTGTATCTGGTGAAGGAGTTAAGACGGATCCATCCAAAGTGGCTGCAGTTCGCGAGTTTCCTGTCCCCCAGTCTCTCAAAGAGGTGCAGCGGTTTTTAGGATTGGCAGGATGGTACCATAGGTTTATACCTAATTTCTCAGATAAAGCTGCTCCGCTTCATGCCTTAAAACAAAAGAAGAAGCTACATGGGCTTTTGGACAAAAATAGAATGTCAAAAAAGCTTTTAGAGACAAAACTGACTAGCCAATGCCTGTGTTAGTCCCCCTGATTGACCAAACTTTTCAGAGTACAAACTGATGCCAGTGACCTGATTGGCAGTATTAACGCACAGATTCAGGGAGAAAGCCATGTAGTAGCGTATGCCTCCAGATTATTGCACGGCCAGAAAAGCTATTCTGTTTCCGAAAAAGAATGCCTGGCTGTAATCTGGGCTGTTGAAAAATGGAGTCATACTTGGAAGCCGACTTTGAGGTAGTTACTGACCACTCTGCTTTGACATGGGTGTTTCAACATCCTAAGCTGTCATCAAGATTGACAAGATGGACCATCCGCTTACAAGGGTTCGACTTCACTGTTAAATACAAGAAAGGACAGTGTAATGTTGTCCCTGATGTATTGTCCAGAAGTTGGGAATCCACTGCAACATCAGGTATGGTAACAGTAGTCAAAGCCATTAAATCTACTGTAAATCCAGCAAACCTGCCAGTAGATCTATCTCAGCTTTCTTCCGCACAGCATGACGACTCTGAGATACAAGAGCTAAGCAAAAAAGCTGACTCACAAAGGAACTGTGATCCTACACGAGTACATTATGTTCATGAAAACGGGTTGTTGTTTCGTAGTGTTCCTGGGGGTCTGCTGGGGAAAAAATTGCAATTAATCATACCTGCAAACCTTCGAGAAGAATTCCTACAGTACGCACATGATAATCCACTAAGTGGTCACCTGGGTCAAATGAAGACACTTCTTAGGCTCATGGAAGTTGCCTATTGGCCACGTATACGTGCTGATGTATGGAAGTACTGTAAGAATTGCCAAATTTGTCAGAAGTACAAACCATCTCTGTCAAAGCTGTCCGGGCTTTTACAATCAACTCCTGTTGTTGAACCAGGTTTTATGCTTGGAGTGGATCTGATGGGACCCTTTCCTAAGAGCAGCAAACAGAACGAACACTTACTAGTGGTGGTCGATTACTGTTCCAAGTGGGTAGAATTATTCCCTTTACGAGTTGCTAAAGCACCACAAATAGCACGGATCTTAGTGGAAGAAGTATTCACAAGATGGGGAACACCGGCATATCTCGTGTCAGACCGTGGAGCACAGTTCACATCACATCTCATCAATGTAATCTGTAAACAATGGGGAGTAACGCAGAAGCTAACTACGGCTTACCATCCACAAACAAACCTTACAGAACGAGTCAATCGTACACTTAAAACAATGATGGCTTCATATGTGGAGGATCACCACCGACAATGGGATAGGTGGTTGCCTGAATTTAGATTTGCCATCAACACAGCTTGGCATGAAAGTACTGGGTACACGCCTTCAGAGATCGCATTAGGACGGAAGTTAAAGGGACCTTTGGAAAGAGCTCTTCATCGCCCACCTGATCCTGATAGTCCCACTTATGCGGTAATAGACAGACAGCAAAGCCTGATCCGTTTGATAAAGGAGAACGTGGTACGGGCTCAAACCAAACAAAAACGCTACTATGATCAGAAAAGGAAACATACTAACTTTCAAGTAGGAGATGTAGTTTGGGTCCGAGCTCATCCTCTATCCAAGGCAGATGATGGATTTATGGCTAAATTGTCTGCAAAATGGAAGGGTCCTGCCAAAATTGAGAAATGTTTAGGACCTGTGAACTATGTGGTTTCATTTCTGGATGCCTCTAAACATGTTGACACTTTTCATGTACAGAACTTAAAACTTTGTCACGGGTATGTCAGGCTTTCTTCTTCTGAGGGGAGAGATATGTAACAGACACCGTCAGTTACTTAGTTCTTTAAACTGCCATTACACTCCTCACCACTAGGGGTATTAGTGAGACCTGGGTGCATAGATAAAGAGACAGGTGAGCAGTAGAAGAAATTATCATGGCTGACCTCCTTGTTCGAACAAAGTCCTGGTTGGGAAACTTTCTGTTTCATGCTCAACTGTAAGTACAATGTATATGATGAAGTTTTATTTTCTAGTGAAAGATGTTTTTTTTGTGCTTATTGAATATAGTGGCTTTCATGCATATAATTAACAGGAGGCATTTTTTGTGTTTTGTAGAAGGACTTTTTGATATATGCTGAATCAATATTTGTGTCAACTTTGTGGTCCTGCTTGGGATTGTTTCACATCTGAGGACTGATACGAGGTTCATGGTTGGAAATAGCTACATGTTTGATTACCATTATGGATCTTCCTCTGACGGGAGAGCCACATGTTGGATTAAGGTCACGCTTCGTTGGATTTCAACAAACCTCCACATCCTTTTTTTACTCCTTAACAGCACTTAAGACGTGCATTTGACATTCACACTCTGAACTTAACTTTCTCCAACTGTGAATGTGATAAAGACTGAAATATATACTGCTGGGACTTCAAGTCATCTACAGAACCATAGATGTTTTTGTGTACTGGGTGTTTTTGTAACATATTGTTGAATATTGTTGCTTGGTTATGAGTCTTTTTTGGTGTTTATATAAAGTCAGGAAAGGTGTTTTCCCTACGGTTTTTATTTACTCATTGGATTAAAACTTATGTTTATGCTGATGACCCTCCCTACAAACAGATGATTAATTAGCATTTACTCAGTGTAGCATGTGTTGGTTATACTGTATTTGTTTATTCATTTTATTAAATTGTTGAATGTTCACCCGGTTCCCACCTCCTTCTTCCCACCTCCTTCTTCCCATAACATCTGAACCTCGTTACAACTGGTTTGACATTATTTTTAACATTTACTCTCATCTTTCTCCAAAATCCTATTATGATCTTTAAAGACCATACTTGTATGTATTGATTACTTAGAAAAGATGAAAAGTTTAAAAGTCATTTTTTTAAATAAAGTTGAAATTTCAACTCACGATCACTAATTATTTGTCCAATTGGCCGTTCGCAAAAGCCACGCCCCCTATTGTTACTACGCCCGTCTAACAAATGGTCAAACACGACCAGCGCAACATATTGCCATGACGGGAAGAGGTATACCCGTGCATGTCAGTGACCTTTTTTGGAGCAACACCTCCGCTATATCCTCCAGATCGAGGCAAAAGGGGTTTACAGTATGCAGTGGAGGGATATATTCAAAATATAAAAATACGCAATGAAGGAGACAGGACTAGTATCGAGGCTAAACCGGTCTTAAGCGAAATCTAAGAAACCCCATGACCTGTAAGTTACCTCACATGCAACCAGCACAGCCTTGAAGAAGATTTTATAAGCTGGTTCAGTGGCTAATTGTTTGGAGTTAGAAATATATAACTTGCGCTGCATATTTAGTAATTTCGCCTCAGATACAGGATTATACATTTGCTTTAACAAGCAGGTTGTTCATTACCATGGCAACCGCTTCCGTGGGGAGAGGTGGTGTAATTCTATTCTGAATTTAAATATACTAAAAATGCATTGTCAGTAACATATTCCAAATGTCATATCAATAAAGCAGCTTGAATTTGAACTTGAGAGAGCGAGATGGTCCTCTCTCGCTCTGTCTCAAGTTTGAGTTAACATTTTAAATAACGTTACATACTGTATGGGACAAAATTATTAATATTTAGTAAAAATAGGCTATAGTCAGTCAATTGGATTCAAGTAAATAGCTGGGAGAGAAAATGTCCTACACTGTAAAACCTGATGAGTTAGTTCAACTTAAACCATTTGAGGAAACCGATTGGCTTTAATCATTTAAGTTTATTAACTCAAACAATTTTTAAGCATAAAGCAATATTTGATGTGTGTCCAAGTAACTCAATTACTTATTGTTAAGATAACTTGGGTAAATAAAGTTAATAGTACTAATTCCATTCAGTTAATTTAACTTAAATCTATTAAGTATTTTTGACTCAAATGTTGCATTTCTCCAAACTTATTAAAAATGTGTTATCTAGTTTATAAAAGTCAACCAACCCAGCTGTAATTATGTACACAAGTATCTGTTTCAACACACAGAAATCTATAAAGAAACAGTTTTGGAATGCAAGCAAAAATATACTTTTCAGTAGCCTGGCAAGCCAGACCTACATCAAGATGTTAGGTCTGGGAATTCACAATTGCCATACCTCAATCCGAGGGGCGGGATAAACGGTTGTCTTTCAATATCCCTCTGCACGCAAGAGGATAGCGCTACAACCAACCAGAGCAACGAACGGCTGTGGCTCAGTGAGTCCCATGCATTTTTCCACCTGCGGAGCTAGTTGATATATTAAACTTTTGGCGTATCCGGTCGTCAAAACTCCGAAAACATCTTCCTTTTTAAGAATGACTTAAGTTATGTTCTCTTTACTCCAAGTCCTCCAGAGTCGCGGACTCACGGCCAAAGCCGATTCGAAAGACCGCTGTTCGCCAGCAGCATCATCTTTGTTTTCAAGTAACGTTAGTAGGGAAATCCCCTATGGAAATCACGCAGAACCGTCACAACTCTGCCGTCATTATGTTAAGCCCGCCCACCAACTCTATACACGATGTGATTGGCCTGACCAGTTTTTGGTTTTTCCAGCTCGAAAAGCCAACGGAGAGTTGCTAGACTACACTTTGCTGCAAAATAATTTTTGCTGCCGCTAGGGTGCGTCTAGATTTCTAGGCTAACTTTTCAGAACACTGACCTTCAACAAAAGAACATGTTAACACCTTTACTCTAGCTCATTTTTCAAGGCTTGTAACTTAGGTTTGAGCTGCTTTCTTCCATAATCAAGGTTTAAGAGGATAACCTGGATGAACTCAAAGAAGCTACTTAGCTTCTCAGGATAGCTCAAATTAAGAGCATAGATCAGTCCAAAGAAAATCCAACATGACATCATGACTTTTGCGTAAACATACACGCCACTTTCAAGTCAAGTGGCGTGTTATCTATACGCATTTTGAGCTGTCCGCGTGTATGCGTGTATGTCTACGCCGTTAAATGTCCGAGTGATTCCGCGTGTATGTACACGCCGTTAAATGTCCGAGCGAAACGAAGCAAAATGTAGTTCTACATCTGGGGTAGGTCATATATTTATATACAGTAATGTAACGTTAAGTCAACAGCGTTCATAAACACGCTGAAAAGCGATTAAGCGTGTTGATAGCACGCCGAAAATGGAAGTACGAATTGGCGTGTCATACATACGCCATTTCATGAGATCAGTCTGGAAAATCACTAGTGTATCAGTCCAAGATCTGTGAGACATTACAACTTTATCCTCAAGGACAATTGACATATGGTGACTTTCAAAGGGAACTCCAGCAGGCACCTCCTCTTCATTCACCACTGCCCCCAGAGCCACTGCTCCATCCTGGATTGCCTCCAACTCATCCTGAAAAGGGAATACATGTTCAGTGTGTGGGAGTGTAATTGTACAAATCATCAAGCTTACAAAAAGCCTAAAGGTGTAAAAGAAAACATCATTATTACACCACTGCTTTCATATTTTTACATGCAGAAGCAATATAAAAAAAGACCAACATGCAAGTTTAACCAAAAAGATTCTGGTCCATAATTCCATGTATTATTTTAATAATGTGGTGTTTCACTACTAATATCTTGTGACAAACTGAGACTACAAGATTATTAAAGTGGTTTCATTCCCTCAATTTACCTGCCCATATAATCAGAGAAGAGTTCTAGTCCAGGTCTTCACTTGTTACCAAGGTTTAGCTCAGAATATCTGATAAAGTGTTCAGTTTACAGATAAGGGTTTCTCTTCTTTAACTGGTTTGATCCTACCATTGATTGCTTTCCCTGATCGATTGCTCCTGTCTGCCTCGCTGCCTGCTGTGTGTGAGTGTGTTTGCTCCGAGGCTGTAAGCTCCGTCTAAGCCTCGCATTTCTTTCTGTTTTGAACCATCATTTCTAGCTGTTTATACTACTAATTACAGTTTACCTAACATCTCAGATTAACCTAACATCGCTAGCTTCCGTTATTGTTAGCACAACACGCTAGTATCTCGCTAGCCGTTAGTGCTAACGCGCCACCCGTGCGCTCAGTTATTTATTTATTTTTCTTGTGTGCGCCCGCGCATCTGAGTTCATTACAATTAAAAGCCCAGGTGAGTAAGAATCAGTCAACAAACACGGTGAGTAATGTCTTGTCCTGTTATTGTCACCTGCACCTCATGCCATATGTTTACTATAGCCTTCCCCGTCGGCATAGGGTTTATATGTGATAAATGCAAGGATCAGTGGCGGATCTAGAAAATTTTGCATGGGGGGGGCAAAGGGGTGGCAAGAGGTCTTAGCAGGGTGGCAGGGGTAGACGGTGGGAATCCCTATATGTGAATTGCTTTAATAAAACAAACACAAAAACACAGTAGTTAGTTTAATCGAGCCCTTACACACTACAAAGGTTTTTAATTCACAACAGGAATAAGCCCAGTGCAGTTTTCAAACAAAACAAAACTTTGCATCTTTTAAAAAGTAAAAGTATAAAAAGCAAAATGAAAATATTAAAAAAAGTACAATAATTGTGTCCAGGGACTTTTAGCCTTAATGGTTATAAACCAGCTACTTTTTTCAACTACTCTTGCCAGCAAAAGTCAATATGTGAAAACCGGTTATCCTTGTATTACATTAGGCTACACTGTAGGGCCAAGTAGCTGGGTCATTCCTGGTATGCGGTGACATTTTGGCTTCAAAATTCTTCAAAATGAGCTTTTCTTGCATAGTATATGTCCCTTATGCCATCTTAATTTTTTTTTTCTTCTTGAAACAAGCAAAACAATTTTTGATTAATAGAATATGTTTCACATTCCACCCTGTTAGGTTTATAGACCTAACAGGGTGGAATCTAACAGGGTGGAAAATTCTGAGCTAAGTTAGCCATAGCTCTTTGATTGATCAACATTTAGCTAGCTAACCTTCTATGAACATAACTTTTATAACTATGTCAGATTTGTTTTTAAATGTTTTGATAGGACAAACAGTCTCCATAACATAGCCTAACAGGGTGGAACTTTAAGGGTGGGACAAGCAGGATAACATTTCAAAAACAAAAAAAAAAGTTAGGAGTGAGAGTTGAAGCCTACTTCAGTTTGTAGAGTTGAATTCCAGCGGGTAAAAGAAATGAAGTCACTTCTTGAAAATGGTCTCATTGAAATTGCAGTCGGATTTGGAAGGCAAAAAAGTACATACTAACAGGGTGGAATGACTTCAGGGACGCAGTAATTGAAGAAAATTTAAGAAAAGACCTATATTTTCACATGATTTATATGTATGATTAGAGGCAATTTAGCCTAGTCTATAACATAATAAAAGGTTTTTGTCATTTCATGGTTTATATTTCTTGCAGAAGTTGATTACTGTGCACTGAGGACATAATATAATTGAATGCATACATCAATTAAATTGTGTGAAATACAAAATATTATTTTAATGTCTATTATCTCTGTTTAAATGGTAAAGAATACTTAAATCTACAATTTAAGCCATTTACTATAAATATGTGACTCATTTTAGAGAAAATATGTGTAAATAAACAAATGGGACAGGAAAAGTCCCCGCATACCAGGAATGACCAAGCTAATAATTTGTTATTAGTAGCCTATAACAAATATAAAATCAGAAATATTTATCACATCCACACACGCAGTTATATTTAGACTACTTAATATAATAATCCTGATTTTATTAGTTATTTCCCCAGTTTTAACCTGGTTTCATTGCTGTGATATCTGAGAGGAATTGGATTTGCTTAGCTAATCTAGGGTGACCATATTTTAGTTTTCAGAAAACAGGACGGGGGGCGTGGTTGATGGGCGGGGTGTTATTTTTGGGAGGCGTGGTTAAGGGGTGGGAGCGTGGTTTGGGGGAGAATGCATCAAAAAATACTTGACAAATGCATTCACAACCTTGCAACTATGTTATTGTACTTTAATACATAAAGTAATACATCCTTTCCATTCAATGTTTGGCCCAGAACAATAGAATACCATTTAAAAAAAAAGTTTAGCTTTTTACACCTTTTACATGACACTATTTATTTCCATGGCCATAGCATAGGTTAAAAATATACTACTAAAATAACATAAAAATCTACTACACTATTTCAGTAAAAAAAAAAACAATTTGAATCCTCCTGATGTTCTCTTAGCCTATACGTTCTTTATGTGGGCTTCTAGGTCGCTAGCACCTTAACACTGACACGTGCCAACTTTGCAGTTCATGCATTCTGCTTTACACGGATCCTGACCAAAACGAAAACACAGGAATTTTCTTTGTAAATCGTCTGTGAATTAACATTTGGGCTTTTCTTTTCTTTTTTTATGCTGTTAGCTACTTACATCTTACCTCGCACTTGACCGTAAACTGAAGCGTCTGAAGCGTCACGCTGCTAAAATTCTGTGAACGTGTAAAGTTCGCCTACTTTGATTTGATTGGTCATTTTTAAATATTCTGACATTGACAAGCAGTGACAGACCAATAAGGCTGCGATGAACACACACACACACACACACACACACACACACACACACACACACACACACACACCACACACACACACACACACACAGGCCTGTATTCTGATGATTCTGAGTCTGACGTGCTCTGTGCTTGATGCTGCGGATTGAGGGACGCACTGATTATAACAAGAGGGGGTGAAGCCAAAGTCATATGTTTTGTGTGCATAGGCAAGTGTGTATTTAAAGTACACGCTTAATGGCCCAATGAAAAATAATGAAAACCAGGACATTTTCATCACTTTTTAAAAAACAGGCAGGATGGCCAGGACAGGACGGCCAGGACAGGACGTGAAAACAGGACGTTTGGTCACCCTAAGCTAATCGAATGATCGATCTCCTAACTGGCACTGTATTGTGTGTTGTAACGTAACGTCGGCGTAACAGCGACCATCAGTAAATGTTATTATGGATACAAACAATTTATATTTTTTATTAAGCTGTTCTTGTCTTTACTAAAATCAAAATTAGGCCAATCAAAGGGAAGAGTGCTCTTACAAATCACGAGGAAGCGATTTGACCGCTGATTTTGGCTAACGTAATAGACTCGCTGTTTTTGCTGATGCTGAATCGTCTTTAGCATACAATACATTCATTACAAATGTAACTTTAAGTTAAACGTTTGTTTAACTACACATGGGGAAACTCACTTCACCTTCAGAGGCTCTGGGGCAGCTCAGTCTCTCCAGTCGGGTTGCAGGACTCGCTGTGTGTGTGTGTGTGTGTGTGTGTGTGTGTGTGTGTGTGTGTGTGTGTGTGTGTGTGTGTGGTGTGTGTGTGTGTGTGTGTGTGTGTGTGTGTGTGTGTGTGTGTGGTGTGTGCGCGCGCGCGCGTGACTGAGCGAACGCCGCTCTGCACGTTTGAATCAGGGACGTACTAAGTATTTGAGGGGCAGGGGGGACGGGCTTTAATAAAAATTTAATTGTTCACTTTTGGTAAATGTATCTTTTAGTTCACTGTTTTGAGAAGCTTGTGGGTTGTTTTTACAAGTACAGTTTTTGGATCACTAAAGTTAGGGGGGCAGCTGGGGGGCAAGGCTCTAGAGTGGGGGGGCACCTGCCCCCCCTTGCCTCCCTGTAGATCCGCCCCTGGCAAGGAGACAGTCAGGCTGACGGAGAAGATTTCAGAATTAGAGACACGCATCCAAACTTTAATTGAGGATAGTAAGTGTGCTCGAGCCTTAGATACTACTTTGGATGCACCTAGCATAGTGAACCATTTACATGATTCGGTTCCGGCTGAGTTATTGCCTGTGCAGCCAGGCAGATGGGTGACTGTGAGAGATCGCTCGAGTCGCAGATCAACAAACCACTCTTCCGTTCCGATTACCATAACAAATCGATTTGCCCCTCTCAGTGAAACACCCAGTGAGAATGCTGTTGATTGTGCCCTGGTAATTGCCGATTCTATTACACGGAACGTGAAAATAGAGACACCAGCCACCATAGTCACATGTTTGCCGGGAGCCAGAGCGCCTGACATCAAAGCAAACTTAAAAGTGCTGGCTAATGCTAATCGTAAATTTTCTAAGATTGTTATTCACGTTGGCACTAATGATGTTCGACTTCGCCAGCCGGAGATCACCAAAATTAATATTAAAGAGGTGTTTGAACTCGCAAGTACGATGTCAGGCACTGTAATTTGCTCTGGCCCCCTTCCTGTTCGAAGGAGTGATGAGATAGTACATTGTGTTCACTCAATGGTTGGTTGTCTAAGTGGTGTCCGCAAAATAATATAGAATTCATAGACAATTGGAAAAGTTTTTGGGGCAGACCTGACCTGTTGAAAAGAGATGGTATTCATCCCTCCTGGGATGGTGCTGCTCTTCTCTCTAGTAGTTTGGCTCATAGTCTTAGAGATAAAACATGACAACCAGGGGCTCAGGTCAGGAAGCAGACAAACTGGCTAAACCGACCGTCTGCTAGCGGCCTCGCGTCACCAAGGTCAGATAAATCTCATCACATAGAGACTCTTTCACCTAGATATCATCATATAGAGACTGTGTCTGTTCCCCGAATTTGGAAACCCAAAAAACGTCCAAACCTTTCTAAGGTTAAAAATTTAATTGATGTTCAACAAATAAAAAACAAATATAATACAGATGAGCAAATGATAAAGCTTGGGTTGCTGAATATTCAATCCCTTACTTCAAAAGCGCTCATAGTTAATGATATGATTTCAGATTATAACCTAGATGTGCTGTGTTTGACAGAAACCTGGCTAAAACCAAATGATTACATTACTTTAAATGAGTCCACCCCGCAAGATTACTGTTATAAACACGAGCCTCGTCCGAAAGGCAAAGGGGGCAGTGTTGCTGTAATTTATAGTAATATTTTCAAAACCACTAAGAAATCTAGTTTTAAATATTCTTCTTTTGAAGTGTTGGTGCTTAATGTAAATATATATAGTGTAAACGATAAATCACGTTTGAGAATTCTGCTGGCTACTGTATACAGGCCACCAGGGCACCAAAAAGATTTTATCAAAGAATTTGCTGACTTTCTATCAGAATTAATATTGGCTGCAGATAAAGTCCTAATTGTTGGTGATTTTAATATACATGTAGATAATGAAAAAGATGCATTGGGATTGGCATTTAAAGACATTGTAAACTCTATTGGAGTGAGACAACACGTGTCAGGACCTACTCATTGTCGTAATCATACTCTAGATCTAATATTATCACATGGAATAGATGTTGATACCGTTGAAATTCTGCAGCAGAGCGACGACATCTCAGATCATTATCTAGTCTTGTGTAAATTACATTTAGCCAAGGCTGCAAAGCCGACTCCATGTTATAAATATGTTAGACCTATCACGTCTGCCACTAAAGATTGCTTTATCAATAATCTTCCTAATCAGTTTCATCATCTCAACATCCCGGATAGCTTAGAAGAACTTGATATTGCAACAGAAACGTTTAAAGGGTACCTATTATGGCATTTAAAATGTTCCTAATATTGTTCTGGGAGTCCCCAACAACAGTTTTACGAGCATGCCATGACAAAAAAAAAACACTTTTGTTGTCTTATAATATGCATTTATTTTTTACTTGATTTGCTCACCGACCCCCATATGAATCATTTAGCGAGTCATTTTTCCAAACCCCGCCTTTGCGTGACGCTAATCTGTGGTGATATGTTATAGCCCAAAGTTTAGTGGTTAAAGCACATTCAGTCTTTGTTTGCATTAGCCTAAAGCATAAACATATTGATAATGCAGTACTAAGAGGTAACGTTATAGCTATATTCTTTATGACAACTCCATTAACAACGACAAACACTTCACATATTTCAATACAACTGATGACCTATGCGATTGAGCATGATACATAAAACATAAAAGCAACAATTAATATTAATAATACTTACAGTTTGTGATTCGGAGAAGGAAGCTGATCCAAATAAACTCTGTAACGTTACTGAACCTTCTTCCTTCAGTATCAGACGGCTTGCGAATCCATACTTTATAGCATTTAGGTTTGTGAAGCAATCATCTTCAAAATGACGCAAACACAGAACAAGGCTATACTTCTGTGGTATAGTTGTATATATGAACTGTAGCCACTTAGTCTTCAAATGCTCCTCACTGGGCAGATGAAAAAAGTTTGCTTTTGCGTCGCACTTCAAAACAGCGTCTCGACATGTTAGTTTTCCCTGGCGTCTCCGACAGGGTTGCCAGGTCTGCACAACAAAACCAGCCCAATTGCTCATCAAAACTAACCCAATCACGGCCAAAAATAGTCATAGCATTCCGGGGTGTTTCCCCAATAACAATCATGTTCTAGTGGGTAAAACAATCGCGTCAACCCGTGCACTACACAAACAACCCGCGGAAACAGTGCAGGCATATACGGACCTGGCAACACTGGTCTCCGAACACAATAAGTGGGGTATCTTATTCAAATAACTTGTCAAGTTAATGTCAACTAGACAAAGGAAAAGCATCGTTCGTCGAACGATTCATATCAGCGACTCAGAGTCGACTCTTACTTTTGAGAGACAATAACTTTGTATATGGTGAACTTTCATGTTTAAAACTTTGCAGGATGTTTTCGTTCACTTAGATCTATGTTACACACTACATGAAGGGCAATTTTCAAAAATCCATAATAGGTACCCTTTAACTCTCTCTTTTCCAGCACTTTAGACACAGTTGCTCCGCTACGCTTAAAGAAGATTAAAGAAAATAGTCCAACGCCGTGGTACAACGAGCACACCCGGGCCCTTAAGAGAGCAGCCAGAAAAATGGAGCGCAACTGGAAGAAAACAAAACTAGAGGTTTTTCGGATTGCGTGGAAGGAGAGCTCGATTGCTTACAGAGAGGCTGTATCTGTCAAGATGCTAGATCTGATTATTTTTCAAACCTATTAGAAGAAAATAAACATAATCCTAGGTATTTATTTGAAACAGTGGCTAAACTAACAAAAAAGAAAGCTTCAAGCTCAGATGTTTCCAAGAAACACAGCAGTAATGACTTTATGAATTTCTTCACTTATAAGATCGATAATATCAGGGACAAAATTATAACTATGCAAACGTCTACTACGGTATCACATCAGACAGTGCAGTGTAGTCTTCATGATGAAAAACTTGATTCATTTGTTGCTATAGGAGAGGAAGAATTTTGCAAACTCGTTAAATCATCTAAATCAACAACATGTATGTTAGACCCTATACCGACTAAACTATTGAAAGAGATGCTTCCAGAGGTCATAGATCCTCTTCTAGATATCATTAATTCATCTTTGTCTCTAGGATATGTACCAAAAATCTTTAAAGGCCATGTTGCAGGGTTAATTTTACAACGAATTTGTGCAATTTGCTTGTTGGTAATAAACATTTAAGCTGTTATCCATTGTATTTTATGTTGTTGGGTATCACAAAACGGATATAATACGAAAAAGTAGTAGCTAATCTTACAGCGGTTTGCAACGCTTCTCCTTTCCCCCACAATGCATTGCATTACGTCACATTGGGGAATTTACCAAAGCCCGCCTTGTTGAGAGCGACGAGTAGTAGACGAGAGTATTCAGATTATAGATAAATAGATAAATACATAGTGAATATAGAGAGATAAAATAAGATAGACTAGATATATAGACAGACTAGATATTTAGACAGACTAGATATATAGATAGACAAGTTAACGTTACAAGTATAGAGAGAGATAGGCAGACAGACAGACAGCATAACGTTAGCAGCTAGATAGAAATATATAGTAGATTGTAGATTGACAATGGTGAACTACTGTGTTTGTGCTGGGTGTAAAAACTCCACTCAAACAGGACACAGGGTCCATGGCTTACCTATGAAGGACAAAGCAACCCTCAGACAGTGGGTACAATTTGTTTTTGTTAGGCGGGCAAATTTTTCAATGACCTCCGTCACCACCAACTCAAAGATCTGCAGCGCGCATTTCAGGGAGGAGGATTACGACCCAGGGGATATCAGGATGGTTTCTCTTGGGTTGAAGAGGCTGGGCCAGGTACAGCTTATTCCGACCGCCGTTCCGTCTGTGCACATGCACCTCTCTGTCTGTCCTGCTCCAAGACCGAGAAGCCCTAACATCGGTGCAGCCCGCCGCAAGCGGGAGCTGGCTACAGTAACGTTAAGCCTCATACTAATGTTTACGTTAGCTAGCCCTGTGTATACTACATATCGTGTTTCCCCTCCACTACAGTCATGATCAGTCTGCAATCAGAAATATGAATATGAACCTGAACCAAAATAAAAGTGCAATGTCTAGTTTAGAAGCTTGTCATATTTAGCTAGTTAGCGCCTTGAGTTAGTAAAGTTAGTGTTTGGATCACTGGTGATAATCAAGCGACTTTCACAACAGTGTGTGTTTGATTTAGTTGCTTGATTTAAAGTGGATGGAAATTGGCTATTACGGTTTTCTTTCATATGTATTTAACCGTGATCGTGTTGCTGACCATTTTGGATTTCTTTGCGCAAGATGTTGACGGATGCCTCGACGCAGGAGACCGCGGACCGTGCTACAATAGATGACCCCTTGCCCTCCTCCTCCACTTGTGACACAGGGACACAATGTCATTTGAAGCACCCTGGAATGTCTCACGGTAAATCTTGGGTATTTCTGGGATGATTAAATGTTTGAGTGGTTGATATGCTGTCTAAAACATACGTTGCCAAATTCTATGCATGCAGGCCATTTCCATACAAGTTGATAAAATTAAAACATAGCTTACACCAAAACATAACCTCTTAGATTTGCCAAGATTTTCATATGTGTGTGGGTATGTTTACTGCCTCTGCCACAGCTGTGCAGGTGAACCTAAAGCCCAAGATGGTCAGTGTTGGGACTCAAACAACTTTCAGGATGCAAACTTCCACCCCCCTCACTAGTCCGGAACAAACTGATGATGAAGAGGATCCCTCCGTCATCATCAGTAATTCATCATGGGTGCCAGAAGACCAGGGGTGCTTCTAATATCCCTCCTCGTCTCCTCGATCCTCTGTCCTCCATCCTATAACCCGGAAACTGATCGAGCTCAGCCATCTTGAAGGACATCTCAATTCTCTAATTGCTCCGTGAGGAGTCGAGGATCGAGGAGTGAGGAGGCTTCCAGAGGAGTCATGAGCGAGGATGCACAGGTGTATCCTATGCGAAGAGTTTTACCGACTAAACGTGGACGCACGCATCAATTCTCCTCCCCCTTCACATCTGTCGCAATCATTTTAATTTATACTTTACCCTTGCAGTTTATAAACCACACATCTCACATATTTCAATAGGATTGCTTGCTTTAATGTTATTTATTATGAATTTCTTAAATAAACAAACTTTAACAACATAAGGGCAGATCCTTTGAGCGCTGCTGATGACGCTGTGAAGTGACGCTCGAGTGATCAAGTATTCCAATGTATAAAAAAGCTTTCATTCGATTCCTCTGTCCTCTTTTTCTTTTCCTTGCAGCCTTCCCTCGCGTCCTACAGGGGGTGGAGCTGAGACGCGAGGAAAGGAAGCGAGGAAAGGAAACGAGGACGCACAAATAAGAAATAAGAAGCACCCCAGATGTCTGACGAGGATGAGGAGGAATTGTGTGAGGAGGAGCCATCTAACTCCACACCAAAATGAGATAATAAACACATGCAACGACTTTTGTGTATTGATTTGAATGAGCCCATCTCTCCTTTTTTTCCATTTAGTGGCATTGATAAATTCATTGTTTGCAAAGCGGAACTCATGGCCCTGTTTGCCATCTGCCCGGCCTGTTGTGAGAAGTGTCATAGTAGAATCGTGCAGCAGGGAGAACATTCATTAAAATAGAGCAGGTAGGGTTTTGTTTTCACAAATTTTGATTAAAATCATTATTTCTTACTCTGACAATGTCACAATGTTCTGCTTGCTATATTTCCTATGCAGGGTAATCTCATGTGTGTTTCCATTGAAAACAAGAAATGTTTGACCAGTAATGTACAGTACTTACTCTATATTGAATCCTGATGTACTGTTGATTTTTTTTTATTTTTTATAACATATCAAGGTCTGTGCATCATGTGGTTACCAGCGTTTCTGGCAAAACCAGCCGATCCTACACAGGAATATGCCAGCCTGCAACCTGCTTTTAAGTGGGGCCATTCATTTTACTGGATGTTTGGCCTCCCAGACATTGCGAATGATGACCCTGTTTGGCCTTCAGTGCATCAGCGTGAGCACCTACTTTCGCCATCAGCGCCATTACACGATCCCTGTATCATTCAGGCCTGGCAGAACGATCAGGCCAAGAATCTGAGTGACCTCAGGGCAATGGATGGAGGCCTAGTTGTTGCTGGTGATTGCAGGTAAAGCAGAATTGTTTATTCTATGGCATTACTTAATTTTACATACATCCTGGATTCTATATCACAGGTGGCATGGTGGATTGTCTTTACAGACACTGGTTAATAAAAACTTGAAACATAATTCAAATTTGTAATTATCCCCAGGTCAGATTCTCCAGGGCACTCTGCAAAGTACGGCTCATACTCTTTGATAGAGGAGAGAGTGAACAGGGTGGTTGATGTGCAGCTTGTTCAGGTAAGCCTGATGTTATACAACAAAAAACTTTAAGTCTGTGGTACTGCAACTTATATAGCACTTTTCCACTAGTACAACCATGCATAGGGCTTTATCATGTCTTTCCTAACTTTGAATCCTGTACAGTATATTATAATGCTTGGACCAGCAACCCTCTGGTTCCTTCACGCCTCCTTCGCCACCACAAACATTCTACACTTACACTGTTATGTCATGTTGCAGAGCTCAGAGGTCCCCAACAGCTCTTGGTGGAGGGTCTCAAGCGCAGTATCAGCTTGCTGAGGAGGCAGGACCTGCATTTGTCAACCCTTATCACAGACATCGCCAGGTAAATACAATATAGATGTAGAATGTAGATATATGAATTGCACTGATGTTGGATGTTTGTACTTTTGCTGATGCACTGATGGCCAGACAGTGCAAGCATCCACAAAGTTTGCTTTGTACTCTTTAGGTTGCCAAATGGGTGAGAGAAGAGCTGTGCCCTGAGGGAACACAGCATTATTTTGATGTGTGGCACGTTGGGAAAAGTATGTATCCATTGTTGGAACCTTGAAGCAGTTTTTGTTATTGCATTTCAATTAATACCATTTGTCTAAACCAGGTCTGGGGAAGGCCTTGGACACAGCCTCAAAAGACAGGCAGTGTGACCAGCTGCAGTTGTGGAGGCCAGCTGTTGTAAACCATCTTTACTGGACTGCAGCCTCAACCCCAGATGGCAACCCAGCTGTGATGGAGGCCAAATGGAGAAGTTGGTCAATCATATCCAGGACATCCACGACCATGACACCCCTGCCTTTTCCAGTTGAGCCCATCCCCCTCTGGAGGGGGATCAACGTAATAAAGAGTGGCTGGAACCAGGTACAGTACACAGTATGTAGTATTGTGCATGCTCTATAATTCCTATGCAGGATAATCTCATGTGTGTTTCCATTGAAAACAAAAATCTGTCTGTCTGTCTATCTCTCTATCTGTCTGTCTGCCTACATATCTTGGTCTTTGCAGGCTCAATGGGAGCAATAAAACTGGAAAGCATTGTCACAAAGACGTCCTTACTGAAGGATGTGTGACAGCTGTCTCC